>FR989915.1:7200000-7800000 GCA_905404115.1 Pheosia gnoma
TGTTAAAGTGTAACTTCAATTTAAACAATTATAACAGGTCCGTCGTAAGTTTTTACTGGTGGTAGGCTTCGGCCGTGGCTAGTCACCACCCACTGAACAAAGCCATGTCGCCAAGCGGCCTAGCCGTGTTCCGGCATGATGTTCGGTGTTGCCATTCATGGATGGCGGGTCAGATCAGTTGCGCTGCATGTGCCTAGTGAATGTAGCGTCTCGATCTACTGCCGCCTTCCTACCTTGGCGAGTATTCTCCATCGTAGATCTCATCGTCACTTACCATCAGGTGAGATCGAGATCAAATACTTGCCTATAATGTAATAAAAAAAAAAAGCTATAAAGATAACATTCCCAAAGCAATAAATCAACTTGAAACGCGAATAGGTCGCCTTCCTTAAATGTAACTTCGTTTAAATATAACAATATGACTGGTACGAGTATGACCTACTTGCAACCTTAAAATATTTTACATTATTTTTGTTATACCTTATATACACAATGATGTTGAATTTAATAGATTTTGTTTCCAACAAAATGACAATTTGGATTTCTTGCGACAAATTTTATTTTTAATTTGAAATATGTCGAAATTCCGTCTGCACATAATGATCACAGATGCGCTAAAGCAACGCAGGTTCAAATGTAAACCATTCCTGAATCATTCTGTATATTTATATATTTTTGTTACACTCGTATAAAAATGCTATAATATCCTGATAATTTCATTTATTTTGACTTGACTACATGATTCTGGAAGTAAGTGGGGCAGGTGCCCTCCTCCTTCCCTCTCTGTGGCTACAACCTTGAACTTAGCTGCCATTTCATTATTAATTTTCATATAAGTAACACAGTAGGTATCTAACGCCGTTTACCACAAAACTAATAACAAAATATGGTGCCAACCAGTGGCTCCAGTACAATCTTTTCACGTTACGTTACGGTAACGTATGTGTATTTCATCCCGCTCACGTAACAGATTTAATTAATACAAATGACAGTGACAGCATGCTTTCTTTATGACGTTGCGATGAAATTTTTGACCCTTCTATACTTCGATTTCAAGTTTATTCATAAAATAATAGTCTACATATTTATTCACTCTGTATAGATAATTTAATTTTTTAAATACCGTCCGCTAGGGGCGTCGTTCAACTTGGTAAATAAAATTATAAATATTCAGACTATGCAGTAAACGTTTCCCTTTCGGAAAAACTCGTACTCAGAGCTCTGTACTATTAGTTAGTACATAGCTTAGTAATAATGCTGCTTTTATACCATTCCCATCCACACAATATTGGACCACAATGTGCGGAGATTAAAGCTATATTTTACTTATTTCTTTATTTAGTTTAATCTATGATTCTGCGTTTGTATTTTTCTAGTCTACTACTTATTGGACATTATTATAAAGAGAAGGTCATCGTAGCTTTGTTAGCAATTTAAAAAAACTTTTTTGTTAAATACCACGCGGACGAAGTCGCGGGTAACAGCTAGTATACAATATTTACAGTGTAGATTTTCATACATAAAGTCAAAGATTGACACTTATTTCTTTGACGATCTGATAGGTTCAGTTGGTAGTGACGCTGCCTTCTACGCCGAGGGTCCTTGGTTGGAATCCTAGTAGGGACAAACTTTGTGTGATGCACATGAATGTTTGTGCCCGAGGCAAGTATCTCCATCGTAGATCTCATCGTGAAAAAAAAAGAGTCAAGGGTGTTTAATATCTCTATAAGTATTATATACTGGGTTCGTCCCCAGTCCATTGTATGGCACCCATAATACAAGCGTTGCTTAGTGTGGGACCTTATAATTGGTGTCTTCGTCTGGCGTTACATATTTTTTTTTTTTTTTTTTTTTATTACATTATAGGCAAGTATTTGATCTCGATCTCACCTGATGGTAAGTGACGATGAGATCTACGATGGAGCATACTTGCCTAGGTAGGAAGGCGGCAGTAGATAGAGGCACATGCAGCGCAACTGATCTGACCCGCCATCCATGAATGGCAACACCGAACATCATGCCGGAACACGGCTAGGCCGCTTGGCGACATGGCTTTGTTCAGTGGGTGGTGACTAGCCACGGCCGAAGCCTACCACCAGTAGAGTTGTCACCTGGTTGGCACCACCCAGGGTCACGTGTAGGGTATCTCGAGGGTACTTAATTCTCCTACGGACGAAGGTGACTCGACCCCAAAATATTATATTATTATTTCAATCTCGCTATTCTACCCTATAATTCTAACAACAAGGCTATCGGTAAACGTGTTAAATAAAACGGCGGGCTGGTTAGCTAAATTTAACTGACTAATTGACGATTGTAACGGTAACGATTTCACTAATTTGCCGTTGACAGATACCGGCAGTTAAACTTGATATACTGTAGACATTACTGAACTGAACGTTAAGCTTTTTAATTTCGGAACGTCAAGTGCGAGCAAACTATATACTTTATAGTCTACCGTATTTAGACATATTGTATGGTGAATTGAAAAGCGCCTCTAGCGGACTGTATTTACAACTTTCAATTCTCCATACAACATGTCTAAATACGGTAGACTATAAAGTATACGGTTAGCTTACTAATAATCTCACACTTAACGTCCAGGTGGGTAGTAAGAGAGATAATTAACTACCTCTTTGGTACGAGTCCTTCAGCTTAGTAATAGATCAGACTAAAGTAAATTTAGCCATACGAACACACTAACTGTAAGGTTCCAAACTTACCCACGCTTGTATTATGGGTACCGTACGATGGACTGAGGGTGATCCCAATATATAAGGTTTTATAAAAATAGTGTATAATATTTTAACGCCGATCCAAGTATAATCATTATGGGATAGCTTCTGCCTGGCTCGGCCAATCCGCCTGCCTCATCTCGATAAAGAACAACTCAGGGATAGTCAAGCTTTCCATCTAAAAGTATTACGAAATCGGATCAGTAAGTTCCGGGGATTACCCCTACATCCATAAAAACAAACTTTACCTATTCATAATCTATACTAATATTATAAATGTGAAAGTTTGGATGGATGGATAGATGGATGGATGTTTGTTACTCTTTCACGCCCGAACGGCTGAACGGATCTGGATGAAATTTGTCACAGAGATAGATTATAGTCTGGAATAGCACATAGGGTACTTTTTATCCCGGTAAAATGTATGGTTCCCGTGGGATAGATGTTTGAATTTTTCATATATTTTATCGCGGGTAACACCGCCGGGCGCAGCTAGTCATAGATAATGTTACAATTTCTAACACATGCCGACCAATGTGTAACACGAAAACCGACGCCAGGATTCTGTAGAGTGATTTAACGTGTGAATAAAAATGATTTAACATTTAATTACAACCCGGCAATGATTTATGTGCAGATTTCTTATTAACGCTCCCCCGCTATAGTGACATACGGTACGGTAGGATGTGGATATTTTTTTCTTTTTACTTATTTGATGTTTTAGAGATACGGTGACATACAGACATATATAACCTAACGCCTAAAGCCTAAGCCTAACGATTTCAGGAAACTGTTGTATCCTCCACACCAAAAAGTGAGTGAGTGAAAGTGAGTGAGTGAAGTGGAAAGTGTTGTATCCTGTTACACTTCGTATATAAAGTAAGGGGTTCCGCCCGTTTGAAATGCCTTCTGTGCCGAGGGCCTCGGGTTCGAATTCCGGTAGGGATAAACATTAGCACAGATTTTTGTACCCGAGTCATGGGTGCTTAATATAACTAGGTATAAGTAGTATGGCCCCCGGTCCATTGTACGGTACTCATAATACAAGCGTTGCTTAGTGTGGGGCCGTACAGTTGGTATGTTCGTACGGCGATATTATTATTATAATTCGGAAGTTAAATCATAGTCTGACTGTCTGTGTGTCACTCTAAAATACATTACCCACGTATTATATTTATAATGGCACCCTTTAGATAATTTATGGGTTTAAAATTAAATGTTTACAAGGAGTCAACTCATTATGCAACTGCGCCCATCTAAAATACAGATTTATAGCCGATGCAACAATGAAAATAATGAGATTTTATGTTCCTTTTTATTGACAAACTCAAATGTAAGTGTCTGAATGAATTAGCCAATTTTCAGATTTGTTTTAAATTATTTTATTGTTTTTGTGACAAAACATATTTTTTTGTCTCTGGTTTCAATTTAAATATCTATAACTATAACGCAGCACTCACAAGAATAACCTTGCATTTTTATTAATAATATATCTTATAACAAACCTCAGGACATCAATATCAAAGCAATAAGCTTTATTGAACTCGACAGTTATTCGGTTAAATGTGACTGAGATCCATTCACATTACTCCGTTGTAACTGTTAAAATAAAGGACGACTGATATATATATGTGATTTATATTTATTGGACAACTCAAATAAAAGCCTTATTGAACTCAACATTTATTCTGTTAAATATGACTTTATTTTAGTTTTATTAATATTTGTGGGTAACATATTGATTTCTTATATTTACGCGAATACTACACATTGAAATAAAACTAATTTTATGGATTTTATATCGCGTTTATATTATGATTTTTTGGTTCCCGACGTTTCGGCTGCTTTACAGCAACCATGGTCACGGGAGGACTGAGGTGGTTGACGTCCTAGTGTCATAGTTTGACCAGGGTAACCTCATACTTAATTGTAGCTTGCATAATATAAACGCGATAAAATCCATAAAATTAGTTTTATTTCAATATACTATTGTTGGGAAATGTATTGAATTTGTTTAATGATTATTTTTTGTGATATTATAGTAGAAAGTAGCTACAATAGATGTAGGTGTAAGTATTTTAATTGTTCCAAAAAAAGCTTACGTTAAAACACTTTTAGAGAGTATTTCTATTTTTACGGTTCATGTTATTAAAATATTAAACCGACTCCGCCGTCATCTATTTTCTGTCCTACACTAAGCTGCCCGGACTATTTTTAGACCAGAAACTGTTAGTTCAATGTGTGCTTAGTAAGTAATGCCAGTTAACAAGGTAAGGTCAGAGTAGCCATTATAAATTCATGATCGTACAGGCTGCAGAAAAAGCTTCGATGTTATCAGAATATTATTATTTGTGTTCACCATTACAGTAATCATAAATTATGAAACATTTTAGGCTACGATTTTAACGCCCGTTGAAAATGCCGTTCCCATGGAGAAGAAGGAACTCCATGGTTGGTGTTTTTGTAAGGAAATTATACGTTTTTGTGTAGTGGTACTGGATTGATATAATATAAGCCCTTGTTGGGCACAGGCCTCCATTCAATGCGAGGGGGATTAGGCCATATTCCACCACGCTGGCCCAGTGCGGGTTGGCGGACTTCACACATTTTTCGAGGGGTTCTCTCAGACAGCAGGTTTCCTCACGATGTTTTCCTTCACCGTTTAGCATGTGATAGTTATGGTTGAAAATGAGATTCGCACATGAAAAATCCCAGAGGTGCGAGCCGGGGTTTGAACCTGCCATCCTAGTTACCGAGGCAAGCGTTCTACCAACGTGGCTATCACTGCTATTGCTTATCTTGTTACAATTGTCTGAATATTGTAGATAATAATGTACGACGATGAGTTTTTCTAATAGATAATAACAGTCTGTCTGTATCCGTATCAATGAGTTCAATAGTTTTGTATGCAAATTGGGATAGCGGCCGCAAATCTCATGGGGAGCTTCGCAATCACGCGGCTACTACAAGGCTACCTCCGAAGCGCCATGATCTGCTTACCTGCATTGAATACTGTATCAATAATTAGAATAGGTGAAGTCATTTAAGTACTTAAGGATGATAATAATTAGATATGCGCCGAGTACTCATTTTACCGAGTAAACGAGTACCAAGTATTAATCGGTTTAATATTTCCGAACCGAGTACTCGGCCGAGTTACTTGGTTCAATATAAACGCTTTGAGGTGAGAAAACAAGTTTAAACTGTTAATAATAATATCGCAAGACGCACATACCAACTGTACGGTCCCAAGCTAAGCAACGCTTATATTGTGGGTACCGTACAATGGATGGGGGACGATCCTAGTATTAATTATATATGTAGATATTAAACATCCATGACCCGGGTACTAATATTCGTGGTCATCACACAAAGTGCGTACCTACCAGCCTGATTAGCAGTTGGTAGTGATCCTACTTTTTATGCTGAGAGCCCCGGGTTCGAATCCTGGTAGGGAACAATCTTTGTGTGATGAGCACGAATGTTTGCACCCGATACATCTATATAAGTATTATATACTGAGTTCGCCCTCAGTCCATTGTACGGTACCAATAATACAAGCGTTGCTTAGTGCGTGACCGAATAATTGGTGTGTTCGTCTGGTGATATTTATTTATTTATTTAATGCCTATATTTTTTATTATTCCACCATGTGCGAGAAAATCCGAATAGGGCGAACGAAGTAGAATTTCTATAGATAATCGTCATAGGTTGAAGGTTCCATAGACGAAGCCAAAGATCACAGGTAATTCTATTTTTTTTTTCGCTGTTTCGCTGTCAACCCTATGATTTTAACTGGAAACAGAATCACTTAACAATATTCTGTTTACACATCGTACGCTTTGATTTATAATTCCAGACAGCATTGTGTGGGGCTCTACAATTATAATTAACTACAATAGAAACCCTGCATTGATTATAAATTAAATCAGTCTGTCAGTGTTGCTTGTATCGATTTCTTATATGTCCGCGAATGCTACATATTGAAATAAACTTTATGTTAAGGATTTCATCGCGTTTATTTTCTGTTCTCACGATCCCGACGTTGCGGCTGCTTTACAGCAACAGCAACCATGGTCATCGGAGGACTGAGGTGTTTGACGTGCTAGTGTCAAAGTTTGAACTGGGGTATCCTCATATTTGCGGAAGGTAAAAAGAGAAAATAAACGCGATAATTTTTTTAAAATAAGTTTTATTTCAAAGTGTTGCTTGTGTTTGAGGTTCTGCGTTTTGATGAACGTTGGATTTGAACTCAATATCTTTATACACATTAGGTCGCTAGAAGTTCTCTAGGACTAGTTAGGACTTAATATAATCTAAAGGTATCTAAACGATTCGAAATTAATACGCATTATCCTTAAAAATGGGCACCTAGCATGTATATAAAGTAAAATTCCTATTTCTTCGAGCCCGTCGTGGCAACGTCGTTGGGGACAAATTATTCATAAGCAAGCAGCACAGGTTCATTATCGTGCCAGGGATGCAATACCTCAACCCCGGTTGATGTCAGGTTCAGCTTAGTTCTACGTAAACTCCTCTAGCGTGTTTCAAAGTTTTCTAGTCAGCGCCATCTGTCGGCGGTGTGTAATAAACTCTGTTAAGTAACGGTATCTAAAGGTCGCCACACTTCTCCTCAAATCAAGGTAGTGATAATAAGTTAGAATGGAGTACTTTATCGAAACCTGTAAATGGCCTGTCAATGTGAATAATACCTAGCTTTCTCTGCTTGTTCTTGTAGACATTAGTCTTTTATCTGACTGTATTTCGATATGTACGAGAGAGAATCGGCGCAATGCAGGCACAGGATTAAAGGGCTGGTCGCATATCGATATCGACACATCGATAGTCATTAGGTTACTAATTACAATGCTGCGCCTACGAGTGATTATGAATTTGAAGTTAATGTTGTTTCTTTTATTAATAAAACCTACTTATATTATGTGAAGGAAACTATGGTGAGGAAAACTATTTGTCAAATAATCAGTTTGCGAATGGCTTGTGAACTTCGCCAAATTTTGTGATTTCGATACGAGTCATATAAAGAACGCCTTCTCCTTTTCCCTTATAGGTGGTCTGGAAGAGATCACATTTTAGTGATAAGACCGCCATTTGTCTGTCATATCTGTCTGTTGTCTTTGATTATAGTTATGTTTATTTCTTTGGTGTACAATAAAGAGCTTTATAAATAAATAACGCCTTTATATTTTACATCGTCATCCTTTTTAGCGAAGTGATCCAATATAGACGGTATCAGTAAGTTACGGTTAATCGACAAAGATTTATTAACGACATCTCAATCAGTTGATTCTATCGATACATAGAGCACATCACTAGTTACTATTGAGGCATGTTCGTTCGATAGCGATGCACTGGGCCCCTTGAGAAATACAGCTAGTTCTAGGATCTGCAACTTCGCCAAACAATTTACACAAATTCTACTTTTATTTACAACTCCTTAGATGCTGGAAGATTTTGTGGAATATATAAAGAATTCTTAATGAGCTACAAGATTTGTTAGATGTTAGACAAACAATTTCCATTCGGGGAAATTCTCAAAAATATTAACCATGACCATTGTTTGTATAGAAGTTTAAGTCCAACGCGAGTGTTTTGTTTTCCAAAAATATGAAATGTACAACATAATCAAGTTACAGTGTTATTAACTATAAGCTTGTGCCCGCGGCTCCGCCCGCGGTACCTCAACGAAATATAGCCTATAGCACTCAGGAATAATGTAGATAGCAGCGAAATAATTTTCAGTATCGGATCAGTAGACCTGTTGTAATTTGTAAATGTGGGAACCATGTAGGCATTAACTTGTAATTTGATACTTAGTTACTACTTTTTTTTTTGACCGTCTGCTAATGTCTGCTTAGCCAATCCTACATTGTTCTGACATACCTATAACAATGTACTGCTTAAAACTGTAAAATATCTGTTTAAAAAGAGCAACCATGGAGTTTCTTGCCAGTTCTTCTCCATAAGAACGACATTCCGAACGGGTGGTAAAGTAGTAGCATAGCCTTGTGTAACTTTTGACTTTTACTGTACTTAATGGTTTACATGAATAAAAAATATTCTGATTCTGACCACATCCAAACTCATATACTGGAAAACATTACCTGATTCTATTGAGTACGTATATCAATAATATAAGGAGATGTTATAGAAAATACAAATATGATTATAGGAATAATATCAAAGAGTCTATTTTGGAACAAGGAGCCGTATTTCATCTCGGTATGAATTTGATGCAACATCTTCATTCGACGCTGTACGGTACTGAGCCCCGGGGCGAGCGAGCCATTTCTCGTGTCTGGAAATCTGATACACAAAGTTTTCGTATTCTATTTATTCAACTGTTTAGTATATAATAAGTTGTGCTTATAAATGATTTATATCTGTAACGTGTAACAAAAATGGTGTAAAATATTCAACAAGAATAAATAAATAAATAAATATCGCCAAACGAACACACCAACTATACGGTCGCACACAAAGCAACGCTTGTATAATGGGTACCGTACAAAGGACTCAGTATATAATACTTACATAGATATTAAACATAACAAACAAACTCGGGTACACACATTCATGCTCATCACTCAAAGTTTGTCCCTACCTGAATACGAAACCCTGGACCCTCAACAAAGATAGGTTCACTACTTACGGAGCTAATCAAGTCGTCAAGGGACGGACGGGCGTTTTGAAAAAATATTTTATCTGGACTCGTTAAAATATTTTATTTTATGTACACCATGTATAATTTGATATTTAATAGAAAGAAAATAGCAATCTAATTCCAGGTATCTGATTAATCGATATTATTATCTTTATGCCTTTGGGTAAAACTAAAGCAAATTGAATCATTTTGGAGAAAAATAATTTCAAAGTTGGGTAGAAATACAAACTCACATCTGGCAACCCTGCCACCAGAGCTTCGAGATACATATCAGACCACAGACCAATAATCTGAATAAAAGAAGCTATGACTCTACCTTAACTGCACTGTGAAGATCAAACATGTCAGCACGTTAAACCTTTTCAATAGTCACTTCAGCTCTGCTGATACCCCCAAGTACTGGATTTAAAAATGTAATCCGCGAATAAGTCGCGGTTTTCGTGAACAAGTTGAGACTTTTGTCTACATTTCTCTCGGATTAAAACGAGACAATTCTGAGCATCTTTGTGGGTTATTGTATTGTAAACGTGTTTCAAGGTTATCCCCCAAATTGATAGAAGTTTTAATCAATTTATGTTGAACTTACACAGCATTTTTCAGAAGATAATTAATTCTGGAATTACACGTCCTTTGGTTTTATTTTACTGACGTACTAACTAACGGCTTAGTACTTAAACCTACTCTACATTTACCTCAGACAGTTATCGATAATAATCTTGATGTGTGCCCCTGTTACAGCCCAGGTTGATGGTATTATCTTAATTATAGTCCATCCATCAGCCCTTTAGGATGGATTTTCCATAACTACTACACACCCCAAGATGCGTTAAGTCGGGGTAAAGACCCCCACCGTGTGGCACCCTACGGAAATGGTCTTTAATGAACTTTGACCCTTAAGTTATAGGAGGAGTGATGGGAGAACTACTTATTTGTATAGAGATAAGTAATGATGAGAAGCCAAGTTGGTCAAACGCTCGCCTTGCAACCTAAATGTGCAGGTTCAAATCCTGGCTAGTATATCTGAGATTTTCAGATTTCGAATGCGCATTAATTCGTCATTATAGCTTCGAACACCGAAATTTATGAAGTTAGCCAACCTGCCTGGGTCTGTGTGTGTGTGTGTGTGTGTGTGGGCAATAACTCACTCCTTGTATTGAAGGGGAGTGTCCCTAGTATAATGGCAACAGGCTCACCCCCTATTACATTGAGACTAATACTATCAGCGAAATGTAAGCAAACTGCAGTGCACCTCTGCCTACCCCTTCGTAGCATATTAGCGTGATGGTGATTCTGAATTAAAGATTTTGTTTCTCGTTAATCTCGATAGATGGCGCTAAATGTTACAAATATTATTACGAAACAACTCAAGTTAGTTGTTTGGATAAATACAATAAGAATCAATACAGGCCGTTTTATAGTCCATGATTTAATCTATTATCATACAAAATAACATAATCAAGTCTATATTCCCGATTTTTTTAAGTTTTACGTTGTCTCCGATAGATGTCGCTACACTGAAATTAAATGTCGCGATGGTTTCGTTACAGTGATATTATAACACCAACCTTTTCGTGCACAGTATTCGTGCCTCAATCTATTGAGTAAGGAAATTATTGGGCCTTGGTAACTCTTGGCAATGTCCTAATAGGGCGACTGTATTTTTGAAGGGTACAGGTCGTCCCTTGAACTGATCGCCTACTTTGCGAGCGGTTCAGGTGAAGCGATCTGCCCTTGAAAGATATCAAAAAAAACTTTAAAACTAAAAAAAAACCATCTTCAAAAAACTAAAAAGCAAATAAAAAATAGAGCAACCATGGAGTTTCTTGCCCGTTCTTCTCCATAGGAACGGCATTCCGAGTTGGTGTAAAGTTGTAGCTTAGCATTTTGTAACTATTTTGACGATTCATAAGTACATGAATAAAAAATATTCTGATTCTGATTCTGTTCGCCGGGACGGCTACTTCTTAATTAATATTATTTATTCGTTTGTTTCGACAGCAACATATTCATTCATACACAGCTACAAACCTTATTAAACCCATGCAAATATCATAATTCATAAGTGAATCATGTCTATATGATGGTGCTTATGGGAATCCGTTAGGCCATCCAACCTTATTGGCAACACAATGGAGTAACTGTGGTGCACAATTTAAACTGCATAATAATGCTAAACCTAGATTTATATTCATTTAGATAGGACATGAGCTGGTTTAAATACCTACTAAACTGTTAAACGTTTATACAATACAATGTATATAAATAAATTGTAATAAATATCGCCAGACGAACACACCAACTATACGGTCACACACTAAGCAACGCTTGTATTGTGGGTACCCTACAATGGACTGAGGGCGAACGCAGTATATAATACTTATATAAATATTAAACATCCATGACTCGGGTACAAACACTCGTGCTAATAACACAAAGTTTGTCCCTACCAGGATTCGAACCCGGGACCCGCAGCACAGAAAGCGGGGTCACTACCCACTGAGCTAATCAGGTCGTCAAAATATAAAGGCGGGTACTCACCGGGGGCATTCGCGCGTAATGAAACAGTTCAGAAGTACATACCACGGGGAAATGACGGACTACCTCGATCAACAATATGATGCACTGGAGAGCAATAGATCCGGGTCACCAACATAAACCTTAGCATCGCTATGAGAATTCGCGTACATTGTTCGGGTGTGCATAATTAACACATTAATAATTAATATTGCATACCAGTCTTTTTGTGACAGTCCAGAAAAAAAAACGAAAAACAAATGCAGTTACTTCAGCGTTCGACTTTCAAAAAAAAAATTAACTTTTACTGGCATTATCTAGTTTGTAGCAACCAAGAACTTTTATTAATTTTATTTGAGTAGTATTAAATAATCCATTTAATACTTTATGTTTGAATATGCTAGCATTATCGTGTCTGTTTATGTCTAAGAGAACGCTTCGAAAGTCGTGTGAAGTCCGCCAACCCGCACTGGCCCAGCGTGGTGGACTATGGCCTTATCCCCTCTCATTAAAGGGAGCCCCGTGCCCAACAGTGGACCAATAAAAAAGGGCTGGTATTATTATTATATTATTTAAGGTCGCATTCATAGTTTCCGAGATACTAATATTTTTTTGGTGACTCGGATTTATTGCTCTCGAATATATATAATCAGAGCCAACCTAGCTTTAAAAATACAATTTCTCTGCGTCACGACTATGACGTCATACGTGGGTCACCTCACATCATTTTGCAGTAGCCCCAAAAGTGACCCATTAGCAAGACAATAAATCGGAATCTGTGTTAATGACATCATCATTAGCCCGACTGTAGCAGGTATGTATTTTAACTCTCAACAAAAACGGGTTTAAAATAATAAAAAAAACTGGGACTTATCTGCTCAATATGAAGTAAAATTTTGATACGACACGGTGTTGCCATATCATATTTACCTCCAATAATAACTCGTAAAATGTAATACGCTCATAAATATTTACGACATTAACTGGTACCATTGGAAGTGGGACATTATGTACTTTATGTACATGACATTCAATTTGCACTTAGGTACCTTTTTATGAGCATCCAACCCATCTTTTTCGTCACAACATCATGGACAAAGGCCTCATCAAGTACTATAACATTTTTAACGCTTTCAAATATACTAACTGAGAATTGACCGTTCCCATATACAGGGTGTAAAGGATAAAGGTTATACTTAATGCCTGTAATAAAATTACATAAATAATGTATGTGGATTGTCACGGTTGAAATTTTTGAGCGCGCAATGTATCGTAAGCCACGCGATCACACCACAACGCTCTGCACGATATCCGACGTGCGAGCGAAACAGCTGAATTACGAGCGCGCTTGAGCTTATTATGTTTTAATTTATATTGCAGCTGAAACTCTAAGTTAGTTTTATTATGGTGTTTTTATGTAAAAAAAATGATATAGTATCCCACTATGATTTCAAACTAAAATCAATTTATAAATACTGAAAATAAATGCTTAATATTCATGAAAATATTGATGGAGAATTCCAACTCTAGGGGGTGCAGAATGATGAGATGATTCCATTGTATCAGTTTACGTTTCGAAGCAACATACATCCTGTATATTCCAGTAAAGTGTTTCCGTTGCTATGAAATACATGGAATGCTCGATCGGTATTTGGAGCTATCAAAACTCGTACTAAGCCTACAGATGCTAAGTCAACTTCGCAACCCAGTAATTTTATGCGGAGTAGTTTTTAATTAAAATGAAATAGGGTTCAAAATATTCAGCCGTTTATTAAAACTTAACAAAGGGCCAATTAAAAGTTGTCACCCAGTCTGTGTCGCCGAGCATGCTCATACCACTTTATCAACGTCAAACAAGATGCTGATTTATAAGCTAAATAAAGAAATATAGTACACATGAATAACAAAACCGATGAATGACCATGGTTCCTGTAAAGCAGCCGAAACGTCGGGAACGTAAAAAGCGTAGAATAAACGCGAAACAAATCCGTAAGATTAGTTTAATTTCAATGTGAAGTATTCGCGTAAATATAAGAAATCAATATGAAAAGAAAATGTTGAATTTAATATTTTTTCCGTCCCCAAGAATTGGACATTAAAAGGGCTGGTATTATTATTATTACAGTTTAGAACTTCTATGTACTTAAATAAATCTGAAGAAATTAACTCATGCATATTATCAATTTTGTCTTTGAAAATACTTATTCGCTCCAGCGATTCATGTTTACAATGGAATATTAAATGTACTACGCCACCAATAGTCTACTTGAAACGATATTTGTAATTTAAATTTCTAAGCACAATGCACTTTAGAACAAAAGAAAAATAATTAATAACGTTATAGGGCTTCTGTAAAGACTCAAAAATAATAATGGATATTAAATTTCATATCTTTTTAGTATTTCATCATGGGCATACGACAATATTTTTTTGTCAACATTTTTTCAAGTGCGATTTTTTTTTTCAAGTGCGAATCTCCTTTTCAACCATGATTATCACTTGCTAAAACGGTGAAGTAAAACATCGTGAGGAAACCTGCATGTCTGAGAGAACCCCTCGAAAGATGTGTGAAGTCCGCCAATCCGCACTGGGCCAACGCAGTGTTGCCAGATTGGGTATTTTGGCTCTGGAGAAATTTTGGAGAAATGAAATTCTTGGAGAAAAATTTGGAGAAAAAAAAAATACCATGGAGAATTTAGGGTAATTTTTAGTCTCAGTGGGATTACCTGTAGGATGACCACAACCCATTTTACGAACGCACGCGTTAAACCATCTCGCTCGTTCATTCATTCTTTTCACTCTGCTTTTTCTCCCTATGCTATGTCATACCCGTCATACCCATTCAGTGGGGATACGTAACGTAAAAAAAAAAGGTCATTCTGCTGCTTCAGTTTGGAAATTAGAACAGTATTTCAAGGAAAAAATAAGAAAAAGGCAAAAAGCTAAGCCGATATTATTAACTTTTTGCCTTTGGGTAAAACTCAAGCAAATTGTATCATTTTGGAGAAAAATAATTTCAAATTTGGGTATAAATAGAAAATCACATCTGGCAACACTGGTGGTGGACTATGGCCTAATCCCCCCTCGCATTGAGGGGAGGCCCGTGCCCAGCAGTGGGACATTAAAAAAAAGGGCTGGAATTATTATTATACGACAATATACAAACGGGGGAAGAGGGACCCACCACTGAGCCTCGGCTTGTCAAAGTTTCGAATAAAAAACCAAACAAAAACAATTCAAAGTAATAGACTAAATATTCATTTGTTTTGAAAAATGTAAGCGAAATTGGTGGATGAAATAGATAGTGACTATTTCAGATAATCCCACCCATTAAAACGCTCCTTAGTGCATTTCTAGGTTACTCCAGGATTAAATCCTCAAAATTTGAAATCTCTACGTCCACTGGTTTAGGCTGTGTTCTCTGTAACAGGATGGCCTCCCACAAGGTGGACCGATGATATCACACGCGTCGCAGGAAGCCGGTGGATGCGAGTGGCGGAGGACCGTGATGTGTGGAAGTCATTGGGGGAGGCCTATGTCCAGCAGTGAACATTTTTCGGCTGATAGAATAGAATAGAATAGTTGTATGTCAGTGTTAAGAATAGTATTGAATATATAATTTTTAAACTGTTCTCTCCAGCCCTTACCGTACTACATCTACTAAAAGAAATTAGCACCCGTAACACGTTCGTTCGAGACAGTCAACACTAATTATTGGTAGTTCATTTAACAAATTAGTTGTCAACACAAGTTAATGCGTACGACTGTACAATAGTAATTCGTCGGTTCAAGTCAACTGCAAATTGAAAACGCCCGCTACGCCCGTTTTAATGAAACACTTTCAACTCTTATTGGCTAGCGGTTAATTTAGTGGGACAATTATTATTTCTAACCAACTTCAAAAACAGAAGGAGGTTCTCATTTCGGTTGTATTTGTTTTTTTTTATATGCGGATTTTTATAATGAATGTTACTAACTGTATTTCCGCATTCTATTCCCATTCACGGAAATTGAAAGCAATTAATTGTTAGATTACTTATAAACGTAGCTATATATACAGTTTGCGTTTATGAGTTCAACTCTGTTTACTGAAGGTTCAATTCGTTACCGCGTGAAAATGATCCTGTGCTTTTATTTATTTATAGTTTCTTACGTTTGTACATAGAGTATGGAATATAAGATGTTACACTGTGGGTTCTTTTTGTATCTAGTCCGTAGACGTAGAGGCGAATTCACTGGTACGTAAGGGCAAATAATATTAATATTACCAGCCCTTTTTTTAATGTCCCACTGCTGGGCACGGGCCTCCGCTCAATGTGAGGGGGATTAGGCCACAGTCCACCACGCTGGCCCGGTGCGGGTTGGCGGACTTCACACGTCTTTCGAAGGGTTCTCTCAGACATGCAGGTTTCCTTGCGATGTTTTTGTAAGGGCATAATTCGCGTGTATTAACACAGCACGGCTTAGTTTTTTGTGCATTGATATGGTGTTCGCGACTTTTCATCTATATTCCTCCTCCGTCCGACACTCTGACACTTCGACACTTCGACACTCCGACACTCCGTCTATTTTATTTCCTTGTTAGATTTTTTCAGGGTTAGCTTACCATCTGACTGCCCCAATCTTTTGCCATATTCAAATAATGGCTGCTGGGATCACAAGCGCATACTAGTTGTACTTCAGTCTGCAAGATTGCTAACGCAGATCAATCACACTTGGATGATAATGGCATCGCAATTATAATTTTATTGAGAGTCAATTGTGTTAGTACAAGATTTCGTATAGGCGGGCGGGCGAAAATTTTAGTGTGATTTTACCAGTTGTACATCAGTATTGAGTCGCCCTCCCCTCTCCTCTCCCCCCACTCCGACTTGACCATAAATGATCTTATATTGCCACCTGGCCATATAAGATCACTTACGATCAAGTACCTACATAAGATTACACTATAACTACCGCAAACCGAGCTAGAAAACGTAAAAAAAAACGCAGACGGAGAAAAATGTAGTTTCGTTTCAAACAAAAAAATAAACAAATTCCAAGCTTATAGTTACCGCAAATACCTCCAGAATATTATAATCTATGATCACGAACATTTGATATAGTTATTCGACCACTTCGCCGTGTAATAAACATTAAAGGAATCCACTTTGATTGCAGCAGACGATGACCAGACCTGCGGTGCGACTGCTTTTAGAACCGACTTTAATGGTTCGGAAATAACACGGCTTATTTTGATGCGGTTTCTAGGGTCAATGAACTTGGTATCTACCTTACTTTCATTTTTTTTTCTCACTGGTTTGTGCATATAAGTAGGTTAAGTATATAAGTATATACCCATTCGGGGCTAATTCCTGCCCCGGTTTCGCTAGATTTGTCCCGAGCCCAGCTAGCAATCCTCAGTTGTCATTTGAATCGTGACAATTCTGACAACTGTTCGCTTTAGTTTCGTTGGTTGGGTCACAGTCAGAACTGTGAACAAATCTGACACAGTTCTATTGGTTGGGTCTCGTGAGAACTATGAATAAGTCTGAAAACTTTTCTGAAATGTGCTAATTTCGCTGGTGGATATCGGCGAGCAAACGACTGTGGGATCTATCTCAAATATAAAGTATAAGCACGTATAAGTCTTTAATTACTTATTTGTGACTCGTGAGACATTCTTAACAATTTACAAGTACCCGTATCTACTACTAAACTCATGAATAATGTTTTTGATTATGTCTCATAGTAGGTATTTGGCAAAGATACAATTTTGTTTGTTGCCTAATACCAGATAGTAAGTAGGTAGCCAATGCTGCATATGACTATTTTTTTTTCCTGAACTCTACGTACGTAGGTAGAGTTCAGGAAACTAACTATTGCCGCGATCGCCGCATTAAACTCGTTTACCTTTATACTCGTTAATTACGAAATCTAGCTCTAATTGAATGTGTCAAATAAATTAAGTGTTTGAATAATGAGCGGGTTGGCAAAGTGCCAACTGGCTAGTTTGTCGCTAAATTATATGGGCACCTGTGTAGCCAGCTTATTGTCCGGGTCTGGCAGACCGCGCCAGATGCTGCCAGACCAGCCAGGCGCTGACTGTATGGCAATTTTGTAGAATTGCAAACTATTTGAAGAATACTGAAGGAGAGAGTGTAACAGCTTGTGTATCGAAATAAATAAGACTTCGTCTTGATTCCATTCAATATAATCTCAGACTGAAGATATGAAATAACACTGACAGATGACATAAGAACGTGCATTCTGAACATATCCTTAAACTAAGTACCTACATTACACTTAACGAGCTATCATTACACTATTCTAATCAGAATCAGAAGAGCCAGACCCCTCGAATGTTTCTGATGAGGTATTTAAACTATTCACATAAGAATACCTATGTAGTAATTATGTACTTACACAGCGCGATTCAGAAAGAATATACTAACCTATGAACCAGCTGATTATATAAGCTAAAGAAACGCACGCTCAAAGGGTTGTATACCCTTTCTGAATCACGCTATATCGGCACCTATGCAGTTACCTTCTATTGTTTTCTTTTATAGGTACTTCGGTATAAGGGTGTAATATAGGTATAACCATCACGCTATAAACATTAGGGCGTCGGCTGTCATCGAGCCTAGCACCCGATTTGCATTTGACAAATTTTTCCGGAGTTACCCGCACTTGAATTAATGATTTCGCGTGACGACCCGGCAGGAATAATTGAGCGGAAAATATACATTTTTGCGGTGTAAGGTGTGGGTTGCAATGGTAGCGGGTAGCGACAAGCGTCGGTGTAGCGGCCAAATAACGTTAAGAAGGGTCTCATGTGCGTTGGATCAAATATGTATCTCTGCCAAAATCACCGTATAGCATGTTTGGGATGTATCAAAAACTATTATTTTCAGGCAGTATATTTTATATTTTAATTAACTCAATGATACATATATATCTGTTTGGGTTGTCCCGGAGCAGACAACCACAGATCACCTCTACATTCTGGTTGACCACAGACAAAACAGTATTTATTTTTAATTTATGTTTTTTTTAGTATGAATACTAAACATTCTCAGCAGTTACACATAGAAAAATATACTTAAGTAGAAGCAATAGATGGGCCGAATACACACGAGCTTGGCTCTGACACATGTAAAAGAAAGAAAGAGAAATATATATTGGATACAAAACTGATACGATTAGGAGTTACTTAACACGTTGACTGCGTTAAGAGGTCTAAAAGATCTCTAACGTGACTTTCAGCTGGTGCGGCGCCGAAAATCGTGTTCTCCACCTCTGTGCGGGAGGTCGTAACTTCTTTATTTCTATGTGTTTGACAGAGACAAATATACATACCTACTTCCCGCTGCGAGTTTGATTCAATAATGTAATAAAAAAATAGGAGATGGATGAGGTCTCTAACGCACTGAGTTGTAATAATATACATCTGTTGCGTGAGGAGATCTTTCGGACCTCCTAAAACACAGGCGTCGTAGACGCAAGGAGCGGAGCGCGGGCGGCGCGGGCGCCGTTAGCTCGCGCTCAGTGTTGTTCAAATGTCGATAAGGTGTACCTGCGCACTCCATTTAAAAAAAATACGCTCTTATATTTTGTCAGCGTGGTAGCAAAAAAAGTCGTTGCACAGGCTGTTACAGTAAATTACGGCTCACATTTAGTAGCACAGATGCATCCAAAAAAACCAAACGAATAAATACACTATGTGTGCAATGCTAACAACAAATGTGGTTACCATGCTTCAATGAGGAACATTTTTCTTAAATATTTTTTTAGTCACTATGTTTATTGAAATAAAACTAATTTTATGGATTATCATAATTCATCATTCACGGAAGGACAGTCACCATGGTCAGTCCTCCCGTGACCATGGTTGCTGTAAAACAGCCGAAACGACGGGAACGTAAAAAACAAATAATAAACACGATAAAATCCGTAAGATTAGTTTTATTTAAATGTCTAGTATTCGCGTAAATATAAGAAATAAATATTACTATGTTTAAATGATTACTTCATAAAAAGTTAAGCTATCGATAACTGGGGTTTTATTTTAATCCCATCACTAGTCACAACCCGAACTGATCTATCTTTAGTTGCGATGCGAGATTCAATGGATACCTAATTTTTTTTTCGTTATATCTCATAACCCACTTTTCACATCCCCATGCGTAGCAAACTTGAGATAGAACAGTTAATTTTCTATTATTTACAGAAAGAACATAGATTGTATCTTATTTTTTGATAAAGATATGAGTTTTTTTTAAATACCTTATTTTACGAGATGGATTAGGTCTCATACGCACTAGAGTGAAGCTCGGTTAAGAGGTCGAATAGGTCTCTAACGCACTGGCTTAAAGTCCTCTGAAAATGGCACCGCACTTAACGTGTTAACTAGGTGTCCAGTTCAGCATGTGCCAGAAAACATGGCAGATAACCCCGTGATGCTCCAGGCGGTCTGGATCCAGCCAGTCATGACCACCTGTGGCACATTGATACCCTATCTACTAACGTAAATATTGTCAGCAATTTTTTTCTTTGCCTTTCTCTATTCAGTCTAGGCCGAAGTCGGCAACTTTAAAAATAATTAATTTTGACGCTGTTAATGTGTATTCTGTGTGTGAGCTCGTCGGTAATCTCTATATCACCTGGGTGATAGGATCGCGGTCATTCGGCTCGTACGATAGGGTTTTAGAGAATCACCATAATCCGCTATCCTCTAGCAGTGCGACCACCGCCTTACACGAGTAACAAATGGTCCACGGAATTTACGTACTGTTAACAATATTTTATGTTTATCGTTTTAATATTAAAGGAATATTTGTTCGTTATAACATCCTGTTGATGACGGGAGGCTTGAAATACGTACTGACATAATAATATCGCCAGACGAACACATCGACGATATGGTCCCAGACTAAACGAAGGTTTTGGTAAATGGACGGGGAGCGATTTGAGTATATTATCTTGTATTCTGGCCGAGTTTTTACCAACTGTTCTAATCAGGTCATCTATATAAACTCTTTCTCTAGTCTATATAGTTTTGATTTTATTAGGAAAGAAATAATCTTATGACCAAACCATAATGTAGGTAGGTATCAACGAAGGAAAACACATCAAATATAAGTACGCCACAGAATCAAAATCACATGGGCACCACGCTCAATAACATACCTTCACATCTGGTCATAAAGCACATATTGCTATCGCCGACAATCTCAACGCTATCTATCAAAAGTTGACTCGGATAAATCTACGACACCGTATGTTTCTAATCGGTCCCACGTTGGGCGCCAGTAACGGGCCGCCATTTTTTTACCGCTTGTGTGTTGAATTGGCGTGTGAATTTGCGTGAGTTTTGAAATGACTATATAAAGGCTGCACGACACCTCGTTAGGTCCTTCCCCTTTAGATAAAGGGTGTTGATAATTAGACAATATTCGTAATTAGTCATATTAAACTTTGGACATACTGCCGTTATTTTTTTTTTGTTTTATAGGCAGCATCGCGATGTTGGTTTGATGCCATGCCGCGAGCGGGCTGAAATCGAGGCAATGACAGCTCATCCGAGGCAAAGGCACGCTGTCGGTTCGCGCGTGGCATGGCGTTTAGACATTGTGATTATAAAGGCCACCTCCATCCAGTTACATGGGTGAGTTAATTATCTGTGCAATGTTTACGACAGGTAGTCGGAACCTTTGTCGACCGTGTGGTTAGATTAGACTCAATCCAGAGAGCGGGCACGCTCTCTGGATTGAGTGGTCACGAGTTCATTTGCGAAGCAAATTCTCCACACAAAACCGTTTAACAAAATAAAACCGTATTCAAAAAACTAAAAAGTTAAAATTAATTTAATCTTCAAATCTACCTTGTCTAACTAAATCAAATATTTAAAGAATCTGAATTTAGTGCCAAACACCTTTTCAAATAAAAAAAAGTATTTTTTCCAAATCGTATTATAAATGAAGAATAAATTTTACTTTTTTTTTAAACTTAAGAAAAAAAAATGTAATGACAATTTGTGAGTGCCCCCGTAGGCCTATACGAAATAAATGATTTGACTTTGACTTTGACTTTCCATTAGTATGACAGGTAAGTATACAAGTTTTGTTAAGTCTTTCCCTTTTTTGCCTACTCTATGTCCAACAGCTATGCAATGGCTTGCCCCTTAGGTCTCCAAAGGTTCTAATCTGCGGCACACTGTGGCCATATTCTGTTCAGCGCACTGGGCACTTCGAATCTTCCTACGCGAAGATTCTATTTTTCTACAAAATATTTTGAAGTGTGCATACTTATTGCTTCAAAATTATAGTTCAAAAACTACATTTGTATTCCAGTGTCAGATCTACAAAACAAAGGAAAAGCGAAACAAACAAAGCACAAAAGCTGCTGCCACTTGACGCGAATTAAACTTGAGACAAGCTTTGTTTACGAATTAGGATAGACATTAGGTTAGCATATAAGTATACTAGCTCAGTGCACTGAATCGGGATTTAAAAAAAGCCTAATCATTGTCTTAATCCCCTTCTCAATATTATGATGCCTAAATAAATGCTACGCTATGCTATCAGCCGAAAGACGTCCACTGCTGGACATAGGCCTCCCCCAATGACTTCCACACATCACAGTCCTCCGCCACTCGCATCCACCGGCTTTCTGCTACGCGTGTGATATCATCGATCTACCTTGTGGGGGCCGTCCTACACCACGTCTTCCGGTTCGTGGTCGACATTCTAGAGCCTTTCTTCTATTTCAGAACTAATATAGGTACTACATTTAGCTGCAATTGGGACAGGTCCCTGTTAGATGGATAGCGTTATTTACTTCACCTGTTACGAAATCCTCGAAAATACTGTCTTGTATAGTATAGTCTTGCTATGCGGACTCTGGCACCATATGGACAAAGAAAAAAAATACTACACGGAAAACCATCGAATTATCCCCATAATTATATCACTAATCCGATAAACAGCCCATGATATCTTCCCCTATGCAATTTACCAGGATTACGGTACGGCACGTTTACGACGCAATAAATTTGCAACACCGCTGCACCATGCGCACCCCGATGCACCCCTGCTGCACCCCTGTGCACCCCTGCAACGTGTTTTGGAAGTGCATTACCTGCATTTCCCCTGTGTCCGAGCTACTCTCCCTGTCATATTACGCGAGTGCCTTCATGCTCTTTATTGCTCTCGCTTGGTCTGTTTTGCTTATGTTGGGAAGATCCCGTACCCGTAAGATGAATAGAAGGAATCATATTACTTGAGTATTTTAAATACGTAGCAATTATTATTTGAATTAAGTAAGCACCTAATTATTCATTGTTTTCTTCAAATGCTTCGCTAAAACTACCTCGGACTCGGGTGTGGCTCATGCTCTTCGTGAACAATTGTGACTTGTCCAATTTCTACACGAAATAATTTAATACTCGAAGGTGTGAAAGAGACTGTCCAACAGAGGAATAACACTTATTCTCTCGAATCGAAATCAAAAAGATCAAACAATTTCTTATTTCCGCTCAGAAAATCGAGTCTCGACGAGACGATTGTGTGTAAACGCTGTTTGTGCAATTCGATGTGCATGAATCGGTTTACATGGCGGCGATTCAATAATGCATCCCCATATAAACTTTCAATCTCTACTCTATCAGCCGAAAGACGTCCAATGTTGGACATAGGCCTCCACCAATGATTTCCACACATCACGGTCCTCCGCCACTCGCATCCACCGGCTTCCTGCTACGCGTGTGATATCATCGGTCCACCTTAAGGGGGGCCGTCCTACACTACGTCTAGCGGTTCGTGGTCGCCATTCTAAAATCTTTCTGCCCCAACGGCCATCGGTTCTGCGAGCTGTGCCCTGCCCACTGCCACTTCAACTTTGAAATTCTTTGAGCTATGTCGGTTACTTTAGTTCGTCTACGGATCTCCTCATTTCTGATTCTATCGCATAGTGAAATAGCATAGCTCTCTCCATTGCGCGTTGAGCGACCTTAAACTTTCTTATGATGCCCATAGTAAGCGACCACGTTTTTCAATACTCAAAATTTTCAACAAGTAATAAAAACGACTGAAACAGTTACAGGTATGTATGTCAGAATGCACAGAGCCATGTCGTTGTGGCAAATTTTGAGCCGAATTAATCGCCAAATAAAAACAAATCGTATGGTGGTATATTAAGCAGGTAATTCGGATAAATAAGTATCATAAAATAGACTGGCTATGATCCCAGGCTGAATCAGGGCGATTTACAAAACTTATGGTTTTAACATGGCGAGCGACAAAATAACTTTACCGGGAAACTGTTTCACAATCTGTTAACTGATTGCATAACTAGGCCCGTCACACACTCCCACCACTGCTACTCCTGTAAACTAGGATCTACAGTGGTGTCCAATGATGACACCGAGGTTTGACCCTCGGCGAGTGCCGGGATAAAGTTAATTGTCTTGGAACGCACGAATTTAATCGAAAGATAAAAATAGGAGGAGTTGGAAGAAAGTTATCCACTTATGATTGCATAACGTCGCATTTATATAAATAGCTATATAAATAAGCTTATAGTACGCCAATATTTTTCAGTTACGTGTAAACCAAGCACAGAACCAAAGTAGCCGAGCAATCGTCGACCGGTGGTCGAACCAATTTAACGCGACCTTTTACAGCGGCGACGTTGTCTGCTCGCCACCTCGCTATTCCACACGTTGCAATCCAATTTTTACTTTTTTATTCACTTTTATGATGTCTAAGAAAGCGAAGTAAAATGCGAGGGAAGAAACGGCGGGAACTACAGGCAATATAATATGTGGTCAAATCAAATCAAATTTATTCTCTTAAAGTTGGTATAAGGTTGGTATTTAGTGGAATCTGGGGACATATAATTCCCTCGTTTTTATTTTACATTTTGTTTAAAATCATGGATATTTTAATCCTTTATGACAATTCATAGGTAGGTTAATAGAGAAAATAAAATAATGAATACGTATAGGTATACCTACTACGACATTTGACACTAGGTATTTCCTATATTAGACCGAGTGTCGAGGTGTGTAAACTACCGACACCGAGTTGCTAATCTCGTTTCAGAATCTGTCGACAGTAGTATAGATTGGAGCCTACATTGAAGCAGTTTATGACATAAATAACTTTATACATAGAATTTTAAGAGTTTTAACTCACTCAAGAGCGTTCCACGTTCTCGCTATACTTTTTGTGTATGAGATTCCTAGTACCCGCGCTAACAGCAGGCGGTCAGCATCCCAAACATTTTAAAGAACGCGGAACGCGGAACATGAATCGCAAACGGTGAACGTTGTCTTTTGCTGTCAACATAAAGATGATTATTAAATTATTTTAACTGGGTTCGCCCCCAGTCCATTGTACCCATAATACAAGCGTTGCTCAGTGTGGGACCCTATAGTTGGTGTGTTCGTCTGGCAATATTATAATTTTTATCTACTGAGAGACTCCCCTGCTGTATCTTCCAATCTCTTTCAAAGACTTCCACACATCACTGTCGTTCGCCAATCGCTTTACCCATTTTACGTACACATCTACTCGGGATTATTTTAGGGAAGGAACTCGTTTAATAAATTCATTTAAATTTAATTGTTCCAAAATATTAAGCACACAACAAGCACGGTGCCAACGACAGTTGCATCCAGTAATTTAGTGTTACATCCCAGTTTCTGGTTTGAATGGCCACTTGTGTCCACTCGCCGGCCGCGCCATGTACGCCGAGCGTAATCATCATCGGATTATGTCCTTATAATTATAGGGGTGAGTAAGAGTTGAAAACAAACTGATAATTAAACTCAACTTGTCTACCTCCGACTGATGGAATGATATCCACTGTTCTCCTTGTGCCTAATTACCTATCCTGGATTTTACGCAAAAAAATATATAATTAGGTAAGTACGTAGGTACTTGAAAAGTTAAAAAAAACAATAAGATAAGTATGTGGGCACTTACCATAAAATTAAGAAAAAAAAATATTAACGCTCCCTGGGATAAGTAGAATAATTATTTAGAAGTGTGATACTTCGTGGAAAAAAAATTGAATGTAAATAAAATTTTGTGTAGCGACATCTATCATGAAACGCTTGTAAGCATTTCGTCTCAAGTCAGTTTCAAACATTTTTATATAGATGCCGCTCATAACAATGGAAGTAAAAAACTTATTATGTGTAATTAAATCTAGTTCTCATCAAACCATAGCACATTTTGATAATTCTAACAAATCATAATTAACAAAATCACTAACACATCAAATATGAAATATAAAACCGATAAATAAAACCGATAATTTGTATATCCGTGAAGCGTCAGATCCTACGTAAAAAAAGTTAAACACAAACAACATGGTGGATCAGCTGTTTTCGTTTTTCTCGAATTCCAATTTGTTTTCATAAAACGAAGCATTGTTATGGTATCATAGCCATGTGTGAATTAAAATGGGCTCAATCGCATCGGTGCTGCAATGGCATTGTCAGACATGCGGCCAGATCAACCCAACAGAGAGTGTGAAGTGTTTAAAATGTGGAACAAAACGGATATCAAGTCATGACACTGGAGTATCTAAAGAAAACTGCAGAGATTCTTCGTCCGAGTATACGTCTCGTACTGGTAAAAGCGAAGGAACTACTCCGGGGTCTGAGGCAATCGTCATACCAACAGAAAACTGCTTTAACAGGTGAGTAACAAGCTTGTTCTATCAGTCATTGTCCAGACTGTCAGTAAAATATTGATTTTTCTTGACCTGTATTTAGGTTATATTTCTATTGTATTTCATTGTTGGGCGTACAGGGAGTGAGTTTATTGTCTATATTAGCTGTAATCGTTCAGTTTTCAGTATTGATGTGTCAGTAATTCGGTAAAAAATGTGATTCTAGTCGGGCCTTCACGATGTATGTGGGTATGTAGTGATGAAATTGATACTGCTGAATTATACTGATACAGGATTGTAATGATTCGGCAGTTATAAGCTGTATGTTAAAGTTAGTTTGTAATGTTTAGCTACCTACTATGAGAAATAGTATTGTGTTTGCATACTATCAACTTGATAGCACTGTCTGGCATTTCCATCTTCTTATTTTTTTTCTCCTAATGGCCCTGTTGTAGTAGTGTAAATAAAACCTTAGTTTATTCTGGTTTGTTCCGAAACTTCTTTATATAAAAGTGCATTCCCCTGTCCGACCGACTCATATTTACAAAATATCTGCAAAAATAAGCCCTATGAACTTGAAATTTTACATGCTCTTCCCTTCAACATAACTTAATATTAATGTAATATTATAGGATACTATACATTTAAAGAAGATTTAATCAAATTACAATCACATTGCAAGCAGTGCTGATTTAAAAATAATCAAATTGATAACTACTTTAAATAAATACAAACATTTATAAAATAAACATTTTCCAGGGTCCTATTTAACATTCATGGACCAATAATGTTTGCTAGTTCAAAGAGTTACTTGTATATTAAAACTACCATGTATGGTCAAATTATTATAAATATTATATTATATATTACGAATCATGATTGTTTTTTTTTTATTTTAGTACTTAAATCAGTCAGAAATATAAAAATACTTAAAAAAAAAAAGTACTTTATAAGGCCCTTGTAAAATGACGAAAGCTTTCTATAAAATTGGAGTAAATTTTTCTCCGTAGCGGATGGTCGTGCGTGGGCTCGGCCCCGGAGGCGTCGCGCTCGTGGCGCTGCGCGTGCGGCCTCCGCAACGTGTCGGCGGCGTGGCGCTGCGCCGCCTGCGACGCGCTCGCACCGCACGCGCCCGTCTACAGGTCACTTATAACCGAGCCATTTCTTTTAAAAAACAAAAAAAGAGTTGTCTTTCTTTCTTAGAATGATACCACCCACCCAGTGGTTAATATGCCAGTGTCAAGTAATGTAACTAAAACTAGAGCATATTTCACAACATTTTGATAATTTTCCAGGCTATCTGATGATGAGGATCAAGCTTCAGGGATGACGGACAAGGAAAAGTCTGCTCGAGGTAAATATAACATGATCTGCAATGCTATACTTCTTTCTGGCATATTCTTTATTTATTCTAGTCTTTATTATAGACAATAATTACAAAGAAAATTACTTAAATATTTACAAACTAAAGACATGGAGAAAATTACATTATTATACAAAATATACATATTCTTTTGACTTATATTTTCAAATCTTTACAGACAACACTATGATAAGGTCCAATACCCTGGCAGTCCCATCGTACAAGCCTACCACTAGTTACAGGGATGGGCGACGACTTAACCTCGACCTCCAGTCCCTCAGGCTATCCCCCACACAGCTCACTGACCATGCACATGGGGTCACACGCTCCCTTTCTCATGGATCAGTCATAAACTCCCAGCAAAAGTGGTGGAAGGTAGAAGAAAATCGAGGAACGATCAATAGACCGACCAGTTTGATGGTCTCTGAACGATACGGGCATTGTAACCCTAGAGAATCATTCCTAAGGAGTCTACATACTGTCACACGGAGACCCAAAAAGTGTAACGAAAGCAAATCGAATTGGGAGTTGAATTACGTTAAGGAGTACCAAAGGGAGCATAGTAGAGGTCTACACTTAAAGAAATGGTCTTGCAGTAAGTGTACCCTCGAAAATTCGGGTATAAGAACGCATTGTGAAGCTTGTTTGTCACCCAGAGTGTCTCCGCTCGCTAGGATTCCTAATTCAAGAGGATTGAGTGTGACTACATTGGGTAGACATGAGACCATCGGTCGCGGCGATGGGGCCACATCCCTTCCTACTTCTGGTGGGGTTATGATCACAGTGCCTGATTGGCCTACTGGCAGTACAACTCTGGGCTCCGCATTCCGGAGGTCTGTGAGCGCTCAGAATTCACCAGAAATCCGACCGACCTACCGACGGTCATTCTCAGAGCAAACGAATGCCGAACGGCCTGTAGGCAAGGTTATATCCAGTAGAAGAAGTCTGAACGACTATCAGAAGTCTCTAGCTAGTTACTGCGGAAGTTTACCGAAGTCTGATGTGAGGAAAGACACAAAAATTGACGAGAATCACACAGAATTAATTGATAAAGAATGCAGCTGGGACACAAACGCGGAGGGTGTGATCTACGCCTTGCCGAACAAAGGAAAATATAAGGACTTAAATTTGCAATTGCAAGTCAATAATAACGGGACACGGTACTCTTACGTATCAGTTCAAGATACTAAAACAGTTATGAGTAACTCCCAGAATGAGGTTTTGTACTCTAATGATATTAGTGATGGGGACTATGCCAGGATTGATGAGTTGCTGGGCGAAGAGAACTGCATATCGCCTGTGAGCGAAGCGAGTAATATTAGGACGTCGCATATAGGTGCGCAGGCGCAGGGCAGGGAGAGCAAAGTGTTTAATATGCTGCCATCGGTGGGGAAAGTGTCCCACAGTCCGAGGGAGCCATCCAAAGTGCCCTCGATGCAGCAACAGCCTTCTACGTAAGTTTTTATTTTATTAATATGTCGTAAAGTCTCCTTATTTGCATAATAAACTAAGGAAATCACCATGTTTTCTTGTCTTTCAAATGTTGGTAGCTATATTTGTTTTATATATATTTCTTAGTCTGTGTATGTAGTACATACACTTCTGCATGAGGTCCAATCGTTCAGATTTTAATTTGTAAGTCGCGGTAATACATGGAGATACAGATTTTGAATTATTATAAAAACTGACTATTGGTGCATGATGCCATCCATCGCTGGTCGTGTACAGTCGCGAGAACCGCATGTGGCAGTGCAGCGAGTGCTGGTTCGCGTACAACGCGTGGTGGGCGCGCCGCTGCGACGTTTGCCGCAGCGGCCGTCCGCCGCACGCCGCCGTCACCCTCACCTCGAGAGACGTTGGCGATGCGCCACAAAATAGGTGAGTATACTATGATATCTATACTTTTTTTTTTTATTCTGGATATTAAAAGTGAGTATTCTGTGAGGTGAGATCACAGAATATCATGCATGTAATCCCCGAAGGGGTAGGTAGGTTATAGGTATATTACTGATAATTTTGAGTAAATAATAATATTGTTTGATGATCTTGATGAAGAATAATATAATAAATTATCACACAGTGCGTGTTATAATTTGTTATATGACACATTACTGCGAATCCCCTCTCGTAAATAGAGAAGTCTTGCTTAAGAAATATAGTTTTCAATCTGATCAAAATGCATTAAAAAACTCTTTAATTTATATTTCTTTGTCTAACTCATCACTAATAAACTTAAAAAAAATAACTTAGCCATTATTGGCAGTTGCGAAAATTTGTCTCATGAAACCTATCTCAATGTTCTAATTTATTATAAATTTTCAGCCCTGTAGCTCTACGTCCAAGTTTGTATGGGCTCCGGGTTTCTCCTTTCAGAAATGATTGTGATCTTATTGCAAAATATATTTTTTTAATTCAACATATTAAAATTCTTCACTAATGCGCTAAAGGAGCACAGGTTCAAAGGTTAGTTTTTGGCCTGGTCTTATTGTTACTCGGATCGCCCCCAGTCCATTGTACGGTACCCATAATACAGTGATGCTTATTTAGGGGCCATATAAAGTCGGGTGTGTTCGTCTGGCGATAATATTTTTTTGTTTTCTAGTTGCCGTCCCGCGAACCTATCTTCGGAAGCCGGCGGTAGCGGTCAACCGGAGAGCAACCCGCCCAAGAAGCTGACTGTACCCATAGCGTCTTTGGACCACGACTTGAATAGCGATGAGCTGTTGTTCGCTGTTGGTGAGTGTCCACTGTTCTCGCGTTGAGACCTGAGACTAAAGCACCATCTTTATAAGTAGCGTTATTAAACAAATGGGGGAAGAGGAACCGACCACTGACCCTCGACTAGTCAACTTTTCCAATTATAAACCTAACAAGTTGATCGATAATAGGCCTCATTCGTAGCCCAGCCGTCCTGAGGATGCCTCGTTTAGAGGTGAAACACGTGTTGAATTTTTTTTTAGATTCGCTTCGTGTCGCGGAGAATTGCATTTTCTTTGGGGTCCCGTCACTCGTGATAGATAGTTCCTCGAATAACACCCTAGAGTTCGGTTGCTGGCATCTTTAATTATCGATCAACTTGTTTGGTTTACAAATGGAAAAGTTGACGAGTTGAAGTCGAGTGTTCCACTAAATTGTGGTTCCGGAACCACACCTTGTTCAGAATCACATACAAATTTACTTAGTGCGGAGCGCAGCTTAACGCAACCGAATAGTAATATTGTAATTTAATAATAAGTGCGAACAAATATTAATAAAAACTAATCATTATAACTTTGCGACAACGTACAACAATAAAAACAGCTTTTTCTGCACATGGGCAAGTCCAATAATAGACTCGCCATACCAGCGTAAATAAGGCAATGACTGTTTATCTTGTTCTTTCTTACGGCCGGGCGCCGCGCGGCCCACACCCCCACATACATTTTTATTTATTTTTGACCAGTTGCTAAAGTCTGCCCCGAACGGTTGGTAAAGTAGTAGCTTAGCATTTTGTAACTATTTTGACGATTCATAAGTACAGTACTTAATGGTTTACATGAATAAAAAATATTCTCTTTCTAATTCTGATTCACCCCGAGCGGAACATGATCATTATTCTGCTTTGCTATTCTAGGGGTATATTTCGACGGCCACAGATAGCCTGAATCTTTGAATAGACTGTATTCGTGTAACGTTGCCTGTAGATTCGACTCCCGCGCCTACCCCCGCGGTACCGACCTGGTCGTGCGCCAGGTGTACTCTAGTGAATGAGTCCACGGCCGCCGCGTGCGCAGCGTGCGCGGGCTCCAAACCGCAGCCACATAACTACTGGTAAGTGACAAAGGATCTTTAGTTGGTATAACGGGTCAAATTAAAATGGTGATCTATGTATATAAGGTTAAACAATATTTTAAGTGGTATTCGAGTCGGTCATGTTTATGTATAAATGGTATTTAATTTTTTTCAAATAAACTAAAATGTCTCTTCACAAAACTACCTGATTACTTCTTTTTTTTGTTGTGTTCTAAGTTTAAATGAAAAAAAACCCCATATAATCCTTGTTTAATTAAATTTAAAAAAAAAATTGACAATGCTAATTTTATTTTATGTTTGTTTCTTTATTTTAATATTGTTCTTTTTTTAAATATCTATTTCGAATGTATACAAATAATGTGCTCAAGTCAACTGTGATAGTAAAAGTCAACCAGGTATCCCAAGATTCGCAGGCATAAACAGGCATCCAATTATTACTTATTCTACATTGATTTTCAACTTCATCTGCCTTGTTCATGTATTAAAATGAAGCTGTGTCCTGGGCCCCAAGTCTGCTAACACAATCGATTCATAATGGAACAGTAACCGCATAGTAACTCTCACTTTTGACAGATATCCCATACAATATCTGTCAAAAGTGACAGTTACTATGCGGTTACTGTTCGATTATGAATCGATTGTGTTAGCAGACTCGGGGCCCAGACCTGATATTATTCTTTACTTATTATGTTTTTTTTTTTATTTTGTTTTTTATCTCCCTGTTTTAGGGGTAAAATAACTGACGCACGGGCCTTGGCCAAGTGTGTCAGCTTTTGCGTGTTGGGAACTATGGAGATGATGATGAATTTTGTAGAAACTTGCGTGTGAGACGGCAAGTGTTAAGTATAACTGCTTTTTGTGTGAGTGTGAGTGTGGATCTTTACTTATTATTATTATTTGCTCAAAAATGTAAAAGATCTATTTTAAAAAAAGAGCAACCATGGAGTTTCTTGCCCGTTCTTCTCCATAGGAACGGCATTCTGAACGGGTGGTAAAGCAGTAGCATAATATTTTTGTAACTTTTGACGATTCATAAGTACTGTACAATAATGGTCTACGTGAATAAAAAATATTCTGATTCTGATTCTTATTATGTTTAAGCTGTGTCCCCTTCCAGGTCGTGTAGTTCGTGCACGCTACAGAATCCCCTATCGTCGAATCTGTGTCGCGCGTGCAAGACGCCGCCGGTGCCCAAGCACGGGCTGGCCGCGCCCACCGCTGAGAACGCGCACGGCGCCTGTGAGTACTCAACTCTACTTAATTATTACATTATAGGCAAGTATTTGATCTCGATCTCACCTTATGACGATGAGATCTACGATGGAGCATACTTGCATAGAAGGTACCTGTTCACTCTAATACTTTTTAAGCATTCCCTATTCTCTATATTTTTTTCTGATATTTACGCGAATATTACACATTGAAATAAAACTAATTTTACAGATATTATCGCGTTTATTTTATGTTGTATGAGTCCTCCCGTGAACATGGTTGCTGTAAACCAGCCGAAACGTCGGGAACGTGAAAACACATAATAAACGCGATAAAATCGGCAATTTTTTTTATATCAATATTCTCTATAATTTCGTATTTCGCCATCCACGCTGCGTCCAGAAATATTTCAACCTGTGTGTATTTCTGTAGCCGGTCGGAGCCCATCGCCGAGGAGAAGTGCAAGGCACACGCCCGCACTGCCTCGACGCGGATCGAGGCACAAAACACCGCCTCCCGAGCCCAAGTGAGTACATGCCACATCCACGTTTCACTTGTCTGCATGTATATATAATACCAGCCCTTTTTAATGTCCCACTGCTGGGCACTGGCCTCCCTTCAATGCGAGGGGGATTAGGCCATAGTCCACCACGCTGGCCCAGTTCGGGTTGGCGGACTTCACACATCTTTCGAGGGGTTCTCTCGGACATGCAGGTTTCCTCGCGATGTTTTCCTTCACCGTTTAGCAAGTGATAATTGGGGTTGAAAATGAGATTCGCACATGAAATCCAGAAATCCCAGAAGTGCGAGCCGGGGTCTTGAACCTGCGATCCTCGTTACCTAGGCAAAAGTTCTACCAACATGGCTATCACTGCTTTTGTCTACATGTGCTCCTATTTAACTATCTGTACTATACTGGGTGTTGCGTTAAGCATGATAACGAAAACTTTGGGTAAAAGATACACTTAATGCCTATAATAAAATTATAGAAATCATGTACGTCGAAAGTCATTGGTTTCACATGTTACAATTTTTGAGCGCGCAATGTATCGTATACCACGTGATCCTAACACAACTCTCCGCGCGATACAGGTCGCGTGCTAGTGACGGACGAATAGTGAATGAAAAATATTCTGATTCTGATTGTTATGCTGGCTCCTGTATCTTTGTCCTCAGGTCAGAGTCACCAGAATGGCCGTGTTCAGAGTGCACGTACGCGAACACCGGCGCAGCGCTGTCCTGTGAGATGTGCCAGGCGCCCAAGGCCAGGCTACTGCCAGCCGCGCCCGACCAGCCGTCGTTGGACGATGATGATTCACGTATGTAATTTATCTATACATCTATACATATAAATAAAATTGGAGTGTCTGTTTGTAATATTGAAATAACCGCTTTTTACTAAGTGCATTTGGATGTATACACGGTATCTATACCGAAACAACATTTTTTACAATTTTTGTCTGTCTGTCTGTCAGTCTGTCTGTTTGTTCCGGGTAATCTCTGAAATGGCTGGACCGATTTTGACAGGACTTCCACTGGCAGATAGGTGATGTAACAAGGAGTAACTTAGGCTTTTACTTTTATTTTAGAAAAAAACATAGGATCTCACGAAAAAAAATTGAAAGCAATGTTGCAGCGCAGCGCCTGATTAAGTTTGATAGCAACAACCTGAAATGCGTCCCGCGGGCTCAGAACGCGCGAGCAGGCTGTTTTCAACGGTTGTGTCTTTGTTAAATACCACGCGAACGAAGTCGCGGGTAACAGCTAGTTTTTAATATCACCTGAAGGCCTATTTTACGGTCTCAAACTAAGCATCGCTTGTGGTATGGGTTGCTGTAAAATAGACTGGCGAACCCAATATATAAGTACTTATACAGATGGGGGCGGCTTCGCAACGAAAACAGATATCATAGTTTTATCTTAAATACCTATGTTTGTGGTATATTGGAGGATTACAGGATGAGTACAGGACGATTCGTACTAAGCCTTGCGCTGAAGAAGCCCAGGTTCATTAACCCTTGGGTCACCACCCTTGGTTAACCAGTGGGTCATGTCGGACTCCTACCGACTAAAACCCCACAGTTGTCTTTCTCCCGCCTTGTGTGAGGGGGGGGGGGGGGGCACGGGAATGCTTTCACACAAATCCGTAAACCCACCAGAAGGTTCAAATACCCTGCCCTAACATTTTTGAATCATTCTGTATATTTGTCGCGCAGCGGAGGGCTCGGACTCGGAGCGCCAGGAGAGCTCGCCCGTGGAGATCCTGCGGCTGGGCGAGGAGGGCCGCGCCTGGACCCAGTGGCAGGAGGTGCTGGCGCAGTGCGCGGCGGTGAGTGCTTACTACGGAGAACCGCAGAGGAGATGTTCTAACCAACCGTACACTGGGGTTAATAGTTAAGCCATATAATAAGTATAAGGTCCACATATTGATTTTTTATATCTACGCGCATACTACAAATTGAAATAAAACTAATTTTAATGGTTGCTGTAAAGCAGCCGAAACGTCGGGAACGTAAACTCAAAAATAAACCGCGATAAAATTCTTAAAATTAGTTTTATTTCAAAGTATAAGGTCATTTCCCGCGTACGTGGACTCGTCATTCCCCTCGTCGGCCCGCTCGCTGTACTGTGTGTGTCGGTCCGCAGACGGGCGAGCCGTACGTGGACTCGTCATTCCCCGCGTCGGCGCGCTCGCTGTACTACAGCGGCGCGGGGGAGGCGGGCGCGGCGGCGCGCTGGCTGCGGCCGCACCACATCCACGTGGACGACCACCGCACGCCCTGGGTGGTGTTCCGGGACCCGCGGCCCTCCGACATATCGCAGGGTAAGACCACACCAACAACCAATCTAGGGATCTTATACTCAACTGTATGGGACTGTTACAATCTTTCGTTCTTAATTTGAATGAATGTTAATGTATCATAACTCACTTTTTCTCTTTGAAGTTGTTACTTTGTGCATTTGAACACTTGTTTTTCTATCTAGCAATATTTTATTGATGACACATGGCCGCTTACTATCGGTCTCATAAGAAACCTCGAGGTCCTTCACCGCGCAATAGAGAGAGCTATGCTCTGGGTTTCGCTATGCGATATAATCTGAAATGAAGAGGTCCGTGACCGATCTGGAGTAACCGAGGTAGCTCAAAGAATTGCTAAGTTGATGTGGCAGTTGGTGGGGCACTTTGCTCGAAAAACCGACGGCCGTTGGGGCAGAAACGTATTAGAATGGAGACCACGAGCCAGATACCAGTGTAGGACAGCTTCCACTATGAGAATCCATGATCTCACGCGTCTCAGGAAGAGGGGGAAGGATGGGAATTACGCAGGACCGTGCCGTGTGGTAATCATTGGGGGAGGGCCAATGTCCAGCGGTGGACGTCTTTCGGCTGATGGATGGATGGATGGACTATTTTAAACAAAATAAAATTGCCACTAACATCTCCCATCGTGCAGGTGTCCTCGGCAACTGCTGGCTGCTCTCAGCTCTGGCGGTCCTCGCGGAACGCTCCTCCCTGGTCCGGGGCGTGGTGGTCCGAGGCGAGCCCAGCGTCGGCGCGTACCAGCTGCGACTGTGCAAGGACGGCCGCTGGCTCACTGTCACCGTCGACGATCTACTGCCGGCTAATAAGAAGGGGCATCTGGTTTATTCACAGGTATAAAATCTTTTAGGGAATTAACACCATCATCTTTAATCCCTATTAAAGATCCCGGTTTTGAATAAAAAGGTTTAGTTTCCCTGATAGAGTTTTACATGTGGCCATTTGAAGAAATATCAGTTTTTCTTAGTTCAAGTTTGACTGTTATGTTTTGTCACATTTACGTCAGCAGCTAGAAATACCAGTTTAGTGAATATATTTAAAGGATTATTTAAAGAATTTGTTATAATTTCATTTATAACAGCTTGAACACGATCTATTAATGAAGAAGTATGGTATTTGGTTGCAATGCTCCTGGGAGGATTTAGGTCATGATCCACTGGGGGCTGATTTTGGCATATTAGGATAGAACTTTGCTATACTCTGCGGAAATCTGTTGTTAAACAATTGGGGTATAAGACTCATCATTGACCTTCGCTTCGTCAGCCTACCTTATCATCAATCAAACAAGTTATCACAATTTTTTTTTATATCAAAACCAGGCCAAAAGAAAACAACTATGGGTGCCTTTAATAGAAAAAGCTGTCGCGAAGCTGCACGGCTGCTATGAAGCTCTGGTGTCCGGGAGGGCTATCGAAGGTAAGATTAAGTTATGACTCTTATAACTGTTTAATTATTTTAGATTTGTGTAGAGAGGTCTGCTGCGCTTTCTCACGTGGTTCTGTTGTCTCTCGCGGCGTTATGCCCTTTAACACTTCCACCCCTGGGGTGCGTTTATTTAAGCCGGGTAATTTTTCCCAGGTAACCCGAAAATATCTGTTCGTAAGAACTATTATATAATCCGTGCTCTAACGTCCTCCCTGGAAAGACACCTAAGGCAATTATTAATACCATTGCCGCTGCTAGGTCTGTGCACGCTGACGGGTGCCCCGTGCGAGTCGGTGTCCCTGCAGGCGGGCGGGGCGGGCGGGGCGGGTGGGGCGGGCGGCGCGGGGGGCGGCAGCGTGCCGCTGGAGCAGCTGGACCGCGACCTGGTGTGGGCGCAGCTGCTGTCCTCCCGCCAGGCCTGCTTCCTCATGGGGGCCAGCTGCGGCGGCGGGAACATGAAGGTATGGAGAAGATCACCATCCATTCCATTCGTGTGATGGCTGAGCACCCACTGACGCAATCTTAAGTGCGGGAACCCCACCCCCTCACTCACATTGTCAATATTCATAATATACCATTGGATCAGAACAGGATATTCGGGGCCAGAAAGCCTTGTATATTTAAAGACATTAAGTTTTGCTCAGCACGTTCCTCTTTTTGCGGTAAGCCCGTAACTTGAACCAAAACTAAGTAAACATTTTCGGCCTTTTGATAGATCGGCGGAAGTGACATAAGATCGAAAAGATTTCAAATTTGTTTCCAATCCGTCTCAGAAGCTCTCGAAATCTCAAGCACAATCCTTTTTAAGTACCGTTTCGGTAACGCAACGTCGTCCATCCCTGTCAAACCACAGCTTTTATAAATACGTATGACAGTGACGGCATGTTCTCTCGATGGCGCCACGATTGCACTAGAAGTTCCTGCTTGCCCTACAGGTCGACGAGGAGGAGTACCAGCGGCTCGGGCTGCGGCCCCGGCACGCGTACTCGGTGCTGGACGTGATGGAGCTGTCGGGGCAGGTGGGGGGCGGGGGCGGTGGGGGCGGGGGCGCGCCCACGCGGCTGCTGCGCCTGCGCAACCCGTGGGGGCACTACACGTGGCGCGGCGCGTGGGCGCACGGCTGCCCGCGCTGGACGGACGCGGCGCGCCACGCCGCCGCCGGCGACGCCGACCGCGACCAGGGCGTCTTCTGGATCAGCTTTGATGATGTGCTCAAGTGAGTGCTGATCCTGCTCCTCACGAACATTCATTAATTGTTCGAGCAGACTATTTACATTAATTATTCTCTTATTTATATCTATTTGTGGAAATATTTCTGGAATTGTCATATCGCACCCTCAGAACGATAGGCTCAACTCAAAAATCCACTTTTTTGGGAAATCGCAATCAAAGATCTTTCCAACTGAACGGGGAGGACGAAAAGTACCGGTGTAAAAGAGACGGAAATATAATATGCTTTTTCTATCATAAAAACGCCTTTGCTTTAAATATTTATCGGATAGAAAATACATGTTTAGTACTCTCTATGGACTTAACTCATTTTCGCAAAATTTTGAGTTGAGCCCCTATCGTTCTGAGGGTGCGATATGCTTGACTGTTCGGGCATCGCGTGCAAATTATCTGACGGTTGTTAATGAAACTCTACATGGTGATAGCATACATCAGGATACACATCTAGGATAATTGTTGTTTCGACAAATGGAACGGTTCCTCCATGATAATCTAAAAGACTAAAGTCTACGACTAAAGCGTTTTGCTTCTATTTCCATCGTGCGAACTGCCAAGGAATAGAACACGCTACCGGCGTCTTTGTTCCCCGTTGACTTCAATCTGGGTGTTTTCAAGTCGAGAGTGAACAGGTACCTTCTAGGCAAGTATGCTACATCGTAGTTCTCATCGTCACTTACCATCAGGTGAGATCGAGATCAAATACTTGCATATAATGTAATAAAAAAAAAAGTCCAGGCGTAAAATACTGATTGTTTCCCCCCATCTCCCGCCGTCTGTCCTCAGATATTTTGACTGCATCGACATCTGCAAGGTGCGCGTGGGCTGGCACGAGGTCCGGCTGGCCGGCATCCTGCCGCCCATGTCCTCCACGCGACACCTGACGTGTCTGTTGCTCACCGCCACCCAGCCCACGGAGGTGGACTTCACGCTGTTCCAGGAAGGACAGAGGTGGGCTTTTAACTTTAGTGGCACTAATTTAGGTATTCTGTTTGTTGGTCATTACACTCCAGAGGCGGAGAATGAATATTTGCATAAGGGAAGTTGGCAAAAAATAACTTTCTAGGTGCTTGTGAGTGCACTAAAAACCTAGAAATTCCTTCATACGCAATGTAGTCTTAACCTCCCATTAAAAATATATTATTTACTCTGCAGAAACAACAAACTTCTAGGCAATTTTTGCAAAACACAAATAAAATCGATTTCAAGTAAGTAAGTAGGCAGCCAAATTTTAATTTAGAGTGAAAGACTTAATAGAGGAGAGTGTAATGACCAATGCTTTGAAAGAAGGTAATGATCTTATCGCAATTGGCCCCGGTCCTTATTTTACTGGAATTGCCCTCACACCACATGATACTTTTGTGCCCATCTGGCGATATTTATCCTTTTTTTCTTCACAGAAACTCTGCGAAAAGTCAACGGTCACAATTGGATCTGTGCGTCGTGGTGTTCAGAACGAAATCAGGACCGAACGCGCAAGTCGGGAAGCTGGTAGCACATAGCAAAAGACAGGTAATTAACTCAGCAATTAGTACAACTTTAAATGCTTGGACTAAAGCTTTTTGCTATGCCATGGGAATCGTTTTATTTTCCGGTACAATTTTTTTAAGATGTTGATCTTGTTATGTTTAATTTTATCAAAGTCCATTCAGTAGTTTTTGAATTACACTTTTTTTGATTATTCCTTTGAAACCCATTCAAATCCCGGGGTAAAAAGTATCGTATATCATGACTCGAATAATATGGTATTACCATGCTTGATGTTGCATTAAAATCCGTCCTGTAGTTTTCCTGCGATGTGCGAATAGACCGACATACATATAAAGCCCGGCTACCACCAAAGCGGAAAAGAGATACGTGGAATCGACCAATCAGATTGTTTAAATAAACACCGCTTGGTACCGTGCGGAGATCTATTCCGTATATGTCCTCTGCGCTCCGTTTTGGTGGAAACTTGGCCTTATTCTGCTATTCTTTTAGATATTTGGCGTTTTGTCTGTGCGCTCATCAAAGGCCAATTTACCGTGATCCAAAGAAGTAGCCAGTCAGTTCTGAAGCCACGAACACTTTCAGGTACGCGGCTTCGTCGGCTGCCACAAAATGCTGGAGAAGGGCTTCTACCTGGTGGTGTGCCTGGCGTTCAACCACTGGCACGTGGGGCTGGAGCTGTCGTCGCGGGCGGCGTGGCCGCGCCACGTGCTGGCCGCGCACTCGTCCAAGCCGCTGGCCGTGCAGCGGCCCGCGCTGCACCCGCACATCCTCGCCGACGCCATCATCGGGCTCACGCTGGCGCGCGGCCAGCGCCACGAGGGCCGCCAGGGCATGACGGCATACTACCTCACCAAGGTAAGTCGGCTGCGGCCGCGGAAAGCTCTGCGGCACAGGTTAGTCTGATGCACGGGTTGGTCTGAGGTACTGGTTGGTCTGAGGCACAGGTCGTTTTGAGGCACAGGTTGGTCCGAGGCAATGGTTGGTCTGTGGTACTGGTTGGTCTGAGGCACAGGTCGTTTTGAGGCACAGTTTGGTCTGAGGCAATAGTTGTTCAGAGGTACTGGTTAGTCTGAGGCACAGGTCGGTTTGAGGCACAGGTTGGTCTGAGGCATAGAGTGGTCTGAGCAAAGGTTGGTTTCAGGCACTGGTTAATCTGAGGCATAGGTTAGTCGTGAACAGGTTGGTATGAGCCCGGGTCACAGGTTGGTGTAAGGTACAGGATGGTCTAAGGCATAAGCTGGTTTATAATACAAGCTCTATGGCACGGGTTGGTATGACGGTCTACGTAACTGATTGGCAGTGCAGAGCAGTTTGGTCTGAGGCATACTTCGTTAAATAGCCTACACTTCACTTGTACGGACTATAACTTGAAGTGAATAATAAATTGTATTAGTTTATAATGTTTTAACTAATATCAAAGTGTATTAAATTCCAGGGGTGGGCGGGGCTAGTGGTGATGGTGGAGAACAGGCACACTGACAAATGGATTCACGTGAAGTGCGACTGCCAGGAGAGTTATAACGTGGTCTCAACTAGAGGGGAACTCAAGACCATAGACTCGGTGCCGCCTTTGCACAGGTGAGATAAACTCTAGTAAATTCTTTAACCTTATGATCGCTAATAATTTGCACATCATATGATGACATTTGTTTTTATTTTAATTTAGAACGTACTTACCTCACTACAATAATGTATGTTCACCGCGCCGCTAAACAGATGGCGCTGTATACGAATTCAAGTACTAATGACGATTCTCCGTACAATCCTGAAACGCGCTATGAGTTTTTTCGGAGCACGTAATATATAAGGTTTAACAAAAATAGTTTAATATATTTTTGAGGGTTTAACAAGTAGGTTTTAACCATCATGTTTAAGTATGAAATTATGAAATACATGTGCTAACAGAAGTAAGCAAGCCAGTGCCGGTTCACCGCGCATTCAGTATGTAGAACATTTTTTAAAAATTTTAGTTTATTTAATATGTTTCTACGCGAATGTGACCTATTGCCTGTGAGTGTATGTGAGCCTATTGATGAATCTTTTTAAAAAGAGCAACCATGGAGTTTCTGGTCTGTTCTTCTCCATAGGAACGGCATTCCGAACGGGGGGTTAAGTTGTAGCTTAGCATCTATACACATTGTATAATTAAGCATAGACAAAATTATAGTTATTACAGAGGTATGTCGTATCGTCGTCGTTGTGACCTTGTTCGAGCAGACTATTAAGATTTTGTATTTCTCTTCTTCCTTCTTATTTTCATTTACATAAGTAATTTGTAAATGTGGGATCCATGTAGCCATTAACTGTAATTTTATACTTAGTTAGTACTTTTTGTTTTTTGACCTGCTGCTAAAGTCTGATTAGCCGTTCCTACATTGTTCTCACATACCTATAACAATGTATTGCTCAACAATGTAAACGATCTATTTTAAAAAAGAGCAACCATGGAGTTTCTTGCCCGTTCTTCTCCATAGGAACGGCATTCCGAACAGGTGGTAAAGCAGTAGCATAATATTTTTGTAACTTTTGACGATTCATATTCTGATTCTTATTCTGATAAATGTATCGTGCCATTTTTACCTCCGCGAGGAATGTGTATAGTGTGTAGATCAAAACAAGATTCTTTTTTCCACTATGTACAAGCCAGTTTCAGGTTTTGTGCTTTTTTAAATACATAATGCTTAATCATAATGTTGTATGATTAAGCATAGACAAAATAAGAGTAATTACAGAGTGGTATATCGTTTCAGACAGGTGATAATAGTGCTGACGCAGCTGGAGGGCAGCGGCGGGTTCTCGATCGCGCACCGGCTCACGCACCGGCTGGCGGGCGGCGCGCGCCTGCAGGACTGGGCGCCGCACGCGCACACACACACACACACACACACACACGCACACACACACGCCGGCGCCGGCGACGAGCCGCGCCACCGCCCGCCGCTGGCGCACCGCCTGTACGGCCTCCACGCGCCGCGACTCATCACATAGCTCTCGTGGACTCGACGAGACTGCACAACACTTGCCACGGACTTCGAATCTGTGGACACCGTTTTTGCTATGTAAGAGTGTTATTTTTGAGTATTCGACTATGGTTATCCAACAAATTAAGGTGTTTGTGACACATTGCAATCAAGTCGAGTTAATATTGACAGCCGATTAGAAATACAATGGAATCTCATAGCTGTCACTGTCAAATCAAATAAACTATTGTTAAGTTGGCACTTTACTGTTGGCATTGTGGTATTTATTTATTTTGCTTTTGTTAGTATGATGAACCGTACTTTACGTACAATTTACAAGGTGACTCTAAAAGGTGATAATCACGTTGCCGTGAAGTATGGTGGGCTAACATACAGTTAATTCGGAGTAATTTGGACCCTACAAGACCGTAATTATAAATTATTTTTGCGTGTACTTGTTAAACTTTGCCTGATAATGACTCAAAAGCCCAATAACTTTGGAGAGCGTTGAGAGGTACGTTGCTGACTATCTGCTATTTACGTAGTACGAGCGTTCTATACATTACAAAGAACGTAGAACGTGGACCGAAGGACGCTGAACGCTCTTCTGTGAGTTTGGGCACCCAATATATTTTACAAAATATTGCATTTTGTTGACACATGTCGATGTTATATATTTACGTAACTTGACAGGCAATATGTCAAAATTAGCTTAAAATGTTGAATAGACTATAATATATTTTCTACAACACAAAATAAGTCGTTACAGTTAGTAGTGCACGTGCGGCTGAATATAGGCGTGTCCAGACATAGGCGGTATATTTGACCGTGTATTATGCCGCGAATAGTTCTGCACCGAGTGTTATTTTGCTAAAAAAAATGAAATAGAGATGATAAGGTCACGATATTATATTATTACGCGAGAATTTTGACAAAATATTAACATTTGTAATAAAATAGGTACAAGCGCATTTTGTATTTTTTTTACTTTTTTTTCCACGTTTTTTTCTCATTCTTAGTACCAACCACTATATCACGTAGGGTTGTAAATTGTAAGAATGATCTAAGTTATTGTATAAAAAAAAACATTAGGTACTAACGATGATTTTTTTTTCTAAAAATCATTGAACTATAAAATAGCGATGTAGTTGTTACATAATATAACTGTAACTTTAACTAGTTATTTAACGCGTTTATAGTTAAGTGAATCTCATTGAAATAGGTACATTGCAGGTACTCCTGCCGAATGTTGTAGTAGCTTTGTCTTATATCAGTACTGAAAACCTAAGACCGTACCAATTATCTTTATTATTTTTTTTTAGGGTTTTTTCCATATTGCAACAGTTTTATTCTGCTATTCGAATCGGAGATAATATCAAAAAGTCAAAGATCATAAACATCGGTCTACTCGTTCTTAAGTTATGAATGGTGTAACTAACACGACTTTGTTTTATAGGTGTAGATGTAGACAGGTCAAAATTCAAGCTATGAGAGCCTTAGTAGCTTCAAAGAGCCTATTAGGTCACAATCTGATACAAAAATGGTCTTTTTATGCCCTAATTATTGAGAATGACGACTGAATTATATATACATTTTACGAACATATTTTTTATATTTATTTCATTTTTTAATTTAAAATACACCAAGTGTAGGGCGTATCGTTTTAGTTCAATTGTTGATTTCAAGCTGCATCATGAACCTAAAAGCTATGGAATAAGAGCAACTTTATGAGCAAGTGCTTTCGCCAGTTTTGAATTATTAATTCGTTTTATTCAATGTACCCACTTCTGGTGTAGACTTTTTATTGTATGTATACGTTTATACTATAACTTTGAAATAATTAAAAGCGTGTATTTGACATTTTGATGGATGTTCCGATACGTTAGAGTGGGAGAGCCGGCGGCTTTTGTACGTAAAACTTGATAATATTGTGTGTAAATAACGAAAACCGCTGTACTGTTTAGAATTGGTGTGTGTTTTTTTAACAATTTTATTAATTATAACTTTGTGTAGTGGAGACACATTACCAAAACTATGACTAAGTAAACAACTTTGTTTACTTTGCATTTTATGTTAGTTAGTTATGGTCTTACGGGGCTCTACTAGTGTAGGGACCCTAAGGCCATGACTCCAGAAAATGAGTGACCAAAAAATGGATGCACAGTGTTGCAACCTGGGTCCAACAATAGATCATGACATCATCTTGTCAATTTAAAATAGTCAATGTAACCAAAACTAGTACTATCACCATGCCAAGTTTCATCAAAATTGGTTTAACCAAAATTCCCAAAAAAAATAGATTCAGCCTCAGTATAGAAAATAATGTCCTCTGCGACTATAATTTTATTACACACAATGTGCAAAGACATCCAATTCTTACTGTTATATTTCCTAGTGTTGACTATTAACCAAAGTTGTTTTAATTTATGTAACTTGGCGGAAATCCATTGTCAAACAAATGGGGGACCCACCGCTGACCCTCGGCCTGCCAACTTTTCCAATTATAAACCAAACAAGTTGATGGATAATTAAAGAAGCCAGCAACACCGAACTCCTTTAAGATGTCAGTCGAGAGTCTGTCTGTTATTAGTGTCGGGACCCCAATTAATATGCAATTCTCCGCGAAACGAGCTCATTTGTTGCCCAGCCGTCCTCAGGATGTCTAGTTTAGAGGCGAAACACGTGTCGAATACTTTCTAGATTCGCTTCGTTTCGTGGAGTCGGGTCAGTGGTGGGTCCCTCTTCCCCCATTTGTGTAAATGTTTTTTTCCACAACATTGTTTTTTTTTTGTTTCATTGATTATTTGTGTGTCAATATTTATTTATGATACTTAATAGACTTATAATGTGTCAAAAGGACCATCATTTCGTGCCCTGGCTGTGTACAAAATATTTCACATGGACGCTGTAACTGAAAAGACACTCGGTATCTTCATTGGAGACCAGTTTTTTTCATTCCATTAATACTCATTTTGACCCTAATTCTACTAGTACAGTCACTAAACTGTAGTGCTATCCTTTTCACACCTTAATTGGGAACATAATTTTACATTTCATGATAGGTACGGTACGTTGTATTGGTCGCATCAAATTAAATGTGCGAAGGTGGCGGCTCTGCTCATGCCGAATTCGTACTAGTAGACATGCGCAGAACCACCACCTTTGATCATTTTATTTGATGCGACCTGTACCAGTCTATACGAAGTGTACGATTCTTACTATTTGGATTTGATTTGGTTGCATACATTAGTTTCTGTACTACAGAATTAGTGATAAGATATTATTTTTAAATACTTAATTGTAAAAAAAATTAATATATATTTTTTTAAAGTTTTGTGATACCATTCTTGCCATTATGTTGCTTTACAACGATAATATTACTTAATGATTAATTATAATTTATTTTGTGAACATATGTTTAGTCAGTTAAGTGGCCTACTCGCGAACATTCGTGCAATATTAAACATTATAATGTTATTTCACGTTATTTTTTATACGTAACTAAAGATAATGTGCACTTGCTTGCACAAATAATTGTACACCCGAAGATATTTTGTTCTGTGAAATAGCAGACGACATTTTCTTTTATTTCTGGACTGGAGATACCTATAATATTAGTAGCCACCCAACTATCAAACTTTTTCGGAATGTACGAGCATGACCGTATCCAGACCGAGCGCGCCTGCTTCAAACACATTACGCGCGTGGGGTGTCCTGTGGCATACCCTCACGCTGTCATTTGCCTTGATATTTGCCCGCGAGCGATGCCCAAACCTGGGCCCCAAGTCTGCTAACACAATCGATTCATAATCGAACCGCAACCGCATAGTAGCTGTCACTTTTGACAGATATCCCATACAATATCTGTCAAAAGTGACAGCTACTATGCGGTTGCGGTTCGATTATGAATCGATTGTGTTAGCAGACTTGGGGCCCTGCGAGGTTGATATAGTCTCGGCAATTCCTATACAGGTTGAGTATTTTTTTGTAAAAACTCTTGTAACGTTGAATATGACAGTCAATTGCTATTTCCAGACAAACAAACTTCAACCACTTATAATAAAACTAACTTAATCGTTGTAGTTAAGTTTAAGAGATGGCATAGTGTTTTGATATTAGTGTATGATATGTCTGTCGCATTCGTTCGATACTCTACTGTATATTTTTACACTCTACCTATCATGTAGCGTTAGCAAATAATCACAAAAACTATTGTGTACTTCCTGTAATTGAATTGACTTGTTAAGCGGCCTGCGGTGTCACGCCCATTGAGTTATATGTAAAAATCATGGCTGTTAAAAAAAATAGGCAAGCCCGCTGAGTTTCTCGCCGGATCTTCTCAGTTGAGGTCGCGTTCCGATCCGGTTGTAGAGTTAAGAAAAAAATATGTAAATGACAATTTGGAAGTGCCCCCGTAGGCCTATACGAAATAAATGATTCGACTTTGACTTTGATATGTAAATATTGATACCCAATTACGAACGAAATTATGTTATATTTTACAGTCGTCACTGATCAAAGCGTTGTGATGACGACGACAAAGTATTGGATTGTTTTGGTTGCACTTGGCTTGAATGTTTTCGTATAAGTCCGGTGTGAACGCCCATTGCTATTGCACGAAACTTCGTACGCTCCGGTTTCTTTAAATAGATCGTCAATCTTTGGCGAACCTTATATAATTTGTTATCACGTTCAAATATTTACCATCCTTTTATCAACATGAAATGTGCAGTTTGTAACATCAACTCCAACGATTGTGTCCAATGTGGAAGCTGCAAGAAGCATCTAGATTTTGGATGTGCAAACATCTCGGAGACTTGCTGGAAAAAGCTGGGAACCGAACGAAGAGCACTTTGGAAATGTCCTCCGTGCCGGAATTCATCGCCGGCTACACCTACTATAGAACCAGTTTCCCTGGAAGATATCATGAAGGAGCTTCGTGACATGAAGCGCCAATTGTCGAGCTTACCGTCACTGGTTGAGAATATCCGATTAATCAGAGAGGAAGTAACCGAACTGAAAGGGTCATGTGAATTTACAAGCTCTAAACTAGACGAATATGGCATTAAGTTCACTGAAATGGAGAATAAAGTTGGTGAAGTTGAAAAGCTTCAGGAGATAGTTAGCTCTCTTCAGAATGACCTAGCTAAAACTAAATTTGAACTATCCACATATGAACAAAGATCACGCTTAAATAACGTTGAAATAAAAGGAGTGCCTCTTAAAAACGACGAGAACTTGTTTTCAATCATTGAGTCGATCAGCACTAAGATTAACTACACTTTCCCGAAAACTCAAATTAATTACATATCAAGAATCCCAGTATATAATTCAAAGGAGAAGTCTATAATAGTGAGTTTTATCAATAGATACATAAAAGAAGAATTTATAGCAGCTGCACATGTACTCAAGGACCTGTCTTCGCGAGACTTAGGATTCCACGGTACAACCCAGAGGATCTACGTCAACGACCATTTGAGTGTTGAGCACAAAAAGTTACTAAACAAAGCTAAAATTATTGCTAAAGATAAAAATTATACTTTTGTGTGGGTCAAGCACGGTAAAATCCACATGCGCAAAAACGTAACGTCAAATGTTATGATAATTAAACATGAGCTCGATTTAAACGCAATTGTATAATCTATAAACTAAACACTAGTTCTTACTTAGCTTGCTTATTAGTTTTTCATTATAATATAATTACTTACTTAAAACATTTATGTAAAAGGTTTAGCACCAATGCTTCGCTAATGACTTCGACACCTCGCTATTGTTTGACTGCAAAAAAACACTGCATTCCTTATCGCGCTGTATGCTTGAAAGCCGTGCCCTACGACTATAACTTTGTCTCGCTCTTACTTATAACTATCCTACACCGTTGCTTGCTTGCTCGCACACTTGACTACAATCAAGTGGCTAGAACTGGTTGTATTCAAATTATTTCCGTCATCTACTACCCATCATTGCACTTATTGTTGTTAAATTACCGTATTTTCGGTTTGGTGATGCCTTTCACTACTCTAAATTTATTATTTTGTTGCTTATTAGGAAACTATTATTATCTTATTAAACCTGGATAGCAACAGTAAACAAAATAACTTAAGTATGCTTTATCAAAATGTGCGTGGACTCCGAACTAAATCAGATGCTTTCTATCGTAAGGTCTGTATGAACTCATATGATATAATAATCCTTACGGAGACATGGTTGACTGACAGCATCTCAAATTCAGAATTATTTGATAGTCGTTACCTGGTGTGGCGACGCGATCGGGATTATACGTTGACCGACCAATCAAGGGGTGGTGGGGTATTAATTGCGACACGGAAAAGCTTATCAGTTACTCCACAACCAATGTTCCATTCAACAGCGGAAGATCTTTGGTTAAGCCTGCGATTAAAAAATTCTGATTCGCGAGAATATTCTAATCTACATATATGTGTCGTATATTTATGTAAGCAAAACCGAGGTTTGTCTTTTTCCTCTCAACTTTCAAACTATCTATCCAAATTAAATCAGACTGTAATAAACAACTCTTTGGATATGTTTCTTGTCCTTGGTGATTTCAACATGAGTGGAATTAAATGGCTACCCACTAATAACCTATTTCTTCTCCCAACTAATCTTAATAGCCACGATGAATACTTATTAGCAGATGAATTAAACACTCTAGACCTTTGCCAATACAACAGCATTTTAAATGAATATGGTAAGACACTAGACCTAGTAATTTCCAACCAGGACACAACGGTGTCCAAATGTTTCGATCCCTTAACGACAATTGATCCATACCATCCAGCGCTTTTAATTAATATAAAATGTTATGCTGCCGCTATTTTGGATTATGCACCACGCACTCGATATATTTTTGACAAAGGCGACTACGAAACTATAAACACCGAGATCAATGGCATTGACTGGAGTGGTGAATTCTCAACTAGGTCAATGGACGAGTCAGTATTATTTTTTAATCAATCTATATTTGCTCTTCAAAACAAATATATACCCCGTAAGCGCTCTTGCAGTGGTTCCTATCCAATTTGGTACAATAACTCACTTAAAAAGGCCATAAAAGAAAAACACAAATACCTTAAAAAATATAAAATATATGGTAACAAATATGATGAAATAACGTTTAGGCTTCTACGTGAAAGAGTAAAAAGTATGGAATCTACATGTTACAATGAATATTTAAATTTAACCGAGAAATCTATTAAAGAAAACCCTAGAAATTTTTGGGCCTTTGTTAAGAATCGTTTAAAATCTAATGCAATGCCAAGTTCGTTAAAATTAAATGATAAAGTTCTAAGTGAGGGCGACTCTATATGTAACGCGTTCTCTCTGTACTTCCATTCTATGTTTCTAGATCACACCACTAACAACAATTCTTTAGATAATACTCCCTCAACCTCAGCACATGTACCACCATCTCAATCATCTAACCAATTGTCCGAAATCTGTCATATATCAGTAAGTATTGAGGCTGTTGTGGCTTTACTTGAAAAATTAGACACGACCAAATCAGCTGGCCCAGACAATATATCGTCTAAATTTCTTAAACATTGTGCGTCAAGTATAGCTCTACCTATCACACTCTTATTTAGGAAATCCTTATCAACAGGCGTAGTACCCCAAATCTGGAAATCGGCATATATCACGCCAGTTCACAAAAAAGGAGTTAAGACCGAAGTCACCAATTACAGACCAATATCTAAACTTTGCATTATAACTAAAATGCTTGAAAGATTGGTCTATAATCAGGTATACTCTGCTGTTGCTAATTCCTTCAGTCCCTTTCAACACGGATTCTTGAGAGGTCGGTCAACTGTGACGAATCTAACCCTTATAAATGATTACATTACCAGCGCTATGGATGCCGGCAAGCAGGTGGATGTCGTTTACACGGACTATAGCAAGGCATTCGACCGAATAGAACATAATACTCTGTTGTTTAAGCTAGAACATCATATGGGTATACGTGGAGACTTGCTTAGGTGGTTTTCATCCTATATACACAATAGGACGCAAGCTGTAGTGGTAAACAACTACATTTCTAGTTGGGTTCCCATACCCAGTGGAGTGCCTCAAGGCTCTTTGCTCGGGCCTTTGCTTTTTGTGGCCTATGTGAGTGACATCGACTCATGCTTTGAAAATTCCAATCTCCTTTGCTTCGCTGACGATATGAAAATCTATACCGTCATATCGTCGCCCGATGATATGACTGCCCTTCAGCACGACCTGAGTCGCTTAGAGGATTACTGCAGCGCTAACAAACTCGACCTTAATCCTTCTAAATGTACTGTTGTCTCCTATACTCGTAAGGTTAACTTTCTATCAACTACATACACCCTGCAGGGTCAAACTCTTCCTAGAAGTTATGTCGTCCGCGACCTGGGCGTACATCATGATTCCAAACTACTATTCGACGTCCACATCGACAACATTGTCAATAGAGCCTCTAAAGCTCTTGGATTTATCATGCGCATGTCTAAGTGTTTTAACGAAGTTAAGACCATGAAAATATTATATTGTACATTTGTCAGAAGCCACCTAGAATACGCTTCACAGATCTGGAACCCCTGCTATAATAAATACATAGACCGAATTGAGGGTATACAAAAGCGATTTATTAGATACCTATGCTATCGACAAAAAATCCCATATCACTCATCTAAATATAATGATCTTTGTAAGAACTTTCACCTTTTACCCCTGGTGGATCGACGTGAAATTGCTGACTTCCTATTCTTCTTAAAAATACTATCAAACGACGTTGATTCCCCCGAGCTTCTAAGTAAATTCCTTTTTAATGTTCCTCAAAAATCTATCAGATCGAACCCACCCATACGCATTCCTCACGCTACAACAAATTATAGGCAGAACTCATACACTGTGCGAGCAAGCAGATATGTTAATAGGATATGCAAACAGCACAATCTGGATATATTCACTTGCAGTATTAATTCAGCGAAGCGGTGTCTAAGCCTTGATTTTTTCCAGTAGGACTTAACCGCAGTTTTGCTGTTATTTTATTTTCTTATTATTTTTCAGAAGTTACTTACCGTGCGTTACCGTAGTTCAGTGCCATTAAGATTATTTTTCAATGTTTAATGTAAGTTCACACGTCAACAAGTTACCCTATATCTATACGTGGAGACCTGTAATTGGCTCTCAGATGCTGTACCCGTATCTATTATTGTTACTTTTAGCTGTTGGTCTTCCATCAAATAAATAAATAAATAAATAAATAAATAAATAATAATATTACTTGATAGACGTGCGATCTGACAGACGGCTTAACAAGTTATGAATGTTATAAAATGTTTTCTGTGCAATAATTGTTTATTATTATTTTTAACCGACTTCATTCATTTTAAAATTGTGCCATGATATAAATAGGTGCCTATAGTTATTTATGTCTGTAACATTTTTAAAAATATCTGGATATTTTCCAGTTTGATTCCTGAAACTGAAAACAAAAAATAAAACCGGTGTTTTTACGCTGCGTCGAATCGATTGCACCCGAGTGTAACTTTGATATCAACATTATTTTGTACTAAAGAGAGGCTGTTTCTTTTTGGTGTAGCATTAATATCTACGCTTAATTTACGTGTTAGTGACGTGAATGCATGTTCAACTATTTATGATAAGGATAAGACAAATAAAAAATATTTAAATTTGATAACCTTTTTCATTCAAACTTAACCCATATATATTGGCACTTTCATCCTGCGAACTGCCAAGGAATGGAACAAGCTACCGGCGTCTTTGTTCCCCGTTGATTACAATCTGGGTGTTTTCAAGTCGAGAGTGAACAGGTACCTTCTAGGCAAGTATGCTCCATCGTAGATCTCATCGTTACTTACTATCAGGTGAGATCGAGATCAAATACTTGCCTATAACGAAAAAAAATACACTCCTTTAAATTCTCGTAGTTGCTAGCTTGGCTATGCAAAAGCTAAACCCATCGACTTACCAGACATATCGATTCACAGCTTAACCACGCACCTCGACTATGTCAGTAGTTGTGCTTATAAAAAAAATGATTGTTCCACAGAAAAATAATTTCAGCATCAACATTCACGACATTTATCGTAAGATTTCTATCAAATCAAAAGGAAAAAGTCCGGTTATTCGATAAAACCGTACAATTTCCCCGTTGCGATGGAACTCTGCTTGTGTGTAATGAGCTGGCGAATGGTCACTCACAATGATAGCATGATCTGGATGAGCTTTTTTAAAGCTACTTAAAATACTTATTTTTATTCATACGAAACGCTGAACTGAACATGATTGCTGTCGTCGGAAGGCTTTAGAAATTGTTTTTTTTTTTTAATGTTTGCGTGTCTGGCCGCCTATCTGTCATTATAGCGTGAAAAATAAGCGGCAGATATGCCACGTGGCATATCTGTATTTTTTTTGCTATCACGTGATAGCAAAAAAAAAAATATTTTCAGCAAAAAAAAAAAAAGATTTTGCGAACGAAGTCGGCACTCTTTTCGCCCCCAACAGATAGCTTGTTAATCTGAGGATTTTTTCTATGCGGCATATACTAATCTAATACTATGTATATATGTTATAGATATCGCCAAAAATAATTCTTGTAAAAAAAGCCAAGTCTTTAGCACTAAAAAGTTGTAATTTGTTCGAACCAAGTACCCTATTCAGAATTCACTAGATGTAGTTACCGGATGATTTCTTTTTAAGGCGCTATCTAGCCAAATACACACATCTGCACAGGCTTAAAAATCAGCTCAATAAAAGGATCCCTATAAATCACGGGTACCTGTAAGCCCTTTCCATTCTCCTGATATCTTCGTGGATCACTATACAAGCGCGAGTCGCGCGGGAGGCCCGGAAATGGGCTGCTGATGGCTAAGCACAGTCTTCCCGGACCGATTACTTGTATCGTTACATCGCAGGATACTGACCCGCTCGCGCCAGTGTTGCCCCTTAACGTCTTATATTTTGCCCCCCCCCCCCCCCCCCCTGCCCCTTTTTAGAGGCCCACCTAAAGAGCGGCGAGTCGTCACCTGCCAATAGTACTTAGATAAAAGCTGATTATTGCAGGTGTCCGCAACCCTTCCAATCACAGATCATGATAGATATGCCGTGCGGTTCAAAATGTATGGGAACTCGCTGTCTCCGTTTTGTTCCCCACCACTCGCCGCAAAACAAATGCAATTCCATAAAACCAACCAATACGAAGTCTCTTCGGTGCGTGCTGCGTCGTCGCCGTATACAGCGGCCGTACCACGCGACGCACCAGTTTATTCAAAGTATCGTTAGACGATCTGACCATTGCCTCGTACATTCACTCAGTAGCGAACATAGGTGGTACTTAAATAGCCATGTATTTTGTACAAAAATAAAAAAGTCGTTGTGCTACATGAAAACTAAAATAACATATAATAAAGGCATTAAATATTTTTTGATTTGTTGTTTTTAATGATTTTAAAGACGAATAAATAAAATACTTAATACTGGCTGGTGAAATGAGATTCCATCTTTCAGTTCACTTTGCTGCTAGTATTTTTGCACACAACCACGGAATAACACGGCATTTTAAAAAAAAGTTAGAGCTCCGATACCGACGTACAGTTGCAGTCGACTGACGGTGAAAACTCTATGTTAGCCTAATTTTGGCCAAATGTGAGCGCAAGCCCACCGCTTTCATAACATATCTCCTCTCATATATCTGTGCTTCCAATAGTCCTATCGCATGTCCATCCAAACCTCAATCCATAGTCCCAATTATCATTCCATGTTCCTACAATAGTTTCTCCGCCTGCCGTCAATTCGCTGTTTATGCTATCATTTTCAGCCGTTACCCCCCCCCCCCCAGCAGGTGGCTAACATAACATTAAAATTCTCAAAGAGGGCCTCTACGTGTTGGTCCCGTATCTCCGCACAAGCCATCCAAAGATCCAGGTATATCCCGTGTGGTGGGAGACATAATAAATATTTCAATGATAGAACGTAAAATGTAATCTATGCTAGTCACGTCTTATGTTTGAGAGGTAACGACGATCGTGGCCCCAGAGGTATTCACTCCAAATCTGTTTTGTAAACCAAAAGAGATTCTTTCATCGCTATAATATAGGTACGTACTGCGATAAAAGAGAATTCTTTAAGATGTCGGTAATGTGCGTGTTGAGACGTCGTGGCTACGTTATGTGAGTAGGGATAAGTAGGTACCTACCTAGACGGGTATTTCTTTTGGTATTTCATAATCTTGGCCGCCAACGGTGAAGGAAAACATCGTGAGGAAACCTGCGCGTCTGAGACAACCCCTCGAAAGACGTGTGAAGTCCGCCAACGCGCACTGGGCCAGCGTGGTGGACTATGGCCTAATCCCCCCCCCCCCCCCCCTCACATTGAGGGGAGGCCCGTGCCCAGCAGTGGGACATTAAAAAAAGGGCTGGAATTATTAATCTTGGCCGAGCAAATAGTGTAATGAGTTGAGTGTTATTCAAAAAGGGGAAACTAAGACTTGAACCTGCGCTTGTTTAGCGCATTCAGAATTACATATAAAGATAAAAAAAAGTGTTCCCAACAAATTGACACTAGATTTTTTGTGGGTGATTTTTTTTTATTTTTGTTGGCAAAAATTCTGAAGGCCTGGTTCAAGGTTTAGTATACCGTCGTGCATCACCTGTAGTAGGCTAAGTAAATGCCTATTTATAGGCTTTTCTAACGAAATTATCTACATTTCACTAATGACCTAGAACAAAGGACAATACAAGAAAGGTACCTTCTAGGACTAAAGTACAGCTACCGTAGAAATACCTACTACACGGGTGTTTCTACATTAAAATTTACAACAACAGTGTAAAATGTCAGCGATTAAACCAGTAGCCTGTTGGTTTGACGAGGGTGCCGAGCATTAATAATCTATACCGCTTTTTACTAAGTGCATTTGGATGTATACACGTTACCTATACCGAAACAACATTTTTTACTATTTTTGTCTGTCTGTCTGTCTGTCTGTTTGTTCCGGCTAATCTCTGTAATGGCTGGACCGATTTTGACGGGACTTTCACTGGCAGATAGCTGATGTAACAAGGAGTAACTTAGGCTACTTTTATTTTAGAAAAAAAATAGGATCTCACGAAAAAAAATTAAAACCAATGTTGCAGCGCAGCGCCTGATTAAGTTTGATAGCAACAACCCGCAATGCGTCCCGCGGGCTCAGAATGGGCGAGCAGGCTGTTGTCAACGGTTGTCTTTGTTAAATACCACGCGGACGAAGTCGCGGGCAACAGCTAGTAATAAATAAATATCGCCAGACGAACATACCAACTCGACGCGGTCCCACACTAAGCAACGCTTGTCTTATGAGTACATAAATTGAATCCGCTCAATATATTATTTAGACCGCCCGGAATTTAATAGGCGTTTAGGCCTCAGCCTTGAATTTAGCGGGCAGCGGGGCGGGGCGGCGGCGGCGGCGCGGGAGCGGCGCTCGTTGGCCGCCCCGCGCCGCTGCCGCGCCGCTGTTTTCGAGAACGGGTCCATTTGATTTTACGCATAAGATCCTGCCGCTCCCGCGCCGCCGCCCCGCTGCCCGCTAAATTCGAGGCTGAGGCCTTATGGAGCATAGACGAATTAGAAGGTAGTATGATTCTCAGCACCTAAGTATAGTTAGTTACTTTTTCATTGCTCTAGGGCAGCCTTTCCCAATAACTCCCCCTTATTGGCGCTGCAGGCCTAAAGAGACCCAGAGTAGTGGTAAGAGACCTAGAAAAAAAATGGGGAAGAGGCTTACAATAATTAATTTAATTTGAAGTTATAGTAGTTTTTAGTAGGTGAAAAAATGGGGGCGCTAAAAAATAATTCATTCTCAAAGTGGGCAGTAGACAAAATAAGTTTGGGAACCCCTGCTCTAGGGACACCGTCTAGGTGAAATATAAAAACTGAGTAATTGTTATCACAACCTTCTTATCTACAAAATACTTATAAGTATCATATAATTGACGATGTGATTAGTGATAGTTGGTAGTGCTTTCTGTGCCGAGGGTCCCGGCTTCAAATCCTGGTAGGGACAGACTTTGTGTGATGAGCACGAAGGTTTGTACCCGAGTCATGGATGTTTAATATCTATATAAGTATTATATAGGGGGTTCGCCGCTGTCCAGTGTGCGGTACCAATAATACAAGCGTTGCTTTGTGTGGGACCGTATATTTGGTGTGTTCGTCTAGAGATAGTATTAGTTACATACATGTATTCCAACCCCGATATGTCTGCGTTGCATCGCGGTCTGCGTCCATCTCCCATAGGAAATAACCGGCGATGTGTGCTGAATATAATAAATTCTTTACTGAAAAATGCAATTTTATACGCGTAACTCACGATGTGAATGTCAATACCTAGTTAGTGATACCCATAGCGTTTACAACGTGTTTACAACCTACTCTATCTCTATCATTTTGTGGTCATTACAGAAAACAGGAGAAAGGGAAGCTCTGAAAGTCATCGCATGCATCTTATTCTAGCCTTAGAAATGACTCAATCGATACTTAGAGTAAATCTACGAAATGAAATGAAAAATGAAAAAAATACTCAAAACAAAAAGACAAACTATGATCTTTGTGAGCAATTTTAATTTTTTACATTAATTGATCGCATTTTGAACTCACTTCTTCAATTAAGTGCAGGTTCAAATGCTAACTATCTTACACCCTAATCCCTTTCTGAATAACACTGAATTTTAGCTTTGAAGTTAAACTAAACATTCCGTTTAGAACCACTTAATGGTAGGTACTTACAGACGAATTGGACATGAGAAAATAACAAAGTTACAGAATTCCTTATAGAATGGTCGGGGCTACTCAAAATAGTCACAAATGTATAACTTTCTAGTAAAATTCGTATAATTTCACTGAGTATAGTGATTTAATCAATGCTAGAGGTATCAATTGTCATGTCGCTCGTGAATCCACACTGGTCCCTCCAGGTATCCTCGTCCAGCACGTAGTTGGCCGTCACATTACGGAACTGGTCCAGGTCGCAGAGCAGGCTGTCGCAGCCGGTCACCTGGAGGTACTTGACTTCGGGAGACGCCGGGGTTGTTAGGTAGACGGGCTGAGGATTTTATAGATAGTTATAGTGGATTTATGTTTAGGTACTGATGGCTTTCTAGAAACAGTGTCTCGTGTGTGATACCTAGATACTCATTGTCAACAATACGCTAAATAAGCACAGGTTCAAAGCTAGGGCCCTTCTGAATGACCTTATATAGATATTAAACATCCATAACTCGGGTACAAACATTCGTGCTCATCACACAAAGTTTCCCTTACCAGGATTCAGACCCGGGACCCACGACACAGAAAGCGGGGTCACTACCAACTGAGCTAATCAGGTCGTAAATTTATGATTTTTCCTCATATAATAATATAAGAGAATCTACTTACCAAAACAACATATTTTCCGGTCGCAGTAATTCTCCTCAGTTCCAAGGCGTACATCGCACCATAGTTGGGCACTCCTTGTCTTGGTGATATCCGGGTGACAGCTTGGAAGGCGTAGACGTTCAGGTCATGGGCGGAGTACACCCTGACGGCCGGCGTGTCTTCCCCGGAGATGACCAGGTCAGCGTATTCGAAAAACTCGTTGAGAAGAACGCCTGAGAGAAATTATTTCGTAACAACAAAGGCTTGGTCTAGTAGCTTAATAGTTAGTGGTTCGGCTCGGATTCGATATCCGTATAGTGAAATTTCGAAAAATATTATGTATTTAACATATTATGAAGATAAGGATAGAAGATGAAGAAGACTCACCAGCTTGCAAAGCGATGTAGTCGTCATTACCAAAAGCAATATCCATGGCAGCACCAGCGGCCTCCTTGATTTCCGGGAAAATGGCCTCCACTTCGAGGTCAAGAGGCAGTCCCAGACTGAGCTGTGAGTAAACAATAGTATAATTGACTATCTTAGTAGTCTAGGTCACAAGCAAGCAAGCATACTGCAAAGAGCTTTTGCCTGCAGCTCCCTGCGCCATGAATTTTGCTGTGCTACACAACCCTAATAGCGTGATCACGTGGTAAGCAGCAAATCTTTTGAGTCTAACCATAGGCTATCCACGAGTAAACTCTAGTGAAATCTGTCCAGTATTTTTTAATCATGTACGGAAAAGAGACAAAACGAGACTTCTAATACACTTGTATTGGATTCAGAGGGCTCCTATAAGCCTATTGCACTGTAGCGACCTCTTCAAACGCGCCACAAGCTACACATATGGCGCTTCAGAGCAATTGACAATCCTTCATACAATCCTGCAACGCGCTATGAGAGTTTTCGGAGCACGTAACATATTTACAAGATCCCGGCAATAACCGTGGGGGCATAGCGGCCGCCCAACCAGTACCACCCGCCTGGCTGGAAGATCTTCTCTATTTCGCTAGAGCACTATTTTTTTATACCTTTAATGTTCAAGAACATCCCACCGGACTTCTAATTCCCTTGAAAAGATACTGGGTCGGAAACAGATAAACCGCAACCTTGAGAGTTGAAAACCTTTAAAAGACACATAGACCGACTGCTGCCGGCTTATTCGGTGCAGGAGCCTAGCCAGGATCAGTAGCGGAGGACTGTCATACATACATACACCTTCATGAATTTAAGGAAAATGGTTTTGATATAGTAACGTAATTGTATTTTTTTATATTAAATTGAAGATCGTTCATGGACTTCTCACCTGACTGACGTAAACGTCATATACGCCGTACGAGAAAACTGGGTTAGCGGTGATATTGAAGCCCAAGTACTCGGACCAGGTGTTGAGTAGGTCTGTATAGCCTGCCATGGCTGTGGAGGTCTTCGTAAAGGAGCTGTAGTACGCTGTGATGAACGTCGGGCAGTTGACCACGGCTAGGTTCTGGAACCAGATTTGATAGTTAAAACACGTTTTAACGGTGGTTTGGATGCTTTTTATGAATCCACTGGCGAACCTCCCATGAAGATGGGGATGGGTTTCCAAAATGAACTGATAATTCAGACCGCAGTACCAAATTATTTTAAAAATCCTATCTCTAGTTTTATTCCTATTGATACAAAATAATAATTTCATCTTGTACGTACTTGTGCACGCTTATCGACTTTTTGATGTTTTTTAAAAGTACAACATTAATACTTTCTACTAAAATATTATTCATTCTTATAACAAGTTGGTAAACGTAACACAACTTATACTCGTACAGTATCTTGAAAGTTTCAAATAAGAACTTGCGTTAATTAATGGAGTAAATTTTTAGACTACGTCGACCCCCAAAGTCAGTTTTCATTTATGTCGACCGCTGGGAAACCCTGGGTTAGATAAACGACCTGATTACCGCAGATGGTAGTGATCCTGCATTAAGTGCCGACGGTCTTGGATACGAATTATGGTTAGGGCAAACTTTTGTGCGATGAGCGATATGTCTTTAATATCTACATAAGTATAGTTTGATTTCATATAATTTTTAAGTTTTTTTTTATTTTTCTGTTGTAAATATTTAGTGAGATTTCAAAAATAAAATAAAAAATATTTTAAGAAAAAAAAAAAACTTAAAAACATAAGTATTATACATTGGTATCGCCCCCAGTCCATTGTACAATACATATGTACAAGCGTTGCTTATTTTGGGTCCCTACAGGTGGTGTGCTTGTCTGGAGATATTTATTTACAATTATACGTACATAGTCGTATTTAGCGGGCACCGTAGTGTACGGTACCGGTGTCCAGTTGATGTCGCTGCTCCAGTTGGCGTCCCCGGCGGGGTACACGGCGGCCATGGCGGTCAGCACCGTCATCTTGGCGCGCGTGGAGTCCGTGGAGCGGATGTAGATCTCGGATATGTTGTACTTGTCGGAGAGGAGTTCGTCGTAGCGACTGCGGATGAACTGGCCCAGTTGGTAGCCGCGCTGAATGCCCACCTATAATTACGTTGTTAAAACATTCAATCGACTCGAGAACCTCCTCCTTTTTTTTGGAGTCAGTTAATAAAATAACAAACCTGCCTGTGAATGTTGTAAAATCGAAGCAATCTGATGTTCAAACATCTAAAAATTATACTATTATTTTTGTTATTTACATCATTAGAGTATATATTTTGTAGTCCGTGGTAATAGCCCGGCTCGACATATTATAGTATACTTTTGTAGCAACCTCAAACCTCGCTCCGAAACATTTTCACTACGCCAATACACAGATGGCGCTGTATACGACTTCCAGAACAAATTACGACTCTCCAAACAATTCTGAAACGCACTATGTGAGTTTTCAGAGACTTACGATTTATATACAAGAGAGTTTCGTATACATGACTCCAACAATAGCCACCGAGGCATACCGGCCAGCTCCACCAGGCCAGGGCCATACCACCTTAAACTTTATATCCGCGAAATAGATGGGTGGGTCCACAGGAGAGCCAAAAAACTAGTCCAGGCGTACAAAGTTGCGAGCACTGATACATTATATAATTAAGGAATAAAAAAGGATATCAATATGGGACCTATGTTCAAATGTTGATTATTTATGTTCAAATGTGTTTGCACAAATAAATATATTTCTTTCTTTCTTTCAAATATATTTCTACTAATGGCTGATTTCCGTTCGGATTATCAACTATTGGGTTATTCAATATATTGAATCCAACCATAAGCCTAAAATAATATAATACCTCTACAGCTTAGCAGAGATCTTCATAGTACCAATAATTTTAAATGGGGCATATAGGTACTTACATCAGTGAGTTGCCCGTACCCATATGGAGCTGATAGTTCGGCCAAGGTCTCAGGATCATTGCTGAACATCAGGGTGCTGCTCACGGGTGTTCTGTCACCATGGCGATGAACCTGTAATGGGCAAAGTACCTACTTACAGAATGTTGCGAGGTTAAAAAGTTGTGTTTCATGATTTAACATATTGTTACGGTAATTTTTATAGCAGTTAAGTGAGCAGGTACTATTCGCTGATAGAGATTTTGGAGGAGTTTGGGTTTAACCAAAATTCTGTAAACGCTCGTAGCATAGTTTTGAATTCTGAAATATATAAGTTGGTACCTACATATCTTATTCTTGACATTGGAAAAGTACCAAAGTTGATGATGCCATATTTTTTTAAAGAATAGAAAAAAGGGCTATGATATACTTTGTGGGCCAAATTCAATCGGAATAACACATACAATTGGCACGAAAACATTAAATTATTCGCTATTGGGAGCTATTTTCTATACCTAGATTACACAAACTTGACTCAACTATCATAAACATAATGCCATCCAAACAAGAGCAAGACAAAAATATTTCAGTACAACTATAGTTTAGTCGTAATTAATATAAAAATAAACAATGGAATTCACACCAATGTAACTGGTAAACTCACCAAGAATGTATAAACCAGCTCCGTGCCATCCACGATCGAATCATCACCGCCACAGACGTTGATAGAGACGATTAACAGCGAACTAATGAGTAAATACAACATTTTTATGTGTTTTTTACTCACGAAATTATGTTTAACTGTTAATATGTTTAGAACGCGCTATGTTTATTATATACTAGCGATTTGTAGAGTCATAATCATTTAGATATGCTACGATTAGTATATTTTTAGGTTCAGTGGAAAAAGAAAAAAAACGCCTACGTAATGTGGCCTTCCTCATGGTTCGCTGGGCATTATAGCTGATGGCCCTGGCTGGGAGCACATGGTAATATGGATACGTTGAATCTACACACATTATCACGCTTGTTGTCCCCTCAGGGGTGAGCAAAGATGTACTGCAGGGTATCCACGCTTTTGCTTCCTTCGATGCGACGAACCATAGTCCACCGCCCAGGCCCAGTGCGGGTTGTCGAAATTGTAACGGCTTTTCATTCGATAGACATGCAGTTTCCCATGTGTTTCCTCGCTAGGCTGCACGGTCCGTCTGTATATGGCTATTGAGATAGAATTTCAGATTTTCTACAATTCTTTAGTACGAATTTAGCGATTTTAAAGTCCCAATGATGTTAAAGCTATAGGAAAATGATAGACCCTAAGGGTCCTGTCAGATCTGCACTCTCCGCCTTGGCGGACCTTTTAGTGGGTTGCCGCGCGTGAAAAGAGTCACGCTATGGAAATAGAGGCGCCTAGGAGTTGAATATAATATCAGGCAACGCGCTGTGCGAGCTGAATTGCACTTTTTTGCGTCGTAGCAAGAGTTGCTATTTACCTGTTCAAAAATATTCGCGGAGTAATCCATCTGTATTAAGTAATCTGTGGTTTTGTTCTCGGTAGCGATTTGCAAATCAACAAAACACTTAGAGTGTGAATAAATTAACATACGGAACATTAATTTTATGGTAATTAGAGATAACGTTCTGCCTTATATCATATCAGTTAGATTGACCGTTGATTTATGGCTACAGCTGATCATGTATCAGGTGTTCAGAATATCAGCGTTCGATTCCCACGCATGCACCATGGGTCGACCACGCGGGGTTATTTTATTATCCTTTATAAAAAGCATTTTATTGTACGGAGACAATTTGTACGATGCTCATGGTGCGTATAGATTTTTGAGAGAAATAATATCAGATCAAACCCCCCTTCCCCCCATATTTTCGACTCTTTTTGGATCGTTACTGTTGTTGCTTACTGTCTCTTGTTGAAGCTTGATTCCTACAACTCTAAGGGCAAACAAATGTACGGTCAAGTAACAGTGAACCATTTAAGAGTTTAAATAAGTAAGTACGTAAGCAAGTAAAACTCTTTAATTTTGACTGATATTTTTTGTCCTCCTCTAACGTAATAACAACCTTGAGACAGTTTTTATAAAGAGATGATATTACGATATTGTGAAAATCAATTTACTTATTAATTAGGTTCTTATTTAAATAAATTGAACTTGGCATAAATTTAAATAATAATTTAACAAAAAAAACTTAGATATTAATGTTACGCCGTATGCCAACTTGGGGAGATATATAGCGATCATAGGAATAACAGACGCAGCTGATCTGTGCATAGATATTGCCATCATATTGCCATCCTCCTCATACACATATTAAGATGAGCGAGACAACAATATTTTTATAGTTGAGTCAAATATACTACGACACAATTCATACAATATAAAGTCAACAGAGTAAAAAAACCTAGTAATAAAACTCATCAAGAATGTTAAAACCAACTCGGTACCATCAAGGACGTTGTAAGAGACAATTAACAGCGAACAAATTTGCAAATACAACATTTTTATGTATATTTAACTAACAAAATTATGTTTAACTGTCAATTATGTTTAGAATACGCTAAACGTTACATATGGTAGCGATTTGTAGAGTCATAATCTTAAAGATATCCTGAGAATAGTATATATCTAGGCTCAGTGCGAATATTAAAAAAAAAAACGCCTTTAGCTTTCATGAGCATGCTCAGAATTTGGTTCTGATTTGGAGGACATGGGTAATGTGAATCTGGGAACTCTATACGCACTTCCACTCTTGTGCCTCAAAGGGTAAGCAGGGGTGCAATGCCGTGCACCAACATTTCTACTATTTTGGTTTTAATAAAAGGGGCAGGGGTGGGGCAGAACGACGAGTCTATTGTTATTATACTGCGTACATTCCCCCTCAATACGAGGAGAGGCTGTTCTCGGATATTAACGATTTACGGATTGAATCTAAGAGCAAGAAGAAATTAGAGGTAGCGTTAAAAGTTGAACTAACACAGCAGAATGCATTCCTTTTCCACACATTACGCAAATTATAAGAAAAATGAGACAACCATCGGTAATGCATTTAAATAATTAAATGTCGCCAGTTTCTCTATTAAATTCCTATTTTATTATTGTAGAGTGCTGTGCTGCTCATTAATATAAGTGATCCATAAGTGTCGACATTCCTCTACGTTACCATCTGGTAACACCTGGCCCTCTACCTAGAGAATGGCAGGCCACAGGGCTTCAAGACATGAGCGAGGAGCTATAGCTGTCCCTTTTTGTCTCATAAAACATGAATTTAGTGGGTCGAGATATAGTGTAGAGAATGAGGTTAAACTCAACGTCGGTCATGCGTGGTGGAATAGGCTGGCTCCTGGGCTGGAGCACTCAGTCCACAGGTTCTTCAGGCACAACATTACAGGGCCCCCAAGTTCGCTAACACAATCAATTTATAATCGAACAGCAACTGCATAGTAACTGTCACTTTTGACTGATATTGTATGGGATATCTGCCAAAAGTGGCAGTTACTATGTGGTTGTTGTTCGATTATGAATCGATTGTGTTCGCAGAATTGGGGCCCAGGACTGTAATTATACGGTCCTGTAGCATTGTGCGAAATAGGAAACCACTTACAGCCCGATTAAATTAATATACGGAACATAAATACATGATAATTAGAGATATCGTTCTGCCTAATATCATATCAGTTTATTGTCAGTTGATTTATAGCCACAGCTTGGCGTGTATCTCGGTTCGATTCCCACGCATGCAACATGGGTGGACCACGCTGCGCTATATTTGTATTATTGTATTATCGTAAATAATAGGATTTTGTGTAGTGGGACATTTTATCGGTATCAATGAGATAAACCGCTTACTCTTTAGGTAGGCAGCCGCGCGAGGCTGGCTCGGGTGATGTCACGATATCACACGACATTGATATACAGTGTGATTCAAAAAGGGTATACTAAGCCATACACATGGGGTTAAAGAACCCAATGTTTATGGCTTAGTATAATGTAATCATTATGTGTCGTCATAATTTGGGTATGTAAATTTAAAACAAAAATACTGTGCCCAAATAAAAGACAGTTGTAACTACAAATATTTTTATTTTTGAATATTTTTTATTTCTTTCCATATACAGAATAAGTCCCCAATTAGGATGTAAATTTCATAGTTATATATCATTATTTAGGCCTTAGACACTGTTTAGCTGACGTCGAGTTGAAACCACGGTTAAGAGCCGCTTGCACACCCATCTAACACATGCTTAAGTTTGATGAAATCATTTGTTTGTATAAAACTTTATGTGCAGGCGGCCCTAAATCTCTTTTCCGGTAAGAGTGGTCAGACCTTAACAAAAACTAAGGTTTAAGCTAAGTTTCGCATAAAAAAGATCAAGCCAACTGTTTTGTGTGGTACCGTCCCTGTTTGGTTCAGGGTTAGTACAACTGTTTTGTGTGGTACCGTCCCTGTTTGGTTCAGGGTTAGTACAACGCCATTCTTTTTACAAATTGTATGTGCACGTCGTGTCTAACTATTGATAGTAAATACCTAATAGTAATTTATGCATTATGCATATTTGAAAACATTCGCGGGTTTTTTTTTGTTACTTGGTGTTGTTTGATTTTTTTACGTAAGTTTTATATTACACAAATAGTTAATTATTATGTATGTTGAAAGAAAACTTGACATGTTGAAAGAAAGTGGCAGTGGGCAGGGCACATAGCTCGCAGAACCGATGGCCGCTGGGGCAGAAAGGTTCTAGAATGGCGACCACGAATCGGAAGACGAAGTGTAGGATGGCTCCCCACATGGTGGACTGATGACATCACACGCGTCGCAAGAAGCCGGTGGATGCGAGTGGCGGAGGACCGTGATGTGTGGAAGTCGTTAGGGGAGGCCTACGTCCAGCAGTGGACGTCTATCGGCTGATTGATTGAAAGAAAACTAATGATTCGGATTTTATCGCGGTTATTGTATGTTTTTACGTTCCCGACGTTTCGGCTGCTTTACAGCAACCATGGTCACGGGAGGACTGAGGTGGTTGACGTCCTAGTGTCATAGTTTGAACAGGGGTACACTCACTGGGGTGCTTGCGGTCATGTGTAATATTCGCGAAAATATAAGAAATCAATATATTGTGTAAGTTATCAATAGCTTATTCAGTTATTTTAAGGATATCACATGTACATATACTGAAGTACTGGGCCAGTGTGGACATATGGCCAAAATCCCCCTCGCATTGGGAAATCCTTGTACCTGATTAGCGCAGTGGTAGTGGCTCTGCTTTCTGCGCCGAGGGTCCCGGGTTCGAATCCTGGTAGGGACAAGCTTTGTGTGATGAGCACGAATGTTTAATATCTATATAAGTATTATATACTGAGTTCGCCAGTCCATTGTACGGTACCCATAACACAAGCGTTGCTTAATGTGGGACCGTATAGTTGGTACGTTTGTATAAAAAAAAACCTACAAGTGGGACCTAGGAAGGGCTTCCCTGAAAATCTATCCAACAACTGACCTGAAGTAGTTTTCCGAAAGTAAAACTTTAGTTTCTGTGCGTCTATTCCTATTTAGAATAATCAATACTGCCAGACAAACACACTAACTATAGGGTCCTAAAAAACGGTTGTATTAAGAAGACTGGGTGGTGCCAGTATATAATTACTTATATAGATATAAAAACGTTATTATTCGTACATGACTCGGGTGCAAACATTCGTGCTCATCTATGTCTCACGCTATGTTAGCCTCTACCGGTATTCGAACCTGGGACCTTCGGTATAGAGACCAAGTCCCTACCAACTTTTTTTTTTACATGTGGAAATGCGTTACGCATCCCCTCATGCCCCGGGGGGGACGAGAGGGGTATGTGGGACTCCCTGGCGGCGGCCGGTATACCCACTAAAACCACATGGTGTGTTCACACGGTCGCTTGTGTCGGGGACACGGGAACGCTTGCGCAAACTTCCGCGAACCCCGACGCGACTGCGGCCTTTTGGCCTCCTCCAAGCCCTGCGGCCAGGCGCTGTGTTGGACCACCAAACACAGCACCGATCCTCACGAGCCCGGAGTGGAACGGCGAACTCCCCCGAGTCCGCCGCCCGGGGCTCAGCGCCGACCGCCTGCCACACCAGCTGGCGGCCAGCAACTCCTCCCGGGTGACAGCGAGCTGCCTCCAGGTCGGCCTCTTCACCCGAAAGAGTGGAGGGTGGGTCCGCCGCGTCCAAGCACTAGGCCCGGTCGCGGCCCCCCTCCCTTTCCTCACGCCCCTTGCGGGGCCGTGGGGTGCTCCCGCCGCTACTCACGCAGCCTCCCTCCCCTCGACGAGGTGGGTCCGGCGCGTCCAGGCCGAGGCCCGATCGCGGCCCCCCTCCCCATATGTCCCCACGCCAGACTATTAGCCATCGCCGACAATAACCCAGAAAAACCTGGAAAATTATCGACGATGCCCAGGGTGCACCGGCCCCTCCCATTGTCGTTCCCACAGGCGAACCCGATGGGACTGGCAATGGGAGCAGGCACACGAGGATGTTGTCTGACCGCGCCACCCCAAGTCCCTACCAACTGTGCCAACCACCACCAACCGTAATCAGGTCGTCACTCGCTTATATTATGTAGTCAGTATCAAACTTTTATATCGTGTGGTTCCGATATTTTTCTCCCGGCAAATGAAATAGTTGCCCGGGATCGCAGTATCTAAAATCTATTTTCGTACTAGTATATCTACTTGAGATTTTTTTTACAAATGTACCCATGTTGTCAACCAAAACTCTAAAATCGTCTTCCAATTCTGCAGAGTACCTACTCAAACAAAGCGTAACGGAAGTAACACAGCTTTTAAATTTTCAGTTGTCAGTTGTAAAGACATAGTAAATAGCTTTAAAAGTCTAGATGTGAAAAAAACAGCAGACCTATGGGGGCTTTCAGTAAAGACCGTTTCTGCGTTTATAGATATTATTGTACCCAACTTAGCAGCTATATTTAATAGCTGTGTTGCTAGTGGTGTATTTCCCGATCTCATGAAACATAGTAAAGTGATTCCTTTGTTCAAATCTAGTAGTACTGATCCATCAAATTTTCGACCTATTTCAATACTACCTACATTAAGCAAAATATTTGAAAAAATCATATTAAACCAGTTGTTATGTCATTTTAATGACAACAAGATTTTTCATAAAAAACAATTCGGTTTTACAAGGAATCGCTCAACTATAGACGCGGGTGTGGAGTTAATAAAGAACATCTATAATATGGTGCCTGGGAGAACTCCCAGGATGCTTTAGGTGTGTTCTGTGACTTGTCGAAGGCCTTTGACTGCGTCCATCATGAAATACTTATCCGGAAACTGCACCACTACGGAATTAGGAACAAGGCTCTTGACCTCTTGACTTCATATTTAAATAATAGGATTCAAAAGGTCTATGTCAATGGTATAAAATCGCCCGGCTCTCTAGTGTCAATGGGCGTTCCACAGGGTTCGATATTAGGGCCATTCTTATTCCTAATATATATCAATGACTTGCCTTACTATGTAGGGTATAGTCACGAGATTGTATTGTTTGCAGATGACACTTCACTGCTTTTTAAACTCAAAAGACAGTTAGTAAATTATGACGATGTGAACAATGCACTCGCTAAAGTTGTTGATTGGTTCACTATAAATAATCTTCTCCTTAATGAGAAGAAAACTAATTGCGTAAAGTTCTCAACACCAAATGTGAGACAAGTTGGAACCAATATACAATTAAATGGAACTGATTTGGACCTTGTGGAGTCAACAGTGTTTCTCGGTATTACCATAGATGCTAAATTGCAATGGGGTCCACATATTAAAAAACTATCTGGAAGGCTGAGTTCGGCAGCTTATGCTGTTAAAAAAATTCGACTATTAACGGATATAGACACAGCTAGAATTGTTTATTTCAGTTATTTCCATAGTGTTATGTCCTATGGCATTTTGCTCTGGGGTTGCTCTGCAGATATTAATACTATCTTCATCTTGCAGAAAAGGGCAATACGAGCAATTTATGGCTTGGGTCCTAGAGACTCCCTTAAGGATAAATTCAAAGAAATAAATATTCTAACTGTTGTGTCTCAATTTATTTATGAAAATCTAATGTATGTTAAGAAAAATATTCATAATTTTGAAAAAAGGAGTGATGTTCATGTTATAAACACTCGTAATAAGGACAAACTATCCGTGCATGTCACTCGTCTCCACAGAATAAATAATTCTTTTATGGGGCAATGTATACGCTTCTATAATAAACTTCCCAAAGGAATCCGAGATTTGCCCATTAATAAGTTTAAAACAACTGTAAAAAGTAATCTTTGTCGTAAGGGTTATTACAGGATCTTGGATTATTTGGATGATAAAGCAGCCTGGGACTGATCGCTCAAATATCAATATATATAATGTTAAAGTGTAGCGTGTGTGCGCCCCGCATGGCAACACACTGGAGCTTACTTTTATATTTTGTAAAAATAATGAATTTAAAAAAAAAAAGACAAGCCCGCTGAGTTTCTTGCCGGATCTTCTCAGTTGAGGTCGCGTTCCGATCCGGTTGTAGACTTAAGAAAAAAAAAATGTAATGACAATTTGTAAGTGCCCCCGTAGGCCTATACGAAATAAATGATTTGACTTTGACTTTGACTAGTACGAAAATATACTTTAGATATAATTTTATTTTCGTACTAGTATATATACTAGTAGGAAAATATAATTTAGATACTGCAAGGCTACCAACCATTGTTTTATCTAAAAGTATTATCACTTTACAACACCATAAAACATCATGATAACCTCCCTCGACTGTGGCTATAATTATATTTTATCTACGGTAGTTTTATCTCACTTGACCGTTCAATATTACCATAAGGCAGCTTGCCCACCAAAACTGTAGCCGAACCCTGTGCCATCCTCGGTCCAGTTCATCCCTAGTGTCGCGTCGAAGTGTGCTGGGCTTATAAAATGTTGGCTAACGAAAGGTTGTGATAAACGATATTTAACTATTAACACCCCACCTTGTACATCGCAGCGCGAGTGAATAAAAAGTAGATTAAAAAAAAATTCCCTACTGAAAAAAAAACCATTGATTAAAAAGCAAACCACAAAATCAATAAAAAAATACTAACATATTAAAGACCTTAACCCCCATAATCGTGTCAGAAACAAGGTGCAACTTATTTTAAGCGGGTATCAAATGACGGAACATCCATATGACAACTTCGACCGCTCCAACAAGAGCCATAACGACAAAGAAGAACAAAAGGATATTTTTTTTTTATACATTATAGGCAAGTATTTGATCTCGATCTCACCTGATGGTAAGTGACGATGAGATCTACGATGATACCTAGGTAGGAAGGCGGCAGTAGATCGAGACGCTACATTCACTAGGCACATTCAGCGCAACTGATCTGACCCGCCATCCATGAATGGCAACACTGAACATCATGCCGGAACACGGCTAGGCCGCTTGGCGACATGGCTTTGTTCAGTGGGTGGTGACTAACCACGGCCGAAGCCTACCACCAGTAGAGTTGTCACCTAGTTGGCACCACCCAGGGTCACGTGTAGGGTCTCTCGAGGGTACTTAATTCTCCTACGGACGAAGGTGACTCGACCCCAAAAATTTATTTACTAGTCGCGTTATCTTAAACACCAGTTTTTGGACTCATGTTTCATGACTTCAAATATCAAACGCTTAGTTCATATAAATACATAAAGTAGTTATCTATGCTGATCGCACGTGAGCCACTATTGCGTAACTAATTTGTTTATTCGATTTTTTGTTTGACCCAGTACGGAAATCGCATATGAAATCAAATAGCTGTTGTGTCTTAAGTTGCTAGCACAACCGGACATTTACTCAAGCGTCAGAGCAGTTGCCTGGCATATGCAACTACAAATCAATACTGAAATGGTCGTTGCAACAACAGATAAATAACGAGTAACTAGTTGCTTAAACAATGTAGCTTATGTGCTGTATCTCTCATTCAGTAAGGTACAAATTGGCATGTCAAGAAGTTGGCTAGTCATAACTTGCAAATTAGTAGAGACCACACAAATCGGCCATACTGATCGGGAGTGGTACAGGCTTTTACTCAAGCACGGATCAAAAGAGTAATTTCGATTGAGCTTTACATAACGTTGGTGGGTAGACAGCCTATGCTTGGAATATGACGTCATCTGTTATCAAGTCGTAAAAATGTAGAGCATTGTTCAGTAATATTACTCATATTCAGCAATAAAACTCGCAAGCCAGTGCATGCTAGTTATAAAAAAAGAGCTCTACCCATTGCTCTACTATACTAGTTTACCGAGTTTTGTAAATCCAATAAACATTTACCAAACCTTCGATATTTGACATAATTGGAGGCTAACAAGATTACTGGAAATGGTTTATCGTACCTAGTAACGGAATTAATTTATTGGTAAAAAAATATATTTATTCATTAGTACATATTTATAAGAAATCGTAACAACGAAAATTACATTATTATACAACACAAATAAAAATTAAAAAGCGAATACAAAAGCTTATCTACTCAATATTTCCTAAAAGTGGAAAAAAATTGGCCCGTGCGGTAGCGTACCCAAGATGCTGACGCATTTCCTCGCTGAATAGCCAAAGCTACTCGCTGAGCGAGGAAATGCCCAGCCCTTGGGTCGCCGGTTGCGTCGACCAATCTTCCTGATAGATCTTGAATAAAAATAAGTACTATTGTACCTAAATAAGTAGTATTATTTAAAAAAGAAGATCCTTACGATGCTGAGCTATTTTAGTCTTTAGAGCGTCCAGCCTTAAGGGCTTCTGCCCAATAATGGAAAATTAAACAAAACGGAACAAGTGACGGCCCCCAAATCTGTACGGTTCGATTGAACTGCCGCTCGAAATTGATTATCTCCGAATATTCCTATCATGAAGACAGGCAGTCTATATTTTAATCGAATATCAACTGTATCTTTACAATTTGAAGGTGTAAATTTAAATTTTTAGTTTCAAAAGAAATTTCGTCAGAGGTACATTTGGTCAATACGTTAATTCGCTTCATTTCACGCCAAAGATTTCGCCTTTACATTACATTGTATACAAAGAATGGTAGAATTGCAAAATTATTTTCATTTACAGCAGTCACTTAATTTATAAGTCAGTATTATCTATTTTGAATAATTGAACAAATTAAGTTAAAATTGCACAAACGTGTCTCTATTAGTTAATTGCATTTTAATGTTAAGTCTGGTGCAGACAATATACATTACACAAACTAGCCAAACGTAATAGGCCACACTAAATCAATCTCAATATCAGTAATTCGATACACAAACAAAAAAAGTTCCCTACGTAACCAGAAATTTATTAAAAAAAATCGTTTGAACCAATTTACAATTTGTTAACATTATTTTTTTCAAATTAACAGTAGCTTTGTGTGTAAATGATTGAAATGTTTTTTTTGTTTTTAAATTTGTACGTGATTGTCATAGTAAATTGTAATCTGGGACATTCATTTGTCTATCTTCCTTGTTGGTCGTTTGCTATTGAACAAATATTTCCATACCTTTACTAGTAATGCTTTGAAATGTACGAGGACATTCGATCACTGTATATGTATCTGATTTTCAAATAAATTTGGAAGGGTTCATCATCAGTTCAAAATAAAACAGGTCCTAAGCAATGTATACCATAATATATTCAACTCACGATTCGGTACCCCAGAGTTTGAAATTTTCTTCGATCTTTTTATGAATTATATACCCATTTTTGTTGAGTATTTTTAAATTGATTTTATCATGAAATCATTATAGAAATCTATCTTAACGTGATTTTAAATAATAAAATACATAATTACTAATTGAGGCCTAAAACTGCAATGTAAATTAAAATTCGATACGCTTATGCCCGCTCGTCACCTGCACGCGTTGGGTATCGCGCGGAGCTCTGTGTTGCGATCGCGTTGTTTAATACATTGCGCGCTCAAAAATTACAACGTTCGTACCCCATAAATTTCCACATAAATTATTGCTATAATTTTATTATACCACTTTAGTGTAATCTTTACCCAAAGTTTTTGTTACCATGTCCCATACACCCTATATATAATCTTGATTTCATACATACAAAATTCCCCATGAGACTGTAAAAAGGAACCTACAGTAGTTATTAGGACAAACAGAAGCTATAATAGCAGACGCTATGCGGATATGAGCGGGCTCAGCACGTCATGCGTGAGCTAACTGTATACTTTATAGTCTACCGTATTTACACATTTTGTATGGAGAATTGTAAAGCGCCTCTAGCGGACGGTATTTAAAACATTCACTTCTCCATACAAAATGTCTAAATACGGTAGACTATCAAGTATACGGTTAGCTTACGAATAATCTCGCACTTGACGCACATAGCTTCGTACATTTGAATTGAATACTTTAAGATGTTACATCGTCGACCATTCACCGTTCCATCCTTTAAAAATTATATTGCATCTCCCTGATATTCAGCACAAGGTTACATTTTTAACCAACAAAGAAGAAATACCATTCATTCGTCGAAGACTCGAAGAATTAAATTACGTATCTGCGTATAAAAAAAACGGCTACCATAAATAATCGGTAACAAATATCGACCGTCTGCATTGGCCGTTATTTGTTGAAAAAAAAAACAACTAAGTAACTAGTTGTTTCATCCGACCTCGCTCTAGTTTTGAAAAGTTCCGTTTTTACTGACAACCTTTTTCTAGAATGTCTAGATGTTTTACTAGACCCGATTTCTGAATTTAATTACGATGATTACTGTCAGACAATGACCATATTATAAAGTGATAAGTACGTTTTGATTATAGCCCGTATCCCCCCTGGCATTTAGAGCGAGTGTACCCTGTCAAATAATAATAATAAATATCTCAAAACAAACATACCAACTGTATGGTTCCAAACTAAGCAATGCTTTTATAATGGGTACTGTAAATTGGACTGGGGTTATCCCAGTAGCTTCCAAACCAGGGTAACTTACGAAAATAAGTTTTCTGAAATGTATCGAGACGGGAATATAACCCGCAACCCGTTGCAGAGAGCTAACTGGCCTTCTCCCAAACCACTAGACTAGACTGTCGGTATAACGGCTCCTTCAAAATAAATTAACGTAGCCTTAAAATATATAATAATACTAGCCCTTTTAAAGTCCCTCTGTTGGGCACGGACCTCTCATCAACGCGATGGGGATTAGGCCATAGTCTACCACGCTGGCCCAGTGCGGGTTGGTGGACTTCACACGTCTTTCAAGGGGTTCTCTCAGACATGCAGGTTTTCGCACGATGTTTTCTTTCACCTTTTTGCGAGTGATAATTATTGTTGAAAATGATATTGGCACATGAAATCCAGAAATCCCAGAGGTGCGACTCGGGGTTGGAACCTGCGATCCTCGTTACCGAGGCAAGCGTTTTACCAACTGGGCGAGCACTGCTTGTAGGTAGACTTGATCCACCGGAAACAATAATTACAGCCACAAGGGCAAAGGCTTTAGAGACGAGACTTTAATTAAAACTTAGTGAAAAAAAAAAACATTTCAAAATTTGCTTCAACAATTTTACAATTTTTTAATGATTTAAAGAACCAGTTGACCAACCAGTCGGTAGTTTTGTGCCGATGGCGGGCACTTCTAAATTTTCCGGCGCGTTATCTCTAGCGATGTTGTTTTCGGAAAATTTAGCTGTTAAGATGATTCTATTGCTCCAATATAATCTGGCAATCAGAGGCAGTTGACAGCCTGATCGGAGTTAATTACGAGAAGTTTTCGAAATGAGTGCTGAGGAAGCCTTAAAGAGACTTGGAAGAGATGGACTCTGTGTACTTGCCACATATGCCGTAGACTGTGACAACCAATAAGGAAAAAACATTCGACAGGAGATATCGTTATGAAAGCATATGGGCAGTCCACCAGCGAGAAGGAAGCTGGTGAAACTCTTTATGTTGCCGTCCAGGGCTATGGAAGCATAGCCCTGGACAGCAACATAAAGAGACTACGAAGAAATATACACCCAGAATTGTATAATTTGGGGTTGAAGAAGAAAAGCGGAGTTCACAATTTATATGAATAGTCCGTGCCTTACCAGTGCCTTATAAGGTAAGATCGTTGATTTAAATGATTTTTGTTTTAGTGCATATAGTTATAGATAATAAGTAGATTTTTGCGGTAACAGCAAAATTGGTGCAAGCTCAACCCTGCCTCTCACCTCGTGTCCCGCTCTGCTGGGCAATGACCACTTATACCGGTAATAAACCTGAAAATGTTTGGCTTGCCGGCTGAAATAATAAGTGGAGATTAACGTACCCTTCAAAGCACGGAAGAACCAGAAAAAAACAAACTGAACCAGAAATAAAATTAATTTTTCGGATTCTTTTCACAGAGTCTTGAGGTCTTGCAATGGTGCGCACTATTGCAAGACCTCGAGGTACTGTGAGCAGATTCTGCGTAGATCGGACCGCAAGCAACAACTACATATGAGGGTACTCCGGATCAAAGTAGGACGTCAACCACCATGTTTGATCCGTCTGTCCATAGTTGCTGTAAAGCAGCCGAAACATCAGGAACATAAAAACATGAAATAATCGCGATAAAACCGAAAAATTAGTTTTATTTCAATGTGTAGTATTCGCGTCAATATAAGAAATCAATCTTATTGTTATTTTAAATAGTATAACAAGACGTGTATAAATACTAGGTTTCTAAAGTTATATAAAAACTAGAGAAAGGCGGATCTTATATTAGCATTCTTATCGTTTTTCTTTAGCGTTTGCATTCAAATATTCTTGGATCTATTTAATATAAATCAATACAGTATTTAGAGTTCCGTAGTGCACATACAACAGCATCTGAAAAAAAGGTTTTACAAAGGCTTGCTTTGTAAACAAGGGGTGCAGCTTCAAACCCCGACATGCACCTTGCTGAGCGGTGAAGGCAAACATCGTGAAGAAACTTACATGTATTTCAAAATAGTGTGAAGTTCGGCGAGCCGCAGTGGGCCAGCGTGGTGGACTACGGCCCAAATTGTACTTTTAGGCAGAATGTTATAATGGCAATAGACTGCCCCATTATACTAGGACCTAATACTCTTGCCTCGCTGGTCTAGTACACCTCTGCCTACCCCTTCAGGAATACAAGCGTGATGATGGAAGTGTATGCATGCACACAAGTAAGTACCTATCGAGTTCCTAATGGTACAGCATATTAAGGTGGTCACTCACCGGGAGCATTCGCGTGTAACATAAAAATGCAGGATTACATTTTGAGTATTACGTTACAATAATGTGTCAGCTCGTCGCATTGACTAAGGAGCGTTCCCTTTGCAACGTTGCACTACCCCTCCCCACACACACACACACACACACACACACACACACACACACACACACACACACACACACACTAGCAATGATTACTGTTAGTTATTGTGGTCAGTGTTGTTGTTGTGTTTTGTGTTGTCTTCGTGGTAACTGTATCATTAAGCGCTCTACACACCGAACACCGGCACGCCGAGGCAGCCCAGCGACTTAGTGTCAGCGACCTCATTTCATCTACAGGCGTAGGCACTGACACGCTCGCCGGGACGCGTTCACTGATGTACCTAATGCTCGAATCTAAACTGTTACATTACAGTGACCCGGTGAGTGACCGCCTTTATTTAACCGGGCAAATACGTTTCACTCTCGACAAGTTTTTTGCGTCTATTATGATGATACCATTGTGTTGACACGCTCCAACGCCCGGCGCCATCTCTTTACAAAGTTGGAACCATTACAAGAGAATTTCAAACTTTTATCCTCAAAAATAAATCGCCGGTTTGAGCGAATCGATACTCAGAAATCGACAAATTACAACATATTGTGTAAGTAAGCTATGCACTACATGTAAAAACTTTTTTTTCAGGATGCGTGAAATGGGCGTGAAAATGCATTTTTTTCAGTTGCGTTAAGCTGGTACTGGAATAAAAAATAAAGTACTCAATCGCAATTTGGTTTGGTAAGTGGATGTTGTGATAAGTACAACAATTGCGCGTAGGCCTAAGGTATAAGTAGGGTTGCCACCCATACTATATTAAATAGTATCGTACTATAAGTTAGCCAACTGTAGAATAATAACATTGTACGAACAATACTATATTTTCATCACTAAGCTAACTGTCGCGTTTTATTTATATTCACTGTGTCTGGAACGCACCCGCAGCGCTGCGCATACGCATGTAGAGCTTCAGAACAAAACGCATTCATATTGCTCAGTCGCTTGCTCACGCACGTAGTGACGTCACGGAAAGGAAACGTCAACTTTCTGTCATTGTCAATATGTCGTTGAGTGTCGCCCCATTTTTTGGGGTTTTTTTTGACGTGAAAACCAAAGTGTGTTTGTTTTTTCATGTATTTTCCAAAAGTACCTACTGTATATTTTGCAATTAAAAAAAAAAGTTTCCTCCAAAAATGTTAGTCGTTCCACAAAATTGGTGCTTAATATTTATGGAAGGACGAAGAAAAAAAATAAAGATTAATGACATTAATAGTAATCTGGTTAACCCTTCAAATGAATCAAACGCCTGCGCTAGGAGTAGGCGGACTACCGCTGGTGGGGTCACGGATGGGTGCAAATGCTTGCCCGTCGCCCCCCACAAGGCGGGACAAAGGACCGCCGTCGGGTTCTAGTCATGAGATTTTCCCTTCATATAAAAAGGGACTAGGCTCACGTCAATAGTATTATGTTTAAAGTGGGGTTCGAACCGGGAACTTACTAACTACTCCTACCACTAAGCTATTAACGTTTCATGGAGATAAGGTCCTAATGTAATGGGGCAAAATTCCACACTGTTTGCTATTAAGTTAGTCATAATATTGTATCACTAGGAAATCAAACCTTGGACCTAAATCTCCACAGGGTACGTCCCATACCAGGGAACCAAGACTAATAGTACAATGAATTCAGAACTAAATGTCAACGGTCCCGTAATTGTTTTTTCATAACTGATAGAAGTGAACATTACGAGCCCACTCTCATACCATTGCAATTTAATTGTGTTAGCGCATTCACAGCCCGCTGATCGTCTTCGCGGTCATTATAAAGTGCAAGTATATTCTGTACCTAGTACTGATTGAAGAGGGGATAATGCAAACACAGCTTAGAGCCGACGCTGTCAGAGCGATGACCGCGACCAACCACGCCAGTTCGTGCATCTACTAGCTTGCTCTAACTAGTCGCTAAGCCTTGATACATTCCTGAAACACTCAGTATACACGGCGGTTCAGAAAGGGTATACTAAGCTTTGAACTTCCGTTTCTGTAGCGCATTTATAATCATTATGTGACGTCACAATTTCAATGTTTCTATTTTTGAAAATAAAATTTATTGACATATAGTAATTCTGACTCTACATAATGGTTAGATATGTGCTCAAGAAGCGCAGGTTCCCAAGTTGTTGTATACCTTTTTGGTATCAACCTGTATATATATAAAGTATTAAAACTTACTTACCTACTTTTGTGGTTACTGCTAAAATTTGCCCAAAAAATTAAGGTCTGAAAAGTGATAGAGAAGACTATTGTTTAAAAGTGTTCACTTCGTCTTCCCCAGTCATTTCTACATCTACCACAAAAAAAAATGTTAGTAGCCCTACAAAATGATCACAGGTAGTAGAATTCCACGTTCTAGAGATAAGGGCGCGTGATCTAAGTACCTATTCTATTTGACTCGGCAGACGCCAAAGGTCATTGCCTCCTGTTTTTACCGCTGATGATGAGGCAAGACCGTTACAAGTGTTTCAGATCATCGCTACACGACTCTTTCGATATACAGCCTTGAACGACGCAGACGGGCGACACGTAGAGTCGCATACGTATTTTAGAAATGGAACGTGGAAATGCTTTAAATATACCTACAATTTAATTGTTGATGGAACGCAACCTAGTAACAAATAAAGATGGCACGGCTTTCCGCCGTCTTACTTTTTACTATCTGTGCCGATCTAGGAAAACTTTTGTGCCAATATATTTTTACCTAACTACTCTGTCTTAATGTACGAGCTACGAGTTTCGTTATTTTGACGTAAACGACAGTTATTGGCGAAAAAATAAAATCAACTTTGATGCTTTAATAATACGACATCAAACAACAACAACAAAGGAGGAAGGAACTAATTAAATATTTTACCTTAAATGACATTCCCTGTTAGAAACCCACATTCCTTTTGCATACATATATAAAAAAATAATCAAGTTACAAACTATACGTATTTAACTATACTATTATATTGAAGCTTGAAACAATTTGGTACCATGTCTGGGCGTTGTACTTTATTTTCCAAATTATTGTAAAGAATATCATTTCTTAATTTAATTTAATTTAATTTAATTGTATCTTTTTTTATAAGATTATTACATTTCGACTGAAATCCAAATAGCTACATCTTTTTAACAAGAATACTTAAGTAAAATAAGTTCAACTAACTATGACTAAAACAATACAATAAACGCGGCGTCCAATCCGTCGGTGTACGCGCCGCCTCGCACTGAAAATTGAAGATTTCACGACGACGCTGTCTCGCGTTTCAATTGGTTAGAATAATATGGATCCGCCTCCGGCTATACACAAATTAACGGAGTTAATCTACCTTAAGTACTGAAAAGTATGATATTTAAGTAACTTACTAGGATTTGTGTAAGGACCCCTTTTATAATAAATGTTTACACAGCTAGCGAGGAGTTTGTTTTGGAGAATATTTCAGATTCGTATCAACATGTATGACTACATCAACGGCATAAAGCAAAGCTAAGATAACAAAAGTTAAATCAGATAAGATTAAGAATTAATATAAGATAGGTCATATGTGGGGTCTAGTTTAGTGGCAGTTAAGTATACTGGTAGAGTTACCTAAAGAAAGAAAAATATGTAACAAGTGGAATAATTTCATATATAAAATGTTTTCATCACACTACAGAAAAAAAATCTCAAGTGTCATATAAAATAACAGGTCCAACTTCTTGAATAGATATTTGAAATATTTGGCCAACATTTTCTATAATTTACTACACAAATTAAGTAATCGAAGACTAATTTATAATTTCTGCAAAAACCAACCAAATAATAAAATACCATTACATCAAGCACGAACAAAACGTATTGTGCATTATTTCTATTGTCGAAAGTGATTCTGACGCGTCGCAATTAAATAAAACCGCTCCACATTATTCCCAAGTGTCCATAGCTGTCGCTACCGTGGAGAATCGCTTTACAAACAATATAAATAATAGTAGTTTTAACTAGCATAAACAGTTGACCGCGCGCAGCCGACGGACGATCACCTACCAGTGACGAATGAATACAAATCGAGTTATGACCGTATCCCATTGAATTGAAAAAATGCTAGCGAAACAGTTAATTGTTACTGTAAGCTGTTTAATCGTATGCAACGCAGTTAGCATCGGAACTGTGGGTGATAAACAAACTGTGACTAAGCGTGAGGCGAGCGTAGGTGATCTGTTCCCTGACTGGGTGCCCTTCAAGAACAAACATGGCGAGGAACTGGGAGAGTTTGTGCAGGTAACCAAAGCTAAGCCTAAGAAGAGATTGGCTCCACCTGTCAATTTTGTAATGAAAGCTGCTGCGGAGCCAGACGGTGATGAATACTATGAAAAAGGACAAGGGGCTGACAATGAAGATTATTTTGATAAGAGAGAGTGGTCTGACGTGAACCGGCCAGCTCAAGTCGAAAACGATGACAATAAAGTGAACCACACACAAATATCTGAGATAGACGGCGTCGTTAATATAATAACGAAGAAACCTAATAACCCTGTAGTGGAGGCTCTTAAGAAAGCTAAACAGAAGCAAGCACAACAGGACGCTGAACAAAGTGCTGAAAACTCTCAAGAAGTTAAGAAAACAGACGAAAAAATCGGTGCGAAGAAAGAAAATAAGGCAAATGAACTTAAAACTGCGGAATCTAAAAACCAGCAATCGGAGAACGATGCTGATTACGAAGAAGGAAGTTCGGAAAAGAAACAGGATTCAGCAGAGAACGAACAAAGTGAAAACGAAGCTAAAAAAGCTAGCATTTTAGATAGTGTTGATGAGCTCAAAGAACGTCACGCTGAGGAACAAAGATTCATATCGGAGAAAGTAAAAGAAGAAGAAATATACAAAGAAGAAAGGGAACGGGATAAGATTCAAGCTCAACTTTCACAAGAAGAACATGAAAATAATTTAAAAAACACTAGGAAATTAGCCCCAGACTATGAAGAGTATGAGGATAAGAATATATCATTAGAAGACAAATACAAAATCATCCCTGAAAAAAAGTCGCACATATTGACAGCTACTGCTAAGGCACCGAAGCGTACAAATAAACGTAAGGGCAAGAAAGACAAGACTGTAGAGACAGGCAAACTGTCTGTCTTCAAGAACCCTCAACTCTACATGGTTTACGATGACGATAGCACTGAGCAACCAACAACATCTAAACCGATTAAGATCAGAGGACCCAAAGCCAAAAACAGCCTTAAAAAGGATAAGTTCTCTTCTAAATACTCAGCTCCTACCACTGATTCTGATGAAAGTGAGAGAATATCTCTAGTGCCACAGGAAAATGATGCAAAGATAGGAGAACCGACACTGTTCTTCCCTAAGAAAAGGAGAAATAAGAAGCGTAAAAATAAGAACAAGTATACGTCATTACCGGCGGATTCCTCAGTCGCTGAGACAATAGCTGACAAAGCTGCTAAGAAGTTAGCAGCTGTGGTCGAGCCTGCAGCCGGCTCAGCAGTGGTTGATGCGCTATCAACCAACTCGGATCCAGTATCTGATGCTGTTCCAGCGTCTTCTGACAAGAAAGAAGAGGGCAAGAAGGACGAAGATTTCCACAGAGAGAAAGGTAAGTGATGACAAAAATATTTTTTTTTTAATTTATCAAGCCGATACAGTATTATTTACAGAAGTGGCTTGGACAATCGCCGTTTATCGTTTGTCGATAAAAAGGTATACGTAGTAGTAATCAGACAAGTCCCGGACGTCAAAAATAAAATATTGTAGTAAAATTGTGTGAATACGTTCTCTTACTTTTAATTCAACTTGTAAGTAATTTTTATAATTTGACGTCTACAGACCATAGCATCTGCGTTACTCCGTACTTTTTTTTGAGAGGATGGGGTACCACCATCTATAGAACGGTTGCTAATATTACTAAATTGCTGGCGTCTTATGCACAAAGCTCATATTTTCCAAATTGCACCGGCTTTATAAGCTAAAAGCCATTATTAGATGGAGTTAGACAATATTATTTCTGAAAAAATAGTTTTTATACTCGCATAAAGGTTATTTACAGAAATAATTATCTAATATAGACACGTCATGAACGTTATCTTTATATATAAATTACGTGTCACGGTGTTAGTCCGCTATGGACTCCTGAACTACTACACCGATTTTAATAAAATTTTGCACAATGTGTGCCATTTTATCCAACTTGAAAGATAGGTTAGTTTATATCTCAATTTATTTTATATGGCATACCAACGTTTGCCGGGTCAGCTAGTTTAATATAATAAATAAAACTCCCGAAACATTACGAACTGTGGTCCAAATTCAAACGAAAAAAATTCAAGGAATAAAATTCGTTATCAATTACTTTCTCCACTGACATCCACTAAAATGTTGATACATCCCATCCAATTTGCATTTGAGAAAACTGTAATACAGAAATATCCTTCACCTTTCAACGATACGGCACAGGAATGGAATAGAAATATGCCAGAAACACGTATACCATGACCAAAAACATATATACTGCTGAGTAATACCTACTTTTTCTGAATATCAACCGTATTGCTTCACAATACGAGTTAAGTTTCCGACTCCTGCGTGACTTTGGACGGTGTCATTATATTTGTAATGGCTACAAATACCCTAATTTGTTTGACATGGTTTTCGTTTCAGAGATGGGTCTCCGTAGATATGATGGCTTGATACTTGATAGTTATCCTGACTTTTATTGATAAAAATGAGGAATACATACTTATAACGAACCTTTTCTCTTATCTGGTAAAATAATGTACTTTTCTCGGTAAATTACTGATGGGTCTATTATAAATGATTGGCATTTCCCGCAATGTTATTTATTGTTTGTGGAATGATTGATTTTTTTTTGGTTACATAATTAATTCGCTTGCAAATGGCTTGCACGGTACATTTCTTTGTAAATAGGTAAACACGTGAAATCACACCTAAAACCGAATACGCAAAGAGATTGCGTTACCGCCCTAAGTTTCCTTTTTCTTTTTTTATGTTACGGTAAAATAGTTGGAGTAAAAAAGTAATTTAAAAAATCTAAAAACCTGACTGCGTAACTAACTATATGCGTGTATAACTTAAAAAAATATAACTGAAATAAAAAAAAATACAAATCCATGTGGGCTAGCACGTATGTGACATAGGTTTTGTCTTGAACCTATGTCACGGATTATGTTGCTCCAAGTCGCTCTCTCCCTTCCATAATTCATACGAAGGAAAGAACCAAAATCGATATTTTTTTCTCGTCACTACTACTCGAAAATAAAGTTCGGGACCCATTATTGGGAACATTTGAGCCGGTCTAGATTATTAATCAAATATTTACAATATAACGTCTCGTTGTCGCCATATTGAATTTTGATTGCTGTCATGTCTTTAGCGACACACGCAAGATTAAGACAAATCGATGACGAGGATATTGATGATCATTAAATCATCAAAATCGGCCCACGTGCCTGATCTCTAGAGCGCCACAAGCGACCAAACATACATACATAGGCTGATAAACACAGCACCCTTTTAAACGTCGCGCAGTCGGGTAAAAAGCGGAGCCTGAATCATCTCGACTATCAATCGCAATTACTTAGCCCAAACATCGAAGTAAAAAAAAACATTGACCAACGTTATTTCTTTCGCTTTTTTTTGTTCCCAATTAGTGAGCGCTTACGCACTATGCGAGTGACAAGTGTTTTTGTCCAGCGGACCGGTACATTGCATCTCTGCGCCAGCAGTCTGCACAAATTGTTACTCAAGTCAATATCATTCAATTTGGCCGCAATGCTTTTTTGTAATCCACGATTTCGTACGCTGCTTCTAGTCCGACAGTTGACAGCGATCGCCCGAGGCAGGTGTACGCACCAGCTGCCTCGGCAATCTACTATGATCCATTTTTTGCTCGCCTCGCTATCAGCCAGCCTTTTTTTTTTTTATCCATTATAGGCAAGTATTTGATCTCGATCTCACCTGATGGTAAGTGACGATGAGATCTACGATGGAGCATACTTGCCTAGGTAGGAAGGCGGCAGTAGATCGAGACGCTACATTCACTAGGCACATGCAGCGCAACTGATCTGACCCGCCATCCATGAATGGCAACACCGAACATCATGCCGGAACACGGCTAGGCGCTTGGCGACATGGCTTTGTTCAGTGGGTGGTGACTAACCACGGCCGAAGCCTACCACCAGTAGAGTTGTCACCTAGTTGGCACCACCCAGGGTCACGTGTAGGGTATCTCGAGGGTACTTAATTCTCCTACGGACGAAGGTGACTCGACCCCAAAAACCCCTCGCGAGGCGCCACGCTCCGAACAAGGTTACATCTTCGTATACCTCTTGTGATACGTGCCTTCCAATGCACGGAGTAGGTCAGAATATCCGTCTTAGATTAGTAAGCAATAAGTAGGTACTCTAATATATGCATTAAAATTTTATTATTCCATTTAATTCTAAAATTGTATGGTTTTCTCGATACCGGAGTGTCTATTATTACGTATTATGTTGTAATTAAAGCCACAAACGATAACGTAACTGATATGTTGATAACAATATATCGCGTTGTGCGGTCTCAGCGTTACGTACCCCAAATATGATGCCCGATTAATGAACACTCTTACAGCGAGTCGATATTGTATATTCATACTGGTAACCGATATTAAACCCGAAATCACGGTACGTTAATGTTCCGTATTAATATCTATACTAATCATTACTAATATTATAAATGTGAAAGTTGGATGGACGGATGAATGGATGGATGGATGGATGGATGGATGTTTGTTACTCTTTCACGCCAGAACGGCTGAACGGATCTGGATGAATTTGGCACAGAGATAGATAATAGTCTGGAATAGCATATAGGCTACTTTTTATCCCGGTAAAATGTATGGTCCCCGTGGGATAGATTTGTTAAAATTTTCATAGAATACCAATAAATTCATTTTCTCATACATTTGATTCTGAGGCGGTACGAAGTTCGCCGGGACAGCTAGTAATTTATATATTAAGTACTAGCTGCGCCCCGCGGTGTTACCCGCGATTAAAAAGTGTACATTTTACCATTATTATTCTATCTCTGTGCCAAATGTCATCCAGATCCGTGCAGCCGTTCTGGCGTGATTGAGTAACAAACATCCATCCATCCAAACTTTCACATTTATAATATTAAGTGGGATTTATACTCATAAAATTTGGTACGCAACGCTCGTCTTAGGGAATCCTACATAGAGTATAACGCACTGGGCCAGCGTGGTGGACTATGGCCTACTCCCTCTCGCATTGACGGAAGGCCCGTGCCCAACAGTGGGACATTAAATGGGCTGGCATTATTATCATGTACGTCCGATGGTAATAACGATTACAAATTGAATCCTATACCCATATTAGTAAAGCTGTGAATACTTTACTGAAAATGTACTTCTGAATCTTGGAAGAGTTTGAAAAGTCAAGATATACTATTTCATTTTCGTTTCCTTCACTCGTGCACATTATGAGCATATGGATTATATCCCACCAATATTACACAATATTACACAATATTACACAATATTACACAATATTTATAAAACAAACAAGATTTTTCAAAATCAACTTCGGGCCAAAAATATTCATTATTCTTCAATAATAAATAATATAATAAATATAGCCATACGAACACACCAACTATACGGTCCCACTTTAAGCTTAACGCTTGTGTTATGGGTACCGTACAATGGACTGAGGGCGAACTCAGTATATAATACTTATATACATATTAAACATCCATGACTCGGGTACAAACATTCGTGCTCATCATACAAAGCTTGTGTCCCTACCAGGATTCGAACCCGGGACCCTCGGAGCAGACAGCGGAGTCACTACCACTGCGCTAATCAGGCCGTCAAAAAATGACAAAATCATTGTTGCCAGGGTAGTACAAGCATTAGACAATCAACAAGTTGTCGATTACCCAGGATACGCTAACTTACATCGTAATGACGTCGCTCGGAGAGGCTCTTCCCATGCGCCCCTGTACGCATGGGCGTAGGCACAATGGGGCAGAGGGGGGAACCGGCCCCCCCTGGCATTTGCCAGCCCATTTGGGCTGAAGGGAAAAATATAAGAACATATTAGTACTGATGTCAAGTAATATAACCTCTATAGTATTATGGCAAATGACAGCAGTGCAGTAAGGTAAAATACTTTCTTTAAGTGCCAGATTTTTTGATAAAGATAAAGGTTCAATTTGAGTTTCCTTGATTTGCCCTTCCTGAAGCAAACCCAGGCTGCGCCCATGCCTGGACGGCCCCGTTATCTCGATATGTGCAGAGTGAAAACTTCAGTAATTTCAAAACAGAGTGTATAAAATGAGAAAGAATGTTACAGCATCCAATATGGCCATAATACTCAATTAATTTGTTTTGAGGAAAGTTCTTCAGTAATAGGTGAGTTATAGCGAAGTGAGCGACGTCGTATCGAAGAACTTGAAGAGTTTGTTGGAAGAGTATGTTTGTTTAGTATTTTTGTATAATGTCTAGGCGCTTCACAAAACAGCGCCGTTCTGTAAAGGGATTGGGCGTTATTTATTAAGACGTATTATGGAATTTAAATGCAAGAACTACAGTACCTATATAAAATAATATTATGAACTATTTGAAGAAAGTAAATGATTTTATAATAAGTAATCGTAAACGTGCCTTGGACCATGACAGTAGAGCACCGGAGAAAGGTAGAAGCATTCCAGATATGGTCCGACCGCTGAATGCTCCGTATCAGTTGGAAGGATATAGTTCTTTTTTTATTTTTTTTATTACATTATAGGCAAGTATTTGATCTCGATCTCACCTGATGGTAAGTGACGATGAGATCTACGATGGAGCATACTTGCCTAGAAGGTACCTGTTCACTCTCGACTTGAAAACACCCAGATTAAAGTCCGCCGGTAGCGTGTTCCATTCATTGGCAGTTTGCACGATAAAAGTAGAAGCAAATCGCTTAGTACGTACCGAAAGAATGTCCACAGTGTACGGTTGACACTTGTCCGTGCGTCTTCCCAACACACAAGCTTTGTTGTAGTGCAGTTAAAGCTTTTTTGCGAACATCGATATGTAAAATTTACATACAGTGCGTCATGTACGAGATTTTTCGTAAGCTAACTGTATACTTCATGGTCTACGTATTAGACACATTGTATGGAGAATTGAAAGTTTTGAATACTGTCCGCTAGAGGCTCTGTTCAATTTGCCGTGCAATGTGTCTAAATACGTAAACTATGAACTATACAGCTAGATTACGAATAATCTCGCATTTGAGATACAGTTCGGTAGAGCTCACGTAACTGAGTAAGATGGCAAGGAAAGTAAATTTTGCACAAAATGGTTATTACGATATTTGAAAGGTTCAAATGTCGTAAACGCCATTTTGGTCTCAATTCAATATTTGACTGTCCGTCAGCGGTAAGCAATACACGTACCAAAGAACCGTTTCGCAAATAAAACGAAAAGATCTTCGGATATACGAGCTAGAGCACACAACCGAACCATTTACCAATGGGTTCTAAGTTACCTGTTTTCTATGAGAAATAATCTCGACACCGTTATTGCGGTCTGTCAGTCTGTCGTAAACTATTGAAATGCTACGGATCTGACAGCCGTTTGCAGAGCATTGTAGCCGTTACTCTACCTAATCTGATCGTAATTGACACTCACTTTCGTATACTGTCTGGACTCTCCGATAACTTTTTGCACTTAATGCAATTACGGTTTATATTGTGTTGGCAAATTGATGTTTTGAATTAAACATACAAAAAAAAGACAAAATAATTTTGTTCACGAATATCACAAAGTGTTCTGTAACATGTTGGGAAACTTGTTTATTTGTTGTTCGAATGGTCGTTTAAGTTTATTATCGCTTATAAAATCGACGAAGCGATTATTATGGAATTCTGGAGTACAGTTACGAATAGTTTTTTTAAATCATAACATCCCTCTATCCCATTCAATAAAGTTTAGTGTACCTATACGTGACTGACAAATTACTGGACTTCTTGTGAGTACTTGAAAAGTTAAGTATTACTATTGTATTTTATATTTCTAAACTCGTGGTCGTGGTTATAAACCTAGAATTATTAATATTCCAACAAAATTAGAAAATATAATTAAAAGAAACACATTTTTAACCGACGCAAAAAAGGAGGAGGTTCTCATTACGAAATTATTCAAAGTAGGTAGAGGAATACCCCAACAAGATCCTTGCGAATAGTATATGTTTCATGATTACGGGCAATTAAAATTAAAGCTGACAAATTATTTTTTGATATAAATAAAGGTATCTAATCAGTACTTTATTAATTATTGTCAGTCAAAAAAAAAACATTTTTCAATTAACTCTAGTACGTATTGTAATAGTCTCGACAAACCAAAATCAGATTGCATGTTCGCTGGTTGACAAAAATAATGTAACCATACCGCAAATCAATAAAGATTGATCTAAAGAAATGTCGTAAGAGTTAATATACGCGTTCGTTCGCCGCAAAAAGTTACGTAAAAGGTTGTAACAGACAATTTATTTGCGTTGTTGTTCGATGCTCAGTAAGAATACGGGGGAAAAGTGTATTAGGTAATCATACCATTATACTATGCGCCCGTGTTTCCGCGTTACGTTAGGGACGTGCATGCGTTTGGGCAAATTAATCGAAACTGGTATATAACTTGTTTTTTTCGTGTATCTCGATAACTGTTTATTTTTATCGAAATCAATCAAACTTTTATTCGTGTAGGTCATTTAAAAGTAGCTATATCCTCAGGATTTACCACCTGTTGACACCACTGAGAAGTGCAGGCCAGAAAAGTCCGTGGTTGCTTTTTTAAAACAGAGATTTATATAGGCAGGGGGGTTGAGGGTTCAAAGTGAAATATTTTTGAGTGTTGATGTTGGTGCTTATTGTCTCTGGTGAATTCGTGGCTCGTCTCTGGTTATAGGTACATTAGGTATAATAGGTACTCAAGTAGTACTTTACTAAGTTTTGTAAACTTTGTGTGATGAGCACGAATGTTTGTACTCGAGTCATGGATCTTTAATATCTATATAAGTACCTATTATTTACTGCGTGCGGTAGCCATAATACAAGCGTTGCTTAGTGTGGGACTGTATAGTTGGTTTGTTCGTCTGGCGATATTTTATTACGTATTATTGATAAAGTAAGATTAAGAGATAACAGCGAGGTAGATGACAGTGCTTAATTAAAGACCTAATCCAGATATCGTCCAAGGCAATTCCTGACCCTAACTTTATCAGTAATAATTATAAAATATTATAAACATCGATAAATTTCAATAGTATAGTTCGCAACCCCTGCATACTATGATACCAATTGTCAACTCAACATCCGCCACGGAACGAGTATTCCATGGTATAATATTAGCAACTAATATCCGTAAAATGGAAAGCTCCCGCGAGATTGATGGCAAATACAATTTTCCTGATACATACTCCGCGGGTGCAGATAACACAAACGTGGGCACGTGGCCTAACACGATAGGCGGTCGATTACATATTACCGAGATAGTTTATCGTTCTGCGATCTCTTTCAAACTACCTCGGAATGAATAGTAACATTAGTGTTTTGCATATTCGAAACTAGCTGTCCCGGCGAACTTCGTACCGCCTCAGAATCAAATGTATGAGAAAATGAATTTATTGGTATTCTATGAAAAAAAAAAATAAATCTATCCCACGGGAACCATACATTTTACCGGGATAAAAAGTCTATGTGCTATTCCAGACTATAATCTATCTCTGTGCCAAATTTCATTCAGATCCGTTCAGCCGTTCTGGCGTGAAAGAGTAACAAACATCTATCCATCCATCCAAACTTTCACATTTATAATATTAGTATAGATTGAAAAAAAAATTGAGTTCGTTTTATCGCTATTGAAACTCATACTATAGTAGAGGTATATTTACTACACACCTTTTAGCTTGGATTACCTACAAAGTCAAAGTCAAATCATTTATTTCGTATAGGCCTACGGGGGCACTTACAAATTGTCATTACATTTTTTTTTCTTAAGTCTACAACCGGATCGGAACATGCTCTTGACATACCGCAGGATCTCAGGCGAGGCATCGCGAGAGACTAGATCTGTCTCGCTTACAACCTACGTGACGCATAAGTCTAAATATTGCGAGGCTGCACGATCGGTTTAATTCTGGATATTTTTAAAAAGCTTACTGGATATTTATAAAGGGATAAAAGACGTGAGAATTATAGTTAGCGCTTCATAACTCTATAAAAAAAAAGAGATTATGTCTGTGTCTGATGCTGCGTGCTATTTTTTTTTATTTATTATTTCAGACAATTGAACTTATCTGATGTAAGTAGGTACTTTTTCGTAGGTATCTTATTATTGAGACACCAAACTAGCATCGATAATGTCGGGCTTATTTGTTCTCAAGTACCCATAACCATGTACTGCTCAAAAATCTAAAAGATATTTTTAAAAAGTGCACCCATGGAGTCTCTCGCCCGTTTTTCTCCATAGAGACGGCATTCCGTACAGGCGGTAAAGTTGCAGCTTAGCATTTTGTAACAATTATCTCGATTTATAATTACTGTACTTAATGGTTTACATGACTAAAAAAATATTCTGATTCTGACTACTGGAGTTGCCAACGGCCGGAAGGAAGTCCTTAGATGAATCATCTCTAGGAATGGACATCTTATGCGTGGACAGATCTAAATTAGTTTCCGGAATCGACTCTACTATGTTGAAACCCGCGACCTTCGATCCCATAGCGAATGCCCATCTCACCATGACGGCTACAATGCGCCGTAAATAATAATATTTGTTCAGAAATCGAAAGTGCGTCGAGTGAAAGCTGTAATGAAGGGGAATCAATTGGTTATTAGGATTCCGTAAGATTGTTGTTATTGGAAAGTGTTTCAAATTAGTTGCGGGGCCCGTAGAATTATGATTAGCGGCCCTTTGATAAGTTATCGAGTGTCGCGGACTTTGTACTCTATTGTTGCGATAGGAAACTAAATAAAAAAAAACATCTTGTACGTATTTTTCAAACCACCTACACCCACCTTTCGACTTGATAACAAATCCGAAAAACAATTGAATAAATAAGAAAAACAATTAGGTGAACTGGGGGCTTACCACGAACGCTTATTGCCCGGCTTCGACGAACAAATGATATGCAACATATTGAAATACAAAAAACCAAACCGATTTTTGTAGCTCACGCGAATTGAGGTGTAAGATAGTATTAAATTCGCGTGTACGTACTAAATATATGGGCTTGTTTTTTTATGCTTCAATATGTTATTCCCGAAAATCCGTTTATATTATTCCTTGTCCGAGTTTCGTGGCCGCCATAAACTTGTCATCTAAGTCTTGTAAACGAAGCTAATTTATGTAGTCGTAGTCGTAGTAGTAAATGTAATTTTGACCGACAACCTGTGATAACAAAATAGCATTTGAATCGGGATAAATAATTAATAAATGAATATCGCTAGACCAACACACCAACTATACGGTTCCACACTAAGCAACGCTTGTATTATGTGTACCGTACAATGGACTGGGGGCGAACCCAGTAAGTATATATTACTTATAAAGTTAAACATTAATGACTTGGGTACAAAATTTCGTGCTCATCACACAAAGGTTGTCCCTACAAGGATTCGAACCCGGGACACTCGGCACAAAAAGCAGGGTCACTACCAACTGCACTAATCAGGCCGTCCGAATAACAAGAATATATTCTTGCATTTAAATGTACAATTGTCAGGCAGTTCAGCAATTGTCTGGAGATAATAGTTCGTAGTATGCCCCCAGTTCAATGAGACGAGGGCCATTGACCGGAATAAATCATTTGATAGATATAGACTTCTGTGATATCTCTGTATTTGCCACTCGTCGCCTCCCGTCCAATTGGATTGCAGTCCTGCCATTCAGAGCTGCTAAATGTTCAACAAATCTAATCAAGCCATGACAACCCCGGGATAAAACGGTTGCAGAAAAAAGATGAAAATATACCATGATTACGCAAATGAGTAGGAAAGTAGATTTTCTCTAATGAGCAGCGTGCAATAAGATCTACATAGTGTCGTCTTTGGTTGATTAAGTAGATAAAAGACTACCACAGGCATAGTAGGTAGTACTGAATACTGAGGCTGAGCCAGCTATTTTTTTTATTTGGATGATAAAGCAGCCTGGGACTGATCTCTCAAATATCAAGATTTATAATGTCAAAGTGTAGCGTGTGTGCGCCTCGCATGGCAACACACTGGAGCTTACTTTTTTTTGTAAAAAGAATGTCTTTAAAAAAAAAGACAAGCCCGCTGAGTTTCTCAGTTGAGGTCGCGTTCCGATCCCGTTATAGAGTTAAGAAAAAAATGCTAATGAAAATTTGTACGTGCCCCCATAGGCCTATACGAAATAAACGATTTGACTTTGACTTTCGTGGAAGATCTTGCTATTAAGTATTTTTGAAATATACTTGCTAGAAATTTTAATCACGCTATCCTTTTCGAGCATGTATAGGTCTAGTATGTATGTAAAGGGTCTATGGTAATCTGTGTTTGGGACAAACTTTTTAAACGACCTCTTCTTCCGACAGGTGGGGGCAAGCAATACAGTTCGGAGCATGACGACGAGCATAAGGAACACGGCAAGAAGGCATACGAGGTAAGATACTACCTAATCTAATAAACTTGTTAAAAGGCTTGTTGCCATGAGGCAGGATACGCAGTAGGGAATGACTCCAAGATGTACTATTGGGGTCATCGCTGCCTGGATACCTAAATGTCATTTTCGTGTGGCAATAATTAGCTGTAGCACTTCGGCTTGCCACAGCTTTGGATAATCGAAATTTTGATAGGTTGAACGGCGAGCAAAAGCACCTATTATTGGTACTAATTGGCACACACGTTGCTGCAAGCCACTAGCAAAGAGCCGTGATGTGAGGATGTTGTTGGGAATTCAAGGAGGCCCACGTTCAGCAGTGGACGTTGCCCGGCTGATGGATTGAAGCATAAAATTCAATTTGTCTTTCAAAGAGTACCAAGACTAAACTTACTTTAAAAACTAAATTATTTGAGTACTTAGTTTATTATACAAAACAATATACAAACATTTTCAGCCAACGACTAAACAAATATTAGATGAGGTAGTTAGTAGGTTTAGCATATATGTATGTACTAGCAAAATGAAAAGGATCGTCAGTTGTCAAATTGATTCATTTAACGTTCGCGAGCACATGTTACCTTTTTAAACTATGTCACAGAACAGACAGTTGCATTGAAAATTGTGTTTAACTGTTCGACAACAAATTTCAAATTTACTCAAATGAAAGTTGTTTTTTTTTCATGTCTAATGCTTTGACCTGCCATTTATATTTTTATATAAACATAGGGATTATAGCCTCCTTGTTTCTGATGATAAGAACGTATAGTAACAGTATCTGTCAATGTCACCATTGCATTCTTCTTCTTTCCTTGATTTTATTTAGACTGGCAATCGGCTACAAATAGTTCCATTGCTGCCAGTGTCGATTTTATAATAATTGATAGAATGGAGTAAGTCAAACTTTATTCCATCGATTCTATACTAAACACGTCAAAACGGATAGCATTTATTAAAATGTTGGCAGTACCGTTTCTTGCACTGGAATGTTGGCATCACGGTTCTTGAACTCTTCCACGCAAAAGTCGACTTTAAGACGACAAACATTTTCATTCCGCGACTGTACCGCGCCATTTTATTATTTCATAAAAAACCGAGCACGTAATCCGTATAAGAATGTGTGTGGTAGGTATTTCAGACAAATATTATTAAAGTTGGTTACGTTGTATCGATAACAATAGTTAAAAGAGCATAAGCTATTGCCTCGCAAAGTTATTTTCATAAATATTTCATTATAAGAGCATTCGCTTTTTTTAAAATCTATGGTATTATAAATTGGGTATACCTACATGAGTATACAATTATTTTTAAAACCATTTAAAACCATATTTACAACTGTTCTATAGATATAGATTATTTCAAATCCCGTATTCATTATTAATTGATATTTTTGACTCGTAAAATTTTGCCTGTAAATGCTAAACGAATGCCACACCCAAATATTTACCACCGCTTCGAGTTTCTTAGTACTTCTGTGGTAGTAATAGAGATGCCGACTATTCGGTTTAAATGGCAGTAGTAAAGAAAATATATAAATAGAAAATTAAACACGAAAAGGATGCATGCCATCGGCATGATAAGATCGTAAAAATATGAAAAATCAAGTTATCAACTTGGTGTTTATCAATTAACGACCTTGAAGCACTCATCTGGAATTTAATTCTGGAACTAGAAATAAAATATTGGTTAGCTTATTCGGCTAGCATTTTGCCGATTAATCGATAATCCGCCAATCAGCATGAGATGCAATCGGTACATCTCTATAAGTAAACATATTTTTCCTATTATTCCTTGGCTCTAACCCATAGCACCTATTTAGTACCAACCTGATCATAATATAATTAACAAAGGTGGCGCACGGCGCTTGGAAACCAAACAGAAATCAAAATGGGCGAATATCCAACGAAAAACCTTGGTACTGTCAATATGTTGACGTAAGTTATGTTGTATGTTCATGTGTTAACACGCAACATATTAATTCAACTGTACATGTGAATCTGTCTCTCTCTAGTAACTTATAATACCAACAAGTGCGACTAATACATGAAATCAATTCTCAACTCCAATTAGACGACTTTATTATTTTTAACGAATGATAATATCGTAAGACGAACTCACCAACTTTGCGGTTCCACACTAAGCAATGCTTGTATTATGGGTACCGTACAATAGACCCGTGCGATCCCAGTATACAGAATGATTCAAAAAGGGCATACTAGCTTTTGAACCTGTCCTTCCTTAGCACGCTTGTATCGTTATGTGAAATAAGAATACAAATTAAAAAAAAAACATGTTCTCATCAAAATTATAATTTTGATTTTACATGATAGATTTTTTTTAAATTGACAAATCAAATGCGTCAAAGAAGCGCAGACTCAAAGGTTAGTACACCCGTTCTGAATCACCCTGAATAATTACTCATATTGAATAGATATGAAAAGGCCATGACTCGGGTACAAACATTCGTGTTTATAAAGCACGTACCTTAGTAGAGAAAGCAGTGCCATTACCAAACATTTATTATTATCAATTAAACTGGCCAAAGTAAGTCTGATCCCACGCATTGAAGGGATGTTATGAAAATACTATTTTAGAAATAAATGATAACAATACATCTAACACAATAGCTCAGACAAAAGTCATAACAAGAGAAATGTTTGATAACACGTGACCACATTCTTATTGAAAGCAAACCTGTTTTGTTTTAGATGCCGTAATTGGGTAGCATAGGGACTATTGTTAGGCGTCATTTAGTACTGCAAAGCAAAACTCTTGTGCGCAGTACTATATGACGATAGATAGAGTTGTAAAACGTCTATGAATTCGGGGGTTAGAGTTAGTACTTTTTGACCAGCTGCTAAACCGTGCCTAGCCGTTCTTACATTGTTCTCTATGTGAGAACAATGTAAGAATGTACTGCTCAAAAATGTAAAAGATATTTTTTTAAAGTGCAACCATGGAGTTTCTTGCCCGTTCTTCTCCATAGGAACGGCATTCCGAACGGGTGGTGAAGTTGTAGCTTAGCACTGTGTAACTATTTTGACGATTCATAAGTACTGTACTTATTGGTTTACATGAATTATTCTGATTCTATAAGTACAATGTTTCTCATAGTTACATTGGATTTTAACCAGTTAAAAATAATGCATACTGTTCGGATAGCAATGATAGTTAAAACCTTTAGGGCATACCATCGGCTAAGATTTTAATTTAATTATATTATTTACAAGTTATTCCCTTAACCCTTATCTAAAGTAACTACGTAATGTTTTATGACTAATTCGTATATAAATAAAAAAAACTAATTAAATATAAATTTCTTATAACTAATAATAATATCGCCAGACGAACACACCAACTATACGGGCCCACACTAAGCAACGCGCTCGTATTATGAACCGTACCTTTAAAAATCTAGACTGACTCATATTTTCCCAATAATGGGTACCAACTGTTAAGCTACTGTCTACTGGACTTGTTTTTTTCTTTTTATTTAAAGGTTAGTTTTAACGCAGTCAGGTTTTTTTAATTTTTTTTTTAACTTTTTTTTATTTTACACTTTTATAGTTATTCCTTTTCACGTTTAATAAGAACTATTATGCGATTATATAAGACCTATATTGCAGCTTTATCATAAGTATAATTATTTTTTGTGAGAATGGTTGCTAACCAATTTTAAATCATTATAGATCTTCAATGGTCATTCGAAATGAAAAATGATAAGAGAAACCTAAAGATGATTTTAAAATGCCTATTCAATGATACCACACTTGACATTGTTCGTCGACTTTGATTTTTAACTTTTTCGCAAATGGCGTCTGGTCGTCGCCATATTGAATTTTGATTACTGTCATGTCTTTAGTGACACTCGCAAGATTAAGACAAATCGATTGACGTAGGAATCATCAAAATCGGGCCTCGCGTTTGGTGTCTAGAGCGCCACAAAAGAACAAACATATATACATAGGCTGAAAAATAATGATATACCTTCCGCAGTCGGGTAAAAACCGAACCCTACGTCATTATATCCGTTTGTCTGTCTGTCACACCTGTTTTCCTTCTATAATTTGGACTGTACTTATATGTATAGATAAAATGTTAATGTAGTAGTGAGTTATAATCTAATCAATGATAATGTGCTTTATCGTAGTGACTTTTAAATCGAAAATTAATCGAGAACATCCAGTAGCAATTCGAAAATAAAGTTCAACAAGTCAATTACAATCTCTCACGGTCTCACTTTTGACTGTTGGCGAGATTCCTCCGTGATTTTAATTAAGCGGCCGACTATACTTATCACGCAATTAGCAACAGCGACCGAATGCTCAGATGTGGCAAACAGATTTTATATAGCTGCTGTTGGTCTATTATAATGCTTCAAATATTTTATTTAACTCAATTTTATTTGGACGATTTTTTTAGATATGCTATGATATAATTTTTCTCGCAATAAAGATTATTTTTTTATATAAGGAACAGTTTTGGCAAAGTAGCGATCAACTAAAATTTAAAAAAAGAAAACATTTTTTTTATTTGGATGTGCTATTATTTTGAATACAGCTTAATGTATAGGGCAGAAACGTACCTATAGGACAGAATTAATTTCTTACAATTCTAATGTTTTTGTTCCTAAGCCTTTTTTAAATATTACGCTACTCACTAAAAATATTAATTTCTAAAAAAATCACCTCGATGTAAAATATTAAAACGATTACCACTCTAGTAACAATCTGTTGCCATTAAAACAAGAATTTTACACGATATGTTCACATTAAAAATGTTTAATATCCGAGACGCATTTCGTAGGCGTCGCGATGAGCGATCCTACGATCATATTTGAATTTCGTAAAGTTTTTGTTTTAAAAGCATTTCATTGGCTTTTGTTTGTGAATGAGAAAAAAATATGAAAATAGAGCGTGTCAATTACATCAGTTTTTTCTTTTCCTGGCGCACAATGAACAAAGGTCAAGAATTTGAAAAAAGAATTTATCTGACATTCTTATTTTAAAAAATATATTGTAATATTTGATTCCCAGTAGTTTGAGTATATGCCAGTCTCAATATAAAAATATTAAAGTTTTTTTTTGTCGTAAATATATAATAGCTATTCTGCTGTGTCTATTTTTGGCTCCTTCATTGGCTAAATTAATTACTGAAGCGAATATTTTATTGGATGTTGGCGACAAAAATACGTAAGTACCTACCTAAACAGAAATGCCTGATGATCTTATGATCTACACTCATTGTAACGTTTCTTAATTATGTAATTAGGTAGGTACTTACCAACTTCTAATTTAATTTTTGAGAATGATAAATATTTGAAAAAAAGACCTAGATAAAAAAACGGTTTTGTTTTTTAATTAGTTTTTTTTAACAAACAGACGATAAAGTTTTAATATGTACTCGTAACTTTATAGTCCAGCTTAATATATGTGTTTTATGCAAGCATAATAATATTCAGCTTACTTGCAGGGTGTTCACGAAGAAACCAAGTCGGCGAAAGGGCATCATGATAAAGAAAGTCATCTGGGTCAATACGATGATAACGGCGGCATCGACAAGTACCATCTCGACGAAGCGGGCCATTACGGGATCCATCATCACGAAGAACACGGGAAGAAACAAGCCAAGGTAATTATGGGAAACGGGAAGAGAGCATCTATGGGGTGATTCTTAAAGAGTATACTAAACCTTGAACCTGCGCTACTTAAGCGCATTTGTTATCATTATGTGTACAGACCTATAACAATGTATTGCTCAAAAATGTAAAAGATCTATTTTAAAAAAAGAGCAACCATGGAGTTTCTTGCCCGTTCTTCTCCATAGGAACGGCATTCCGAACGGGTGGTAAAGCAGTAGCATAATATTTTTGTAACTTGACGATTCATAAGTAGTATAAGTACTGTACAATAATGGTCTACCTACGTGAATAAAAAATATTCTGATTCTGATTCTGATTCTGTAGTCAGAATATTTATATGTCGATTTCACAAAAAGTTTTTATTCCAACAAAATTACAGATGTGTCTTTGGGAACTTTTTTTTTTATTGACTTTCCCATAGAAATTCGGGCTACACGTGATCATTACAAATTCGCTTAGGAATTGCAGTTTCAGGGCTTAGTATACCCTTAATCACCTGTATACGGTCCCGCACTAAGCAACGCTTGTATTATGGGTACTATATGGCGGTATAACAATTTTGATGTGAAAATTGACCACAAAAATCGCAACTAGTGTTTTGTTGCGGGAAATTTTTGTTTTTAAAATTGAAATATCGATATTGTGACTTCATATAATTATTATAAATGCGCTGAAGAAGCATACCAAATATTAGTATACTATTTCTGAATCACGCTGTACAGGTACCAGTTATGGAAACAACTAAACTCTTTTATAAGACAAAATAATGTTCCAAGTTAAAAATTCTAATAGAGTTAGTTCGCTTGCTGTTTATTTAACTATACTATGCGCGTTGTCTCCAGTCCCAGTAGCGTCAGTATGTAAACTTCTGTGCATCCCACCCCTCATGGGAGATGTGTGTAACTACAAACTTTATTTTTAATAAAATTAACAACTTCATGAGCTGGATAACTGCTTTGTTGGTCTGATGGTAAGTCGTGGGTTTAATTCCCATCGCCGTCATAATATAAAAATATATCCACCATTGCACCATTTTTAAACCTTAATTGGGAGTAGTATTTGTACATCAAGTGCGAGATTATTGGTGATCTAACGTATACTTTATAGTCTACGTATTTAGACACTTTGTATGGAAAATTTAAAGTTTTCAATACCGTGCGCTCGAGGCGCTGTTCGATTCTCCATAAATACGTAGACTATAAAGTATACGGTTGGCATACAAATAATCTCGCACTTGACGTGCAATACCTTCTTTTTACAGTTTTGTAACAGACAATCTAGATAGCTGTGTTCAGACCAACCGCGCAGCATCGCAACAATGACTTGCATATATGTCGCGCGCAAGCAATGCCTTGGGCGAGCGCTGCCATCAATAATTTGCATGTTGGCAGCCTAACGAGGCTGCGAAGCCGGTCTGGACACAGCCAATTACACTTTACACCACCCCGGAATCAAACTTTCATAGGCTACTAGACCAACAATCCAGCTTAATAAAGGGTAATGTAATCAGACAAATTATAAAAATGACAAATAAGCGTATATTTTTCTACTAACTCCCGTTTTCTTTTCGATTGATTCCGTTGCGAGTTCCGAGACAATCAGCTTAACCCCCACACTCGCCGAGGGCTAAACCTCATGGTTTTCGGTGGTCAGCGCTGGCGATCCTGGCTTACAGGAGCAACAGTGGTGGGAGCGTGTGGCGGGGCTAGACCCATCAAAAAAGTCTGACAAATGAACTAATAAAACCAACTCCGTTGAATCCCTTATTTTGTAGTACGAAGAATCGGGCAAACACTCGAAAGGGCACAGCACAAAAGGCAGCCACGATATCCACAAAAAAGAGGAATATGAGAAGAAGATTGAATTCTTTGAAGAAGACGGCGATTCCGGCGAAGAAGAAAAACATGGCGGCTACAACCAAGAACACGGCAATTCGGAGGTAAAAGATTTCTTCATTCTTAAAGTTTTTTTGACAAGCTCGCTTTGATCACTGCTTGATCCCGGTGAACGTTCGAACCTAGCAGCCTTGGTACAGAAAGCAGGGTCATTACACTGTTTTTTTAAACGGGTGTAGAGCATATTGGCTTGATCATAAGTCGCTTACTGACCGATCGCGTAGACGTAGTTTTGACCCAAAAATTAGTCCGCATAAAAGACGTAAAGGGGCTCACAACGAGACAAATAACAAATCGCTCGGACGGGGCAGTGGGAGTGCGTGCCTTCAATGAGATACTTCCTGAATGAGCGAGGTAATGGGGCCTTGCAAGGCTGCACGATCTGTCAGTACGTGGCTATTAAATTTAGCAAGCCGATATAAAGCTAGTGCTTATAACAATAAATGGTTATTGCTCATTTTCCAATGCATGCATTGTAATAGAATTTCCTCTAAACAAGTTATAATACTTCGCAACAAACTCTGGAAAACTAATGACGAAATTGAACCTTGAGTCGTTGGCAATATTGACAAACTATAATTTGCATTCAAAGAGATCATTATACACTTAATCGACGTGTAATTAGCTGTGGATAGACATGAAAGAAACAAAAAGTGATCTGGTATGGAATAAAAAATCAGCAATTGATTTATTATTGACAGAGAAATAGAGGGAATTGTTTTCTAATATTTTGTAAATGGTGCTAAAACTGTCATAGTTTAGTTTGTTATTAGGTTACTAAATTGATAATTTAACTATATAATACTAAAGTCTAAGAATATATTATCCAAACCCTTTGTAGTTGAGCAAACAAAGGCCTTATCTAATGCAAATTACAAAATTGTTATGCTATAGCAATATTATATTGCATAAAATTAAACTTATTGATTTCAGTTTATTATGGTCTAGATAGCTAACTTTAGACCCTAGCAAGTCTCCAATTTGACCATAACCCTAAAGGCGAGGTCAAACAAGCGAAATTTACGTTATTTAACATGTATAAAAAAACCCCATTTCAATGTCCCACTGTTGGTCACGGGTCTCTCATCAATGCCAGGGGGATTGGGCTATTACCCACCACGCTGGCCCAGTGCGGGTTAGCGGACTTCACACGTCTTTCGAGGGGTTCTTTCAGACATGCAGGTTTCCTCCTTCACCGTTTAGAAAGTCATAATCATGGTTGAAAATGAGATTCGCACATGAAATCCAGAATGATATTAATACACACAAACATACACATGTTATATATATAATTATTATTGATTTCGGTCTCAAATGATATAGCAATTTGTAAATCTTACGAAGATTCTTCCGAATATTTTATGAATATAAATTACAAAATCCACTTTGTGCGGAGCAAATAAGTCTAGTCAGGTCTGATACTAATAAATGAATATTATTACATATTTCAAAACTGTACCTAATTGATATTATTCAGGGCTCTTGTACACAAACAAATTGAAATCTTCTTTTGAAAATCAAGTTGCGATATTTTTGATTGAATTTCTTATAAAAAAGTACCTATTTCTAAACTACTTGAAACGGCATTTTCGCTAAACTGTTCAGACAACATTTCGTTCTAGGCTGAAATAGATAAGACCAGCTTTTTTGTATTAGAAGCAAGTTGTCGTAACCGTTCAAGCGCAATGGTCATGTTTGCTTTTTGTGTTAGCGAGTTCAAGGTTCGAGTTATTTACTTCAAATTCTTAACACTGACTGACAATGCACAGCCTAAGCCTAGAGATTAGGAATTTGGAGTATGTATTCCTTGAGTACCCTCGGGGTGCAAAAAGGATTGATTGTAAAATTGGGGGCTCAACGTTTTTTTTAAAGTTACAATAGAGCACATGGCCAGTATGTTCATATAAAATATACTTATAATGAAGCAATTTCCTATAAAATGCTATATCTATACAGGTTGATTTTGAATGGGTATACTAGGCTAGGAACCTGGGACTCTGTAGTGCTTTTTTAAATACTATATAAAGTCAGTAAATGTCAGTATTTCGTTTTTTTTATTGTTTTGTACCGAACAAAATGACAGTTGTGATTTCTTGTGACCAATTTTTTTTTAAATCGACTTATCGATATTCTGACTTCACATAGTGTTTACAAAAGCGCTACAGACGCCCAGCTTCCAGACCTAATATATCCTTTCTGAATCATCCTGTGCATTTTAATATCGACCTAAATGACCATACTAGAGCTGGAAATGGCCCGAAATTATAACAGTTGGTCTCTAGACTCAGAACAACATCGCCGGGCGAGATGATCCGACGTCACAAGTGTGGCAACCTTGTGGCAACGAAATACAACGACTTGGCAACACCATAGAGACAAGTTATAACTGTTCCCGGTCCTGTTTTTACTAAAGTTTCATCTCCACCCTTCCCCCGCTCCAATTAAGACTTTCACAATATTTCTTGAATAATTTCTAAACATAGTATGTTTGCGGTAAGCAAATGGAACTTTACGAGGTGAAATATTAACTTAGTCGTTACACAGCGTGCTTAAACTAAGCTTGCAACGTGCAGTTAACTTATGGGGGTTTTAATTAAATACGTGGATTTTATTATTTGTAAAATAATAAAATTAATTTTAACGTATTGCATAACATTGAAGTAACGTGAACAGAATGAGCATACGTACCTACTCAATTGTTTCTGAACGACCAACCAATAACAATCATCATCTCATCATCATCTCGACAACACTGAGGCCACATAGATTATCTACAAATTTAATTAAAAATATAATTTTGCTTGTCCATTGAGTCACAGAAAATTTTGTATGCGCGGAGTATCTCAGTCATCTCGCAATCAGATAGATCGCACCAAATTAGTCTGTAACTTGATCATGTATGTACATTGGATATTTTTGTAAAAATGACTGTCCATTATTTACCTTTCAATAGACTGGGGGTGATCCCAATAACACACAGACGAGGGCAAACTGCGAAAAGATAATATTCGAAATTTGCTTTAGTGAATATTGAACTTGAAACCAGTCGATGTATTGAATCAGCCTACGTGCACACTACAAGAATGGTGATCAAAGATGTCACCCAGAGTTTCCTATAGTTTGTGTCAGCTCGCCTAGACAATGTAATATGCGTGTTAGAGCTTCAACCTCTGCAAGCAAAACTAACCTGTATCATCAATGCATAAATGATTGAATTGAATGATCTGTACTAAGTTTCATATTTGTTAATAACTATGATGTGTGTACAGGGCGGGCACTTCAAGAAGGGCGACTACCAGGCGGGCCACGAGGAGCACGCCAAGGGCGAATCGGGCGACTTCTCCAAGGGCGGGCATATGCACGTGCAAAAGGTAAACTATATTTTACAAACCAACCAATGAGCAGTAACACTCTTATTTACTGTTAATAAGACGTATTTTTAATTATGTTTTCTTATATTTACGCGAATACTACACATCGAAATAAAACTAATTTTACGAATTTTGTCGCGTTTATTTTATGTTTCTATGTTACGAGAGGAGGACCAGTCCTCCCGTGACGATGGTTGCTGTAAAGCAGCCAAAATGTCGGGAACGTAAAAACATAAAATTAACGCGATAAAATCTGTAAAATTTGTTTTATTTCAATATTTTTAATGATATCTACTTATTAAAAAGATCGTTATCAATATTATCCTGAAATCAAATATGCAACCTTATCATTATGTAATCCTCACTTATCTCATTATGTTATCCTTTTATTCAGAGGATGATCTGAGGTCATCCTCTTACCCAATTTCTACGTTTTACTATAATGAACTATTCCAATTATCCTGTCATCCTATCCTGAAAAAAATAATTCGTACATGTCTGAAATGTTAACCTTTCTGCTTTCTTTCAGGGCCACAAATCGGCTGCAGGCGACGATGGCCACGGCCGCCATGGGCATAGCCACTTCGAAAAGGAAGGGGAGGATTCCGGTAAGAAGTGGATCTACCATCACGGCCACCCGGCGAAGACTGCGAATCTGATCATGATAGACCGACGAGCCGCTAAGTACTACCATGGACCACAGTACTACGGATAAAGTCATCTGTATAGAAGATGAGGATATGTGAATGACATAACAGTATAGTTATATGACTCTATTTATTACTAGGGGAGATAAACGGGTTGTTACTTAAGTCGGGTTCAGATTGGTGCAGTGTGGAATAATCAGTTAACTTTTATTGCGTGTTGCATTAGTCTGAACTAAAATTGGTAGAGTTCAGGAGAATATCTTTTGAAAATGAAGGTGCTCTTATTCAATTTTTATCGATCGATGACGAACAAACAAGCCCGGTCATGTGCCTACAGTTTTACTATCGATATATATAGTTGTCGATACCACTGGAAATTATTGTACTTGATATAATTAAATCGCACGTATCGATAAAAATAGAGTTAATTGATGGGTACCATCGATATACTTCTTCCCTCTATCTTCGTATGTTTGTGGAAGGACGCTATTCAGAGCTCTACTTGTATCTTGAAGATGTTTTCAATGGGTTTGCTGGGCTTTTTAATAAAAATAGCCGCAAAAATATACGTAGAGTAAGCCAGTGCAATAATGAGGTGGTTGTTTTTTTTATGTGGCCACGGTAACCACTAACTTGATTATGAAATAAGGCTGCTAAATGAAAGTGTCAATTCTTATATAAATGTCCCTTACTAACGATAACTTTTAAATTTCCAATTATTTTTGAGATGTCAAAAATACTTTCTTTTTGATGTTTATAGATTTTTAGCAGCGCCAAAAACTGAATAACTTTTTGGACTAATATGTATGAAGAATGTATTAGAGCATTATATTGCTTTACATCGGTATAATGCCATATATAAAGGCACTTGCCAAGTAGAAAAGCGATCAAAAGTATACCAAAAAAAAACTCCGTCCTCCAAAAGTATTACGTTACTTACTTACCTAGTTATTATTTAAGTGTTCTATAAGTTAGGCTAGTTTAACCATTATTTTTAGTAGTGTTGTAAATACTCTTCACTGTGATTGGATGGGATGGAACTTTGTAAATAGGTACCTATTGCTTTTTCTAAATAAAAAGTACTTTTTATAATTTCGTTTTCTTATTGAATAGGCGTGTTCAGACCAACCGAGGCTGCCTTATGTACATACCGTGCGCGAGCTAACAGCGAGGCATATGACTGATAACAGTACTGGGGTATATACATAACATTATAGCAACTTTTAGTACTTAGTTTTCCTTTCGCCATTACGTTATAGCTTCTCAGAATTTGATCATTTTCAGCGACATTCTAGGATGGTGAAATAATACAGTGTTTTTGTTTTAAAATCGATTCCCGGCTAAGAATAGAGTTTTTTTCTAAAATGTAATTATGCAGTTTTAGTTTTCATCAAAATTGGCATCAAGAATTCACTAATCATTTTCGCGGCGATTTGGCCTAAAAGTTAGCCAACCCCACGCCTACTTGAAGAATTCATCCTTATATTACCGTGTGCAAATCGGCCCATAACAATTTACCAGTAATTGTAAATTTCCGAAAGAGACTGGATATACTTAATTGTTATTTGAGTTCTTGCCATTTCTTGTCCCTTTGTAGAGAATACGCATAAAAATGTAGTGGAGTTCTTGTAATTTCTTGCCACTTTACGAGAATTCTCATAAAAATCAATTGGAGTGTCATTATTGTATGTACCTAGTAGGAAAACTCTTGGTTACGTGTGATAATTGACCATAAACCATTATGTAAATCTACGATGTTTTATCAAAAGTTAGATACGTACGAGACGTTCGTTGTATAAGGGGTCGAAAAGAAAAATCGGTAATAGGGTTCGTGAGTGATAAATCCTTACATCTAAATCGGTACAAAATTCTTTAGCGTATTTGATATTTTAAGGACGACGTACCTATGGATTCTCTTTACAATGGTGTTAAGGAAAATGAAGGCGTTACAAAGAAAACTTGGGCTTTGAAGCCCGCTTAGAATCATATTAATAGCAATAAAACCACCCCTTTTATTCTCCCACTTTTGGGCACGGGCCTGCTTTAATGCGAGGGGATTAGGCCATAGTCCATCACGCTGGCCGGGTGCGGGTTGGCGGACTTCACACGTCTTTCGCAGCGTTGAGACATGCAGATTTCTTCACGATGTTATTCTGCATCGTTTAGCAAATGAAATAATTATGGTTGAAAATGAGAGTCGCACACGAAATCCAGAAATCCCAGAGGTGCGAGCCGGGGTATGACCATGCGATCCTCGTTACCGAGGCAAGCGTTCTACCAACTTAGCTATCACTGCTATACTGTTTAATCAGTGATCTTTGATAAATTTGACTAAAGGAATCGGAATAATCATGGACCATCTAAATTAAATATAAATATCACCAGACGAACACACCAATTATTCGATCCCACACTAAGCAACGCTTGTATAATGGGTACCGTACAATGGACTGAGGGCGAACTCAGTATATAATACTTATATCGATGTTAAACATCCATGACTCGGGTACAAACATTCGTGGTCATCACACAAAGATTCCGAACCCGGGACCCTCGGCACAGGAAGCAGGGTCACTACCAACTACGCTAATCAGGGCCCCAAGTCTGCTAACATAATTCATAGTCGAACAGTGACCGCATAGTAACTGTCACTTTTGACACATATCCCACACAATATCTGGCAAAAGTGACAATTACTATGCTGTTGCTGTTCAATTATGAATCGATTGTGTTAGCAGACTTGGGGCCCAGGTCGTGAATTAATAACTTTCTAAAAATGAATGAGCTTTATATCGTTATTTATCACTGTCCTGCCCCCAGCTGTTGATTCAAAAGAGAGAAATATAACTTTTTCAACAAAACGCATTCTTTTGTCATTCATCACGACGATGACGGGAAACGTTCAGGAGCTTGACTTGGAACATTTTGAAACAATTTCAAAGTGTTGACTTTTATATTTACAAATAGAGCAAGATCCCAAGGCCCCGGAGCTTACTTATTTTCTGAGTAACAAAATGTGTGGGACAGAGTAATGTTAGTATGTACTGGGAACATATGCATACCTTGAAATATTTTTTTTTTCGGATTTTATCGCGTTTATTTTATGTTTCTACATTCCCGACGTTTCGGCTGTTTTACAGCAACCATGGTCACGGAAGGACTGAAAGAATCTGAAAAAATCGTTTTATTTCAATGTGTAGTATTCGCGTGAATATAGGAAATCAATGGCTTGGCAAATAGTTTGGGCCGACGGTCAATATACTGACTCTACTACAGACCTACTCTCAGACATGCAGGTTTCCTCACAATGTTTTCTTTCACCGTTTAGCAAGCGATAATCATAGTTGAAATGGAGAATCGCACATGAAACCCAGAAATCCCAGAAGTGCAAGCCGGGGCTAGAAACTGCGATCCTCGTTACTGAGGCAAGCGTACTACCAACTTGGCTGCCACTGCTCGCTGCATTAGTTTTGAATTGTTTACTTTCTGACCTAACCCGTCTGGCAAGCGAGGCTACTCGGTCTGTTAGGACTTAGCTAACAAGACGGTGCAGAACACAGCGCTATCAGGAGACGAGTATTCGTACGCTAAATCGATATTACTATGGTCCTTAATATCAAGTTGCGCTCTTTAGACAAGTGTTTTGTTGTCAACGACAAGCAAAATATTTGTTTGCCACAGTAATGGCGGTGTCGAGTTGCCATAATAAAAGTTTACTAAACTATGTGATAGTGTTACTTAACGCTACATCATCTCAGTTGAGGTTTCCCGATCCAGTTGTAGAGTTCAGGAAAAAAATGTTAAAGTAACAGTGTCCCCGTAGGTCTATATAAAATAAATTATTTCAATTTGCCATCGGTATTATGTAGACATAATGCTTATATAGGAATCCACGTATGAGGTATAATAATAGATGACAGAATCTTTTCTTCTGACACCTCTCTAAATTCAAAAGTATTATCTTCTTAAGAACGAATCTACCTTAAAGCTATAAAGGCAGTTGCTCTTAACTGTATACTTTATAGTCTACCGTATTTAGGCATTTTTTTATGGAGAATGAACAAACGCCTCTAGCGGACAGTATTTAAAACTTTCAATTCTACAAAATGTCTGAATACGGTACACGATAAAGTATACGGTTAGCTTACGAATAATCGCACTTGACGTACAGGAATAAATTTAAAGATCGTCTAATGTATGGAATCAAAATATATGCACACCACACGTTGTATAGGTATAGGACAAATCCTTTTTCGATTCATCGAAACTGTGACAGAAGTATGAAGTTTATATTGAAATGGGTTAAAAATACCCAGTCCCGAGTAACTGCGCGTACCTATGCAGAAATTCATAATAACGTTTGAAACAACATTCCCGCATTGTGCACACCCTACTACTCGCTAATACGCGTCTGTGTACCGACAGCAACAACGTCCAATAAATAATACAAGCTTTAATAAAAGTTTTTTTTTTACTTCTTTTTTTTAGATTGGCAATCAGCTACAAAACAGTGACATTTTGCCAATGTCGAGTAATTCTTGATAATTGTTATTGAATTCTATGTACCCCTGGTGATAAAGATAATATTGATGACGATGATACTGATGAATTGAATCCCCTACCCCTATCAGTAAAGCTGTGGATACTTTACTGAAAAATTACCGGCCACCTTGGGTTAATTTGAAAAGTCATGTTATACTATTTTATTTCAATTTCCTTCACTCGTGCGTTTATGAGCACACATTGGTTAATATCCCACTAATATCAAACATTATTATCAAATGTCACATTATTTATTAAAAAAACATTATTTTTTGAAAATTCAATAAAATTGACAACTTCACGGTTCAACTGCCCGCCAAAACGCCAGAGCTCTGGCGTCTTGCAAAAATTGACAGTTTATCCATGCAAAGGGATGAATTCAAACAATTTTTTTAAGGAAATCACTTTAATTTTATAAAAAGTTTTTGTTTTTTAAATTCGCCCCAAACTTACACGTTTCGTTCAAATTGATAATTAATCTAGTTTTAATGACAAACAGAAAACCAATTCTTATGAAACTGCGATTAGGTGGTTCTACAAAATTGCGACGGAAGCTTTGAGCCTTATTTTACATTCACAAGTTGAAGCGAAACATTTTGAATGTAAATAACTTGTATGTAAAAACTTTGAATTCTCCATAGAAAATATCTCATTACGTAGACTATTAATTATACGGTTAGCTTACGAATAATCTCGCACTAGACGTACAGATAAACAGACAACCGTTTTTAAAACCAGCCTTGAATATGTTTTTTTTATTATTTGTTTAGTTAAAAAGAAATGGTTGTAAAAGTTCATAAGTGTTTTCGCTGACAGTACAAATTGCAATTCGCGCTACTAGCGATGTCCAGTGTGTATCGAAGCAAACATTGTATTGTTTCGCGATTCTGACACACGGTGAAAGCGGTTGGCGAGCATGTTCACAGTATATTGCACATTCAACGATAACTTCAGCCGCGCATGCTGTGCATGTATCCGATTATATGAACTTTCAGCTACAAGACCTTCAGTCAATTACGTACTTATACTTTTATTGATGACGATACCATGCAATTAGCGTCGTACTTAAGAGTTAGTACTTTTTGACAAGCTGCTCGTGCCTACCTGGCCGTTCCTACATTGTACTCACCTATAACAATGTAGTGCTCTGTAGTGCTGTAGTGCTCAAAAATGTAAAATATATTTTTAAAGAGAGCAACCATGGAGTTCCTTGCCCGTTTTTCTCCATAAGAACGGCATTCCGAACGGGTGGTAAAGTTGTAGCTTAGCATTTTGTAACTATTTTGACGATTCATAAGTACCGTACTCAATGGTTTACATGAATATAAAATATTCTGATTCTGATTCTGAAACGCGTATTTTTCAATTTTAGAAAAATTACACTTTGCAGGGGAAAAATAAAGTGTTTGTATTTGAAATAAATCTGTAAAATTTGTTTTATTTGTGTAGTATTCGCGTAAATATAAGAAAGCAATGTGTTTATATTTATTAACAATGTGCTTTTGAACCCCAAGTTCTAAAATTCATTTGAGAGAATTTTGTTTGGAAGGCCCACACAAAAAAAGTAGCTGAATAAGTTGTGGATAGGGTTCATCAGAATCGTAAAACGGTATTAAAAACAATAGCGACGTATAAATCTCGGAGTTGGAAATAATATCATATTATTTGGAGTCCGTGTCCATCACAACATTTTACTTAACTTACGTAGGTTTAAGTTAATTCCTTACGCGAGGATGAGATTTTATGAATAAAAATCTTACTAGCTCTTCAGTGCTTAAAGATTTTATCAACTATTTTTTGTCATAATTGTGGGCCCACTTGCTGGTGAACAAGTCGTACATCCTAAGCGCTCGTGTGTAGCACACAAAACTGCACCGAGTACCTCATTATTGTTCTTCTCCGCCCACTAAATCTGACGTAATGAGTTCGGTTCACAAACAATATTAATAATAGGCTACGTTATACAGCAACCGATCAACATAGACAAATATTCTCTTTCAAATTGAACGCTACGACTATGAATCTAAAGTTTAACTCGCAATGTCATGCTCGTTTATGTTAATCGTTTACTATAAAATAATTTTAGTTTGTAATTAAATGGACATATGAAAGCTGTAATAGATAGTCTTGTCGGGCGAAAGTTCTAGAAGCAGAGGTTCGCAGGTTCGATTACCGATTCGTATCTTTCGGAGTGTTTTTAATAAAAAGTGATACTCACTAACAGAAGAATCGTTTTAACCTTTTTCATGCAATAAATAACCAAGGAAATATTTTACAATACCGCAATAAAACGTTTAGTTTCCACTCCGGGTGTTCTATATTGTTTTGTTATTGGATTCTTGGTTCACGGGTTGCTTTAACTCTTCCCTAACTTTTAAATTGCTTGTCTCTTTATCGTGTACACACGTCCCAGTAAGTATTGAGTGAACGTTTATTTGTAACTGGCAACGCTGAAAATCGTTTTATGAGTTAGATGCTTTTGTATGCCTGTGGCGCGAACGGATGCGCTGATTTCAATGCGATTTTTCTTTTATGATAACTGAAATCTACAGTATGGTTTTCAGATGATATGTTTGGTGGAAATAGAATTTCTGGTGCTTGTAACTACATATAATGTGACTATAACTGGGTCGCGACAATGATTTTTGTTTAAAGATTTGTTTTGTACATACATTCAATAAAAAGACAGAATCCGCCATTTTTGGAATTAAAACTAAAGTCCACTGGTACGAAGTCGCGCTATAGCCATTATATTTATAACTAGCTGTTACCCGCGACTTCGTCCGCGTGGTATTTAACAAAAAAGTTTTTCTAAAATAATAGTAGCCAAGTTACTCGTTGTTACATCAGCTATCTGCCAGTGAAAGTCTCGTCAAAATCGGTCCAGCCGAGAGATTAACCGGAACAAACAGACAAAATTGTAAAAAAAATGTTTTGGTATATGTACCGTGTATACATCCGAATGCACTTAGTAAAAAGCGGTTATTTTAATATTACAAACAGACACTCCAATTTTATTTATTTGTATTGATAATATCGCCAGACGAACACACCAACTATACGGCCCCACACTAAGCAACGCTTGTATAACGGGTACCGTACAATGGACTGAGTGTGAACTCAGTATATAATACTTATCTAGATACTAAGCATCCGTGACTTGGGTACATTCGTGCTCATCATACAAAGTTTGTCCCTACCAGGATTCGAACCCGGGACCCTTGGCGCAGAAAGCAGGGTAACTACCAACTGCACTAACTGATTCAGAAATGGTGTACTTAGCCTTCAACTAGCGCTACTTTAGCGCATTTGTAATAATGATGTGAAGGCAAAACTTCTATACGTGGATTAAAAAAATATTCCTATCATAATGACAATTGTGATTTTTTGTGACCAATATATATATATTTAGCTACTTTTAAATTATAAATATATATTTAGCTACTTTTAAATTATAAATATATTGAAATAAAACTAATCTTAAGGATTTTATCGCGGTTTATTTTTTATTCTACGTTCCCGACGTTTCGGCTGCTTTGCAGCAACCATGGTCACGGGAGGACTGAGGTGTTTGACGTCCTGGTGTCATAGTTTGACGGGGGTACCCTCATATTTAGTTGTTACTTAGTTAGCTGGGTGCTACCACCAGCTTGGGACCCTGTAGTAAACATCATAAAATCCAGAACCAAGCGTACCATTGCAAGACCTCAAGACACAGTGAGCTCTTTCTGCGTAGATCGGACCGCAAGTAACAACTAAATATGAGGGTACCCCCGTCAAACTATGACACCAGGACGTCAAACACCTCAGTCCTCCCGTGACCATGGTTGCTGCAAAGCAGCCGACACGTCGGGAACGTAGAATAAAAAATAAACCGCGATAAAATCCTTAAGATTAGTTTTATTTCAATGTGTAGTATTCGCGTAAATATAAGAAATCAATTTATAAATATATATTTAGCTACTTTTAAATTATAAATATATATTTAGCTACTTTTAAATTATAAATCGAAATAAAGACTTCACACAATTAATTAAATTCGATAAAGAAACGCAGGTTCAAGGCATAGAATACCCTTTCTAAATAATTCTGTAAATCTTATATAATTCATCCACCTTTATCCTATATTAGGGGATATTATAAATAATACACGTTTCGAGTAGGAGACATCTTATAATCGAACAAATGAACAACGTCAGCCACAAAGGGCATCCTGTCATAGCATAGACAATATTAAGCATGAAGGCCATATACTACAACCTTATATTTTTCATTGGATTTGAAACCATGATCAAAAAACAACAAAAGGTAGGCATAGCAAGAGATCTGGCATACAGAAATAACCTTCGCAAGATGAAAACATTACAAAATTGGCTTCGTCGAGAGCATCCATTACTTTTTAAGTAAACCGATTTGCTAAATAGACTTATGGGTTACCTTTTTGGTTAAGGGATACGGTTAAATTCGCAAATATGATTTAAATAATAAATGAGCTCTTGAAATTTTCTTTCGTTTCTTTCTTTCACAAGCGCGGTTCTGGGTTTCATTCCTGAGTCGTGGAGTTCATAATAAATCTAAGCACGTTTTAAGTGCTACATGCTCATTATATAAACTCTGTATGAGTACACTAATCTGTAATATCTATAGGCATAAATATTATATACTAGGATCGCCCCAGTCCATGTGCGGTACCCATAATACAGACGTTGCTTAGTTTGGGACCGTACAGGGGCTCAATTCTGAAAATTTACAAACGCTTCAGTGAGGTGTCGATAGCGCGTCGATTGAATGATTTTAGACGTTTGGTAGTGTACTAGTTTTTTAATACCAGTGGCTTTCCACCGACCAGCCATTCAACTATTTCGTACTCTGTACTTCAGTCGTGTATCAATATAATATTGATAGCCTATGTAATGGCAGACACAACCATTGAGACTCCATCGAGACGACATAAAAATTTTAGCAGAATAGCCAATCTGTCACAGCCGTAATGGAACCTCAATAGTGTGTCGTTGGAATGGCAATTCGATGTCATTTTATTTAAATTAGCAGAATTGGGCCCCAGGTCGGGTGTTCGTCTGGCGATATTATTGTTAATAAAAGTAGAACACTGCCAGCTAGACATCTTATTCTTTCATATACCTCTGTCTCTCTCATCACATCATTGTAAATTATGTATAGGCCGTATAACGGTTAGACTAGATGTCAGCATTTTTCAGGCTGAAATCTGCAAGCTGATTCCTGGAACTCTGCCCACTTAATACAAGATACCTACAGTGTGGCGTCATGAGCGTGGGCTGTGAAGTCACCCACACGAAGCCACAGCATTGGCTGATATTATCTGACTCGTGACGACAACGATTGGGGGTGGGATTGCGGTATACACAGCTCTGATTATAATATAACCAACTTCCAAAAAGGGGGAAGTTCTCAATTCGGCTAGTTTATTTTTATGTGTCACCAGATATCACTGGATTTTGTGAATTAATTTCGTAATTTTTTTTTGGTTTCTTAAAATCAACTTTTAAGGGGTTCTTAGGGACCATATCCACCAGACCATAGGTATCTAAAAATATTTAGCAATACCACTAAGTTACTAGCGCCTCAGCTTCTATCAGAAAACCATTATTGAAATTGATATCGCGGGGAGTATGTCGGTCTGTCTGTATCAAGAGAAAACTACTGGACGTATTGTTATGAAAATTGGCATGATGATAGATTATAACCCGGGTTAACATACAGTGTCCTCTAACCCGGATAATAGGAAGGTACCCCCAGGATAGGCAAAAACCGATTAGGATATATTTCTTGAGGACCCAAATTCCACCACTTATGGGGGGGTCAAAATTTGAAGGAAATCTTCCTTCAAATTTTGTAAGTTTTTTTGTAAGTTACGATCATGCATATGAGTACTAATATTATATACAGAATGATTCAGAATGAGTATACTAAACATTGCAACTACGACGCTACTAACCACAACATTATGTAAACTCAGGATTTTTTTTTTAATATATTCTTAAAAATATTGGGAACAATTTTTTTAATTATTATTTTTTATTTAAATAGCAAACGTACTCAAAGAACCACTTTCCGCTATAGCTATCGCTAGCACAACTTCAACCCAAAGTCAAAAGAAATCAGCCCGAACATTGAATCTGTACCTCTCGGTTCGGTTCCCAAGACGAACACCCAACTACCAGAATCACACTGAAAAAAAAACTTTGTCATTACTTAGTTGATGGGACTTTGATACGTTCCGCGTTTCTCGTCCAAAATATCCCGTGGGATACATACATTCTCAGACTTTTTTGGGAGAAAGAACTTAAGTTTGCTGATAAGTAGGTAATATAGTTTCACGAGTTAGTTGTGGATGCAAAAAAAAAATTCAAAAACAAAAAACTCAAAGGGTATGAATGCTTAAAGTATTTCATTATACGAATACTGCTATTTAGAAACGAATTAACCAATATTATTTATAATTTCGACGACTAGAATGGAACAACCGATTGGAGAAGTCTCTTTAAAAAAACTTTACGGCTCAACAACAAAACAGTAATTTAAAAAAATAAAACATTAGGTACATATAAAAACATTCTTAGATGCCCTTCTTTGAGTTCTTGAATACTAATATACATAAGCAAACTAAGTAATATTATCAAACTGTAATGGAAATTAAACATAAAAATACTTTCCTGCCCACTCCGGCTGGGCGGATAGCGCCGCCCGCCCTACGCGGTTGGTCATGGTGCGCTTATAAAAGCGCTTTCCTTAACGCCGAGCGTACAGTGAGCTTCGAGCGCGCGCGAGGCATGCCCCATTGACACGTGTGTGCGCTGTGCTTTACGTGTTCCGTGATATTTTTCAGGTAAGTTTATTTATGTATGTTTAGAATGTATATTTTTTTTCAACCGCGTTTGTTGCTTATATTTATGATGGGCAAGGGTTTGTTAGGTGAAAATTTTAAGAAGACTCGAAAATATCGATTAGTTTTTACTTCAAAAGTAGAAAAGTACTTAACTACATTTTGTATAAAGTCAAATTAATATAAAGAAAAAATATATTAAGTTTTGTGTAGCTTTAGTAACTTAGTTACTAAGTTCAAAAAATAAGTTAAACCAGGGATTCCCAAAGTGGTCGATATCGGTTTTCCTGGGGTCGACGTAAACGAAAACTGATTTTGGAGGTGACGAGGTCTTAAAATCGACCACTGTTAATTAACACAAGTTTTTATTTGAAACTTTCAAGATACTGAATAAGTTGTGTTACGTGTACCAACTTGTTATAAGAATGACTAATGTTTTAGTAGGAAGTATCATTATTGTACTTTTAAAAAACTCAACAAGTCGATAAGCGTGCACAAGTTCGTACAAGATGAAATTATTATTTTATATTAATAGAAAAAAAACTAGAGATAGGATTTTTAAAGTAATTTGGCTGTGGGGGTCTGAGATATCAGTTCCTTTTAGAAAAGGGGTCTCTTGCCCACAATAATTTGGAAATCCCTGAGTTAAACGATAACAAAATTGGTCCTAGACCAAAAAAATGGTACGGCAAATTTTAAATAAATAAATAATATTTTTAAAAATAATTATATTAACATTTATGCAAATGAGGCGAAAACACTTTTGACAATTAACAAAACGAGTCAAACAAGAAGCCATCCTATAACAAGAGCACGCATGAAAGTGCCCATTTGTTATTCGTGTAGAATTCAAATACTAATGCCTAATGCCGTACGGCTATTAATATTACCTAATAACAGTAACAATTACACTAAAACATTTGTTGAGAAATTAAATTCACACAATTACAACCCAAGTTGACAAGTTCAGCTTTTAATCCAACTTTTTAATATAATGTTTCACTTGCCAACATACGAAATTAAATATAACTATATAAACGAAGATGTTTTTTTTTCAAGCTAACACTGAGGTCACAGTCCCGATATTTTATATCACGCTCGATATAGAGTATGAATAACAATTATCCAAATCGGTCCAGTCGTTTTCAAACGATGCGCTTACGAACGAACAGCACTTATTTTTATTATTGTTCATTGATAGATAATGTTGATATTAATAATACTATTTATTATTTAAAAAAGAAATGTATAGGAAAATTGTTATATTCTAAAAAAAGCTCAGTTTATCTCACATTTCTACATTTTAGGTCGACAATAGTTATTTGTAGGATTTTCATTACTTAGAGAGGCGGATCCTTTTCTTAACAAATCAATGGGTGGACGATGAAAATGTTTATACAATGTTAAATCACATGTTATCTATGATATATACTTATAATAAAGCTGTAACTGAGCACTTTCTCTACATAGAGATGAGTACTTAAAAAAAACGCTGCAAAAGGCTATTTGATTGTCTCTGAAAAAGTCTCAAAAAGTCTTAGAACAAATCTTATAAACCCCGTTGCCGCTATGGTAAACACACTGCGACACTTCTATTAGACACTCGGTCTATAGATACGAAGACACTTGACACTAGAATCAAGACACGCGATACCGAAAATAGGACACTCCAACTAAATCATTTTCCAGATTACGGGACCACCTCAAAAGATTTTTTTTAATAACTAAAACGCATTTCTGATGAACCCGAAAGGAGAATGCCCAAACATGCTACCAATCTTGCATCAAACTCAAAATATTTTATTCTTTACACCCATTTGCAAATGGCTATGTGGGTTTCAGATATAGAATTTCGTATTTAGCTTAGTCATAAAACGTAATTTAAGCTCCAAAAAAATATTTATTACCTTAGCTGTTACAATGGTAATTTTAATTGTATTCCTAAAGCATTAAAATTGATTTTAATTTGCTTTTATGTCAATACCTGTCGTTCGCAGGGTTCGCAGGGCGAATATTTTTGCGAAGTAGTAAAAGTTTATTAAGATTATATCCCGAATTGAGATTTAATGAATAGTCTTCAGGCTATTAAAAATCATGCTTGATTTTGATGCTGCCTCTGACGAACGAAATAAAATCGACGGAGAGTCGCAAACAACACGTTGAAGCACCAAAAACTAAGCTGATTTGTACACACGAATCACGTACACATTTATTTATTTGTCGGAGTTTAGATGCAATGGAGAGGAAATAATTTGCAGTGTTTTAGACGAATAAATTTGATGTGTGTGTGTGTGTTCGTGATTCGCGTGTACTACAATCGGCTTAGTATTTTGTGCTTCAATTCACACTGACATTCTTGACACTTGACATTCTGTTGTTTTATTTAATTCGTCTCATGATTCCACTTGGTACGTCGGGCCATAGTTCCCCGGCCATTGTTCTTTGTCATGAACATATTATTCAATGCAGCTCATAGTCATGCACCGTATGTGTACACAGCGCTTGAGTGAATACCTGTAGACCATCACACTAAGTCCCAAGAGCTCAGATCCAAGCGTTGTTGACAATGAAATGAGCTATCCAAATATTTGTCGAGACGAGGCGTCACTACTATGCAGCGGGGCTTTTAAATCTGTTAACACGTAAGACTCAGAATCGAATGCCGATGGGATCGTCACTGTCGCAATTGCCACTATTGGCAGATTTCTTATACTTAATACCGACCCCTGAATACCGTAAGGTCATTTTATCGTGGCAATACTTAGCTGTAGCGCTACGCCTTGCTACGAGCGCTACGACGAAACATATCGTGTTTAGACCTATCAAACTTACAGTTTTAACCGCCATTTTTTATCAATCTACGTAATCCGACTTATACACACTCATTGTAGAAATAGAATTATCAAAATTAGATACACCAAACATTAAATTCATAGAATGTTACAATCCATTTAGCATAGCATAACAAAACAGTATTTTGTAGCCATTGTAAATTGATTAAACATTTAATGAATTTGGCGGCTATTGTTCCATGTCTAAAGGCGGTTATACATATCTAAGTGCTGGGACCTAGACTTGAGACATAGTGACATATTCTGTGGTAGAGAGAGATCCTTACTAACAGCTACGCAAGCCAGGTGAGAGAGCGATTAGGTACTCTGATTTGAACAGGCTCAAAACGGAATGTATGGTTCAACTTCAAAGCTAAGCTCGAAACGACATATCTCTACCTGTCCCCAACCGCATGTAGAGACAAATGAACTACCCTAAAGCGTTACAAACTTTATCGTTTACGTATGATTCATTTGCCGAAGCGTGCTTCGGACAGCGTTTTATTAAATTCTATTAGAATGTTCGTACAATTGTTTGGAATGGTTGTAATAAATATAAAGTTCAGGGCTACGTTTATTAATATTCTGTATTTATGTATTTATGCTAGATGAAGGCAATGCATGAACATATACAGTGCTTTAATAAAATAAAATACGAGAAGAGAGAAGGCAATAAGACCGACGAAAGATATTCTCCTAAAAAGAGGAGTGTCGAGAAAGTGGAAGGAGACATTTGCGCAATAGTGAGATACAAATGGCTGAATGAAAGAAACAATGTAATGTAGAAAAATTACTAACATAAGCGATTTTTTTAAATCCACAGAGCTTTGAAAAAAAAAGCAAATTTTACGGATTTTATCAAGGTTTTTTTTACGTTCCCGACATTCCTATTAAATTAATATTATTTCAATGTCTAGTATCCGCGTAAATATATATATATATAAGACTTGAAATAAAACATTTTTTTTCGGATTTTATCGCGTTTATTTTATGTTTGTCTGAATGCATGCTGTAAAGCAGCAACCATGATCATGATCCCCCGTGACCATGGTTGCTGTAAAGCAGCCGAAACGTCAGGAACGTTAAAACAAACGCGATAAAATCCGAAAAAAATGTTTTATTTTAATGTGTAGTATTCGTGTTAATATAAGAAATCAATATGCAGACAGTTTTACTAGAAGTTACAGTGAAAAAGCATTCGCCCGCGACATATTTCCATGTAATGTAATCCCAATTTTGTAGCGTTTTTGTCGGCACAGATTATGCATCGCTGTGATATCGAAAAGTGCCGTATGATGTTCGCTCTTCAAGCCATGAGGACATCACAAATTGGGAGTGATAAGAATTTATGTTACTTTTAATAGAACCCTGTGAATTTAATATCAAAATGTTATGACAAAATTAAATAGTAATATTACATCGTAAATATATTTTTCCTGCTGTGAGTTATACTCGTATATAAGGTATAACAATAATAGTGTGAAAAATTTTAACGGGGCCAACAGTAGGTTATAAAGATAATATTCCCAAAAGAATAAATAAAATTATTAGACATTTAAAAAATGACACCCTGTACTGACTGCATAGTACTGGTTCACCTTATTAAAAAAACATCATTTACAATCAGCCGAAACGTCGGGAACATAAAAACTTAAAATAAACGCTATAAAATCCGTAAGATTAGTCTTATTTCAACATCTATGTATACTTAGCTTCTCAAATCAGAGACAGCTTTGAGTCCTAATTTTGAGGGAGGTGGTCTTTTAGACATTCACCAAGCTCATTTCTATTAGCACTAAGCAAATAACTTTGCCGTGTGTCCTAGAATTCAGTCTTAAGTTTGCGTAGGCAGACCCATATCCCTAGTCATGTTTCAAACAAAAAACAGGTGTAGGTTCCACGAACGTTCGTTTTTGGAACCCTTTGCCGTACAAAAAGGACTTTAGGCGAAGACAAATTAGTGCAAATAATGTTTCATTATTCATTTAGGTATTTCTTACGTCCATTAACTTGAAGAAAAGCACTTTGGAATCTGTGTTAATGTAATAAAGAGTGTTGACTTGTGTGTCTATGTGTTAGAGTTCATAATAGTGTAATTGTTTGGAGAGCTTTTCTTGAAGTATCATTACTTATTAGCTGTAGTTACTTATCGTCTGCTTTGTGATAGCAGTTCATATTTACTCTTTGGTGATAGTTCAGTATAGCCTGGCTTTATTGCGGCCTCTTCGAGCTGATTTTCTAATCGAGGCCAGAGAGTCTTATATATGCCCTATGCAGACTTGCAGCCTGGCTCGGGCACATGCTCGCTCGAGGCTAAATAAGGATCGGGCTGCGTTGCCTGGTTGATCTGGATAAGGATACGAGAATCTTATTTTTTTCGTATATATTTTATAGTTCCAATTTAGGATATTTCTTGTACTTCAATATAAAATATTTTAAAGACGTAATTTCACACTCAAAAAGCTAAGTAGCATAACATTAATATTCCTTGTATCTCAAGGTGGTTCAGGTTAATAAAATCTACCTATAATAATAATATCGCCAGACGAGCACACCAACTGTACGGTCCCACACTAAGAAACACTTGTATTATGGGTACCGTACAATGGACTGAGGGTGAACTCGGTATATAATATTTATAAAGAGCGGAGCAGAAGTAGAGCAAAGTGCAGGTCTGGTCTATGGCGCTATGCTTTATACTCTACATTTTGAACCTTCAATTGACATTGAGTTACGAAAATAAGCACCAGTAGGATCTTTACTTTGTATAAAATGGGATAAGAAAGATGTGATATTACTGATAAAACTTATCTTCTCATAGCTTTGACGAATACGTGTCTCACATAGCTAGAACTGTCTTTATCATATTAAGTTTGCGCTGATGCTCACGGCATATATTCCCGATGTAATTATGTCAACGACAGAGAGGAAAACAAAATTACTCGCCGAAACTAATCAATGTGACTATCGCATTAAGCAATGCTCTATTGCCGCAACATCGTGACGGAAGAATTAGTGATGTCATTACGTAATATGAACATGTATCGATAAAAAATGTTGACGATTAGTACATCTTCCTATACTGCTACTACTACGACCATATTGGCAGTTGGTAGTGATCCTGCTTGCTGTACCGAAAGTCCCGGTAGATGCAAACTTTGTGTGATGAGCACAAATATTTGTGCCCGAGTCGTGGATGTTTAATGCTTTACATATACTGGGTTCGCCGCAGTCCATTGTACGGTACCCATAATAAATGCGTTGCATAGATTGGTACCGTACAATTGGTCTGTTTCTCTGGCGATATTAATATTACTACGATAAAGTTGATTTCTCTCATTACCTTGGGGACTTGCTCAGTTCGGCGCGCTTATTATGAGTAGTTCTGGTGACTTTGAACGACTATCTTTGACTAATGATTAACTTTCGATTTAGATATCAATCATCTCAATCAAATCTCAAAACAATAAATTAAAAAAATATTTTCGATGAAATTTGTTTGATGTTTCATAACTATCATAGCTATGGAACATCACGTTATTATATAATGTTTATTGTACTAGCTGTATTTGGTAAGCTGTCGGAAAACCGTATTATCTGCGTCGTACGATAAATAATAATAATGTGAGGGAATCTGTGGGAGACAAAAGGCAACGGAATAAGCCTGCCTGTACAATGTTAGGAACCGTAACCCTGATGATCTCCATCATTATATAGGTGACATGCGACAGCGACAGGCGACAGACGAGCGACGGCCGCCAGTGTCGCTCAGCAACAGCTACGCTACAGGCTATGTTTGTTATTTTTCTTGTAAGCTCGTACGCAAAGTCAAAGTCATTTATTTCGTATAGGCCTACGGGCCACTTACAAATTATCATTTACATTTTTTTTCATAACTCTACAACCGGATCGGAACGCGACCTCAAATGAGAAGATTCGCGCGAGAAACTCAGTGGGCTTGTCTTTTTTTGAACAGCCATGATTTTTGCGCCTGAGTGTTGCCATGCGAGGCGCACTACACTTTGACCTCATAAATAACCCAAGATTTTGCACTAACAATAGGTCGCAACAATTCTGTGTCCCTGTCTTCCCTATCTATCGCTCTCTGTTTTTACGCCTGTCACTGTCGCCTGCCTGTCAAATGCGCAGATGCAACAAGTATTGTATAACTGAAGAGAAATAAGTAATGTAGCTGGCTCTTTGGCGGGAAGTTGAACAGTGCAGTTGTCAATTCTGTTTTCATTTCCAAAATACGTGGTTTTTTTATAAATGATGTGTAATATTAGTGGGATAATAACCATTGTGTGTTGATATATGTTCACAAGTGAAGAAAACTAAAACGACTTTTCACGTTGTCGGGTAAATTTGCAGTAAAGTGTCCTCAGCTTTACTGATAGGGGTAGGGGATTCAATGTATCATCATCATCGTCATGGACACCATCAGGGATGTTTATAATTTTACAACAATTATCAAGAACTACGCAACACTGGCCTATTTTGACCTATTTTGTAGCCGATTGCCAAACCTTAAAGAAAGAAGAAGAAGTAATGAAGTCTTTTTTTTTTTTTTATAACATTATAGGCAAGTATTTGATCTCGATCTCACCTGATGGTAAGTGACGATGAGATCTACGATGGAGCATACTTGCCTAGGTAGGAAGGCGGCAGTAGATAGAGACGCTACATTCACTAGGCACATGCAGCGCAACTGATCTGACCCGCCATCCATGAATGGCAACACCGAACATCATGCCGGAACACGGCTAGGCCGCTTGGCGACATGGCTTTGTTCAGTGGGTGGTGACTAGCCACGGCCGAAGCCTACCACCAGTAAGTCTTTGACAGTGTGAGGTTGAACCTTTCGGAAATCAGGGTAGACGCGATCAATACTAACTAATTCGGCACGTCTCAAACGCGTAGGAGCAAATAACCTCGTGAAAGATAACGCCTCCCTTTATGATACGCCGCTAAAAGTTTGTAAAACTAATATCCCGGGTACACTTGCTTCGTAAAACAAACACGCGAGATGAAAACGTAAAAAATAATCTTTTTTAAATTAAATAAAAGCGTTGAAATATAACAAATTTTAAGGATTTTATCGCGTTTATTTTCTGTGTTTACGTTTCGGCTGCTTTACAGCAACCATAGTCAAAGAAGGATTGAGGTGTTAGACTTCCTAGTGACAGGACACTAGGACCCTCATGTTTAGTTGTTGCTTGCGGTCCGATCTACGCAGAAAGTGTTCATAGTGTCTTGAGGTCTTTCAATGTTGTTCTTGGTTTGGGATTTAGAGTACTGAAGGGTCTCTTTATCCACATTTTTAACAGAGTATGGGCTACTGAATGGTAATAAAACCAATAACCAATCACTTTCAATTAATTTGGGCCATCAGCTTAAGATGGTGATAGCGGCTTGATATGGGCGATTCACATTCGCCGCAGTCGCCGCGCCGCCGAGCCGCAGACTCGGACGCTCCGCTTTCAGTCTGAACACTGCCATTCATCAAACCGTCTAATAACTAACGTCGTCTTATGAAAATCTTAAATCATGAAATAAAAAATAATAACTGAAGAACATTGAAATCTTAAGCATAACTTTGATACTCATCTTCTTTATTGAAATGAAATAGTTCACTTGCAGAGCTGTCGAGAAGCGTAATTGACCTTTGAATAACTTAGGGCAATTGTAAACTATTCGAAACTGATTATCTGGTTTCGATCTTAACATTTGACTTTTAGTTGTGATAGCCCCTTCCACACGCCCTTCAAACATGACCAAAAGGGATGAACAAACCGTTGATGAATATTTTCGCCGATTTGTTAAATGAAATTTTACTTCATATTGACACGGACGAATTGTAATAAAATAACATTCTGGATATTCTGGATATTCAGGATTGAGTAACATTCTGGACTTCTGTCCGTCGATCTTTTCATGAATTATGTATACGCATTTTTTACAGTATTTTTTAAATTGATCTTAGCATCTTGTATTATTACAGGTGTATCTCAATGAGAGTATAAATAAAAAAACACACACAATTATTAATTTAGGCCTAAAACTGCAATGACAATAACGCAGCCTGGGACTGATCGCTCAAATATCAAGATTTATAATGTTAAAGTGTAGCGTGTGTGCGCCTCGCATGGGAACACACTGGAGCTTACTTATTTTATTTTGTAATAATAATGGCTTTAAAAAAAAAGCCCGCTGAGTTACTCGCCGGATCTTCTCAGTTGAGGTCGCGGTGTAGAGTTAAGAAAAAAAAATGTTATGCTAATTTGTAAGTGCCCCCGTAGGCCTATACGAAATAAACGATTTGACTTTGACTTTGTAAATTATATCTCGATACGCTCGACCGTGCTCGTCACTTGTCACTACATTAATCGTAAAGTCTTATCAACGGTAAATTGGGGTCTAATCATGGTAACCTAGAAACTGGCCCTTAATAAGGAAGAAAAAAAGAAAAAAATCAGTATGCAATATCTAGTAGGAAACCAATCGGATATCGGTTTGAAGGAAGCGGTACCGGAAACGACGCCGGGAACATCCGGGGAGAGTGGTGCGACCTTGCTACTTGAACTTACAGACGTAACTAGAATATTACGAGTAGTATATATTTATATGTATATTTGACGACCCGATTAGTGCAGTTGGTAGTGACCCTGCTTTCTGTGCCGAGGGTCCCGGGTTTAAATCCTGGTAGGGAAAACATTGTGTGATGCACACGAATGTTTGTAACCGAGTTATGGATGTTATCTATTTAGGTTTTATATACTGAGTTCACCCTCAGTCCGATGTACGGTACCCATAGTACAAGCGTTGCTTAGTGTAGGACCGTATATCAGAGAAAAACCGATAAAAAAAATGTATAAAACCGAAGTACTATGAATATTTGACTGAAATCGGAATCCAAATATTATGAAAGGTCAAAAATGTTTGACCATTCATAAATTCGTTGGTTGAGAATCCCGTTCCTATAGATAAGAGCGGGTAAGAAGCCATGGTCGTTCTTTTTATGAGAATGTTATACATTTCTGTGTATGTTCGCTACGGTCAACAATTTGAGGGGCCTTTAAAACATGACTTCATACGCTGATTGCCATTCTTTATATTAAGAGGCCATTTACACACTTAACCCTTTTTAAATCCCTCTACCATTCTCTGAGATTGCCTACTTAACTGTAATTATCCCCTCAAATTCCTATAACCACACGTGAAATGTGATATGTGATACATTAACAAAAGCAATTTGTAAATATAGGAACCAGATAGCCATTAACTTGTAATTATATACTTAGATTTAGTACTTATAGAACTGTATACATTTTTTATGGAGACTTGAACAGCGCCTCTAGTGGACAGTATTTCAAACTTTCAATTCTCTTTACAAAATGTCTAAGTACGTGGACTATAAAGTATACGGTTAGCTTACGAATACTATCGCACTTGACGTGCAATATAAAATACTTATATATATATTAAACATGAACATAAACTTTCGTGCACATTACACAACAATTATAGGCGGACATAATGGCTATTATGTTGGTTTTGGCTTCAGCTGTCGGCATGAGAAACAACCTACTTTCCCCTTAAAATTATTCAAATCGAATACAATTTCAAAACCAAATCACGATTCACGTATTAAAAGAAAACATCAAACGTTTCCAACGAAAAACCATTGGAATATCAATCTACGTATGTTATTATTACGTATCAATTTTGAGTTTCATTATTATTTTAACGGGTTTGTCCTAATTGGTACCGCTTTCGTTTCCCCAAACACAATGACACAACCGGTATACATAGGCTATTGAATTTGCCTCTCGTTGTTACAATTCGAAATTCAATTGTAATACTGAATCGTCTTATTTGAGATCTAAATTAATTAACGTATTGGCTACCAGGTGCTTTCAGGAATTATAAATTCCACGGGAATTTGAATTATTATGCTAAAGGTATATATATAAACAAATTTATGGATAGTCAATAATTAGTTAAGTAGCCCAACGTCCATTACAAAAAATCGACAAAGATACAGCGATATTAAAACCTGAAGCTGTTTGGTTATCTCTGTCTATCTCGTAAGAACTGGTAAGGAGATAATAATATATGTATGCCTTCATCTTAGCTATAATATGATTACCTGGGTTCCATACTACTCCTTTATAACACGGAACATTTGTTCAGTAATTCTAAAATACGTGTAAATATTTCATCTAACTCAAACCATATCAAGCTCATATCGTTTAATCATATATTTTTTACCTTCAATAACCTTCAGTATTATTTACCTCCACAATGGATTTTTAAACATAATATTCTAGTAATAAATTACGTACCAAATGAGACGTTAACTATATGGGATCGATCCGTTTACAAATTCGACACGTTATCCAAGTAACCTTTGCCGGTTCAGTCAACCGGATAACCAACATTTTTACAGATATTTACAATCGGTTGTAACCGAAGAAAAGCTGTAAACATAAATGCGAACACTTCATTACACTTCAGAGTGCTTTACTGGTTGAAACATCTTGAATGGCTTATTTACCAGACGGTTCATAAAATAGAGGTTATGGATGTCGCTCGTGAAATTAATTAATATTGCAAGGCCTCACTGCCTTACGAGGCCTCACTGCCTTACGAGGCCTCACTGCCTTACGAGGTTGCCGCGTACACATCGCGGGGTGTTAGCGAGGCATATGACAGCTGACAGGCAATTTTATCTTTATAACTTACAAGCTGCTCCCTGGGGTGTTACCCGCGATTAAAAAGTATGTCCTTTTCCTCTATGTCGTTTTCTATAAATCATGTTGATCCTTTGCTCTATGAAAAATTCAAACAAATCTATCCCACGGCGACCATACACTTTACCGGGATAAAAAGTAGCATATGTGCTGTTCCAGACTATAATCTATCTCTGTGCCAAATTTCATCCAGATCCGTTCAGCCGTTCTGGCGTGATTGAGTAACAAACATCCATCCATCCATCCAAACTTTCATATTTATAATATTAGTGGGATTAGTGGGATTGTATTGTCCCTAAAAAGCAGTCCGTAAGGAAAGCTTAAAATATTTTAAGTATACAATGGGCTCAACTGTCCTCAAGAGATCCATTAGCTTACACCTGACAAATCAATTGTATTTTATTGTATTTAACTTTGTTTTAAGTATAAAAATATGTATTATAATAAATAACATCGTTTGTTTATATATACTCTATGGGCTAAATTACATGAATTAAAAAAAATATAATTAGTTATATTTAATTTCACTCAAAACTTTTTAAGGACGCTATATTGTTAATAAGGCACCTCTGTCTACGCCTTCCGGTGATAAGAGTCATATTTATAAAGTATAATTATTTCTTTTAGTTTAATTACTCACACCTGTACACAAGGGACCCTTTCTACGCTAACATAAAGATGAATAATTTATTTTAATGCATTGTTCTAAGACGTATCGCGGGGTTCGTGTTACTAACGCAATAAGGCGGAGAAATGGCGTATTGTGCGTAACCATTTTAATGTTAAATGAGTACCTCGTTGGTCTAGTAGTCAAAATGTCGGTCTGTGTGTCGAGAAGTCCCGGATTCGTTACCAACATGATATTTGGTTTTCTGTGTCAAAGCTGTCAATGTTAATTTATTTTATCTGTGACGTATAAGTTGTCTATGCATGTCTATGAGAGTTACTCTATGATTCCATGGCGTTATTACACATTTTTGAGTCAAAAGAAAATATCTGTAATGTGTATTTTCAATAATTAATAAGTTAAATAAAATGCCTCTACTTACAAACCACCATTTCATCCGACAAACCCAATTACACAATTCAGCCAGAAAGTGGCTCTATCAATGAAATGTGGTTGCACCTCTGCCCACCCCTTCGATGCATACAGGCGTGATAGGTATATATTAGTTGGAAATATCAACTTCATTAATAAAAATAATGATCATATAGCATTTCTTAATGGTTTTTTTATAATTCGTCCGACGAGTTCACTGGAGCCTCAAACATTAACAAAATAGGTTCATGTGAGCAAGTAATGCCATTGTTACGATACTAGATAATTATATTCGAGCAGTATTTAATTATAAATAAATAATAAATTTATAGTTGCCTTGAAATATGAATTTTATTTTAAAACTAGCTGTTACCCGCGATTTCGTCCGCGTGTTATTTAACAAAGACACAACCGTTGGTAATAGCCTGCTCGCTCGTTCTGAGCCCGCGGGACGCATTGCAGGTTGTTGCTATCAAACTTAATCGCTGCAACATTGGTTTTAATTTTTTTTCGTGAGATCCTATTTTTTTTCTGAATAAAAGTAGTAAAAGTTACTCCTTGTTACATCAGCTATCTGCCAGTGAAAGTCCCGTCAAAATCAGTCAAGCCATTTCAGAGATAAGCCGGAACAAACAGACAGACAGACAAACATTTTAAAAAATGTTGTTTTGGTATAGGTACCGTGTATACATCCGAATGCACTTAGTAAAAAGCGGTTATTTTAATATTACAAACAGACACTCCAATTTTATTTATTTGTATAGATATGGATGTACCATAGGCAATCACTTATTATATTATAAGATTTAATAGTTTGGTTTTTAAAAAATAAACATACAAACTCGCTCAGATTCATCAGCTTAGTGATAAGGATATGTCAAATTGCGCGATTATATTTTTTTGAATCGAACCGTCCTCACCCTTAGTGTATCGGTACCGTTCGGCCCTGTCGTATTTATTAATCGCCCTTCCATTTTATGAGACTGTTTATTGTTTTGCTCTCCGCCTCGGAGGCGACTTATTTGATTTATCTGTTTCTAATTTAAGAGCTCGGCTCTCGTCGGCGGTGCTTCTCTCAGGCCTCTCATGTTCCTGAAAGCTATCCTTGAACATTCGACGGCAATTACCTCGGGCGAGGCAACGCGGTCGGTCTGGATCAGATTATAAATGTGTGCTGTTGTACCTGATACATCAGAATCAGAATCAGAATATTTTATTCACGTAGACCATTAAGTACAGTACTTATGAATCGTCAAAAGTTACAAAATACTACGCTACTACTTTACCACCCGTTCGGAATGCTGTTCCTATGGAGAAGAACGGGCAAGAAACTCCATGGTTGCAAAAAATGAAAGCAATAAAAAATATATATACAATTGAAATAAAACTATTTTTAAGGATTTTATCGCGTTTATTTTTCGTTTTTACGTTCCCGACGTTCGTTAAAATAGTTTTATTTCAATGTGTAGTATTCGCGTAAATATAAGAAATCAATATATATATACAATTTTAGTTTTTTATCACATTTGAATAATGCCCTATATTGAAATCAAACTTATTTTAAAGTTTTTTTGCATGTATTTTATGCTCCCGACGTTTCGGCTGCTTTACAGCAACAGTGGTCAGACAGTCAGGCAATATATCAGCAACGAGCTGAAACCGTCAAAATTAACGACGTGGCGTCTGATCGGCGATACCATAACGAGGTACAGCCGCGAACAAATTAAATTGGAGCAAATAACCGATGAGAGACTGGATAAGATATAAACGACCTTTGAAGAGACATCGGGACGGATTTTATAAGTTGGGAAAATACAATTGTCGCTTAGTGTACATTAAAGCGGTACGTAAGCTATCACCATGCCAAGTTTCATCAAAATCCGTCCACTATTTTCTCCGTGATCCTAGAACAGACAGGCATAAAATTTTCTAAAATGGTGGGTTACCGTCTTTTATATCGGCAATGTACAGTCATATATTGAAATAAAATTATTTTTTCCGATTTTATCGCGTTTATTTTTAGTTTAGTCCTCCCGTGTCCATGGTTGCTGTAAACCAGCCGAAACGTCGGGAGCGTAAAAACATAAAATAAACGCGATAAAATCCGAAAACTTAGTTTTATTTCAATGTGTAGTATTTGCGTAATTATAAGCAATCAATAAGTATACAGTCATACAGTTAAATTAAACCTCCACCCCCTTAAATTCAAGAGTCTACCTCCATCTCTTAAGGCTATGCGAGGCTCATCAGCTCGTAACTACATACTAAGTATAAAGTACCGGTTCGCGGAAAATTACACAGAGTTTTATCGACTCTATTGGAGATTAAAACTTTATGAATAAAAGTTGCGCAAGATGCGACGGCGATGCGGCCTACCTTAGTCATATGAAAGTTTTCAATTTATGCTCGATAAGAGTAAGATATTATTATGATGTTATAAATGTTACACTAAGCAAGACTTTGACCATTTTTTGTCAAACATTTCTTACCCTGACCTAATGTGTCCCACTGCTGGGCAAAGGTCTCCCCCTCTCTCCACTTACGGTCTTTAGCCCTGTCGTAACTGGGGGGTTATACAGCGTGATTCAGAAAGGATATACTTACCTGAGATAACCCCTCGAAAGATGTGTGACGTCCGTCAACCCTCACTGGGCCAGCGTGGAGAACTATGGCCTAGTCCTCCTCGCATTGAGGGGAGGCCCGTGCCCAGCAGTGGGACATTAAAAAGGGCTGGTATTATTTATATTATTATACTTACCTGTAAACCTGTGCTTCTTTAGCGCGCTTGCAATCATTATGTGTACCTAGTCTGAATTTCGATACCTATTTTTTTTTATTTGTTCACCAAAAGTCGCGATTGTAATTTTGTTTTATTAACCGACTTCAAAAAGGAGGAGGTTCTCAATTCGGGTGTATTTTTTTTTTCGACAGCTAATTTCTGTCATCACATAATAATTATAAATGCGGTAAAGAAGCGCTGGTTTCGGGGTTAGTATACTCTTTCTGAATCACTCTGTGTGAGCCAAATGAGCACAGCGGGCCATAAACACCAAATGGGTCCTGGACCGGTGATGTCGTCGCCGAGGAAGACCCAGATAGCCGTAGTGCAATAAACAAATCACTTAAGTAACTCGAAATCCATTACCTGACCTGACTAGTCGAGTAGTAGACTCAGTGGGTAGTGACCCTGCTTTCTGCACTGTGGGTGCCGTTCGAATCCTGGTAGAGACGGACTTGGTGTGAGATGAGCACGAATATTTGTACCCGAGTCATGGATGTTTCATGTCTGTGTAAGTATTTATATACTGGGTTCGCCCTCAGTCCGTTGTGTAACGGGACCCATTATACAAGCGTTGCTTAGTGAGGGCCCGTATATATTATTACTACATCTATGTCTTATAGTTATATTTTCTTTTGAATAAAGTCTGTTAGCAAGTCGTGGTCCACTGTGTACACTCAACATTGACTTTTTATTAGCTCCATTTACTGATTCACGGCTCGCGTCTCTCTGCAAACACTGTCAAGTAACTCTGTGGTAAGTGCTACCAACCTACGGGCGTATTTTAAATAGTCTCTTAAAATATACTTGTTTAAAAAAAATAAGTTGTATGTTTTCGAGTTATATTTGCTTTAAATCAGACTTATTGATAGTAGACTGTAGAACAAGTGCATGCATTAGGTAATTTTATGAAAAAGAAAAAGTGGAATCTGATAAACTTTGTATCGTAGCTACAAATTTAAAAAAAAAATTAAACAATTAAAAAAAATGCAGTTTTAGTCCGCTTACACGCAGCATCAACAGGGACTCTACGAGCACGAGACGTGAAAAACAAATGATTGATGATTACATGAATCAATATTGTTCATAATAATCGTTCTGTAGTTGGTCCATACGATACTGGAGATCTATAAACCTAAAAATAGTTGAAGGAAACATCCATAAAAGAAATCCATGAATTATGGACTCCTTAATATATAAATTCTCAGCAAACAGTCCCAAAGGCCGCCTGTTGACTCAAATAAAAATGGCAAAATCTCAATAAATCGTTATTAATAGCTAACAAGAAACAGGGCTCGTGTAACCCGGGCTCTTTTACGGTATAAAACCGGTAATAACCGATAATCTGGTTGGAGTTATGGTATTTATAGATTTGCCCCAATCAGGAAATGCGATGTAGCTTGACAACAAATATTTTAGATTAGTAAGTAAATAAAAATCGATATTTTTGTTTTGTTAACAAGACAATTAAACAATATTGTTAATAATGTTATATTTTCTTTACAACTTACTTTTTGTTGATAATATACATTTACCACTAAATAAACAAAATTTTTTTTCAAAAAAAAAGAAATTCTTTACTGAAATGAACATTCCTTTTTATCTTGAAAATATCACTGTTAAATGGTATAAATAATTATTGTATAAAACTCTGCATATAAAGGGTGTGATTATCACGCTGTAGTGCCGTCACGGAGGGGTTAACAGCGGGTTAAGCACCCTGTAGAAGAGTGCTCTACATTTTTGAAGAGTTTGAGTCTGCAGTATTGGTCAATTAATTATACAACGTGCTTGCGAAATAGCGCAATGAATTAAGATAAACCGTATGATATTATTTATACAAAAAATGTTTTTCCTAGCCAAATCATATCTAACCCAATACATAACTATTTACTAAACATAATAAATAAACTTCTTATTTTTTTAGCTTAGTAATGGCTACAAAATATTGCATTTGTGTCAGTGTCGAGTATTTCTTGATAATTGTTTTAAAATTATAAGTACTCCTGATAATCATGATGATTTTGATGACGAAATCAATGCCCCTATCAGTAAGCTGTGGATACTTTACTGAAAATTATCTGGCCATCATGAGAGAACTTGAAAAGTCAAGTTATACTATTTTATTTCACACAAAGTTTAATATATTACATATTATTTATAAAAGAAACACAATTTTAGAAAAGCAAAACAAAATTGACAACTTCACGGTTCAACTTCCCGCCAAAAAGTCCCTAAGATAAACTGACAACTTTATATTTTTATAATATTAGTATAGAAGATTTTAAAAGAATACGAAAAAAAGAATTTAAATGTACAAAACGTTCACAGAGATAGAAAGGATAGGTTCATAAGATAAATTCACAAATTATATTTACACACAAAATAACTATACATATAAATAAAATTTTTGGACCGATTTTGACGGGACTTTCACTGGCAGATAGCTGATGTAACAAGGAGTAACTTAGGCTACTTTTATTTAGAAAAAAAAAATAGGATCTCACGAAAAAAAATTAAAACCAATGTTGCAGCGCAGCGCCTGATTAAGTTTGATAGCAATAACCTGCAATGCGTCCCGCGGGCTCAGAATTGGCGAGCAGGCTGTTGTCAACGGTTGTCTTTGTTAAATACCACGCGGACGAAGTCGCGGGCAACAGCTAGTAATAAATAAAAATTGTGAAGCAAATACTGCCATATACATACTATGTCTCGTTCCTTTGAAATGCTTTTTGAACTAATTTAATAATTTTATTGTTCCATCAAAAGAGTCGATCACCTTGTTTAGTCATTTAAAAAAATAGTACTTTTGTACTATACGCATGTGTTTTAAAAATAAAAATCTAAAACTATATTTTACCAGTCTCGTTGGTAGTGAGGTCGCGAGCGTTGATTAGCCATGCCCATACCGACAGCACCGCTTCGCGAGACTAGCTCGGTCACACCTATAAAAAAATATAACCGCATTGAGAACCTCCTCCTTTTTGAAGTCGGTTAAAAAGAGCAACCATGGAGTTTCTTGCCCGTTCTTCTCCATAGGAACGGCATTCCGAACGGGTGGTAAAGTTGTGGCTTAGCATTTTGAAACTATTTTGACGATTCATAAGTAGTGGACTTATGGTTTACATGAATAAAAATTATTCTGATTCTAAATATAACAAGCTAAGCCAGCGCGAACGCCTAGTGAAGTTATGAATTAATCACCCACATGTCTCCGCTAGATTGAGGACAGAAGGGATAATTTGCATGTTAATCGCTTAAGGAGTCTCATGTGACTTTGATTGGGGAGGAACAGGAAAAATAGAACATCGCTCCCACTTAAATTAAATAATTTTGGGTGTAAAAAAATAGAGTATGATAGTATATTATGATACAAGTATGCTAAGATGGTCATTACAGTCGAGGCGGGATTGCCGCCCGAGCCGAAGCCGGGAGTGTAATGATCAATTACTCACGCGTGTCATACGACGTTTTTCAAAATACTTGGGGGGAAAAAATAAAAAAATTATATGAAATCACACACTATACATAGACACATATTTGTAAAACATGATCACAGAACAAAAATGGCGCCTGGTTTTTTTTCGCGCCTCTCTTTAAAAAGGAGCACTGATAACAATGTCATGAACAGCCTAATATCTATACTAATACTAATATTATAAATGTGAAAGTTTGGATGGATGGATGTTTGTTACTCTTTCACGCCAGAACGGCTGAATGGATCTGAATGAAATTTGGCACAGAGATAGATTATAGTCTGGAATAGCACATAGGCTACTTTTTATCCCGGTAAAATGTAGCCAATAAATTCATCTATACTAATATTATAAATGTGAAAGTTTGGATGGATGGATGTTTGTTACTCTTTCACGCCCGAACGGCTGAAAGGATCTGGATGAAATTTGGCACAGAGATAGATTATAGTCTGGAATAACACATAGGCTACTTTTTATCCCGGTAAAATGTATGGTTCCGGATAGATGTTTTAATTTTTCATACTTTTTATCGCGGGTAACACCGCCGGGCGCATCTAGTTTTCTCATACATTTGATTCTGAGGTGGTACGAAGTTCGCCGGGACAGCTAGTTATAAATATAATGAATTGAATATTTCTTGTTATATATATAAAATATAGATGATTTGTAGAAATATTTTTTTTTTATTTCTACAAATCATCATCATCATCATGTGGTACGCCACAAATAAACGTCACAAACATTGCAAATATTTTTTTAGATATATGAAACCTCTAGTTTTTCTCATGTTCTAATAGTAATGCAGCTATTCGGGACGGCAACAAATAGAAAAAAACAAAGATCATACAAATTGGCCCACTTTTTCTTGAGTTATCAATAGTGTAACTAACACGACTTTGTTTTTTATAGTCCATAAAATTACAAGCATTTTGTTGTAAGCTTTTTTTAATTAAATACCACATATGCGCTAAAACTAGCACCGGTTTAAAGGTTAGTATACTCTATCTGAATCATTCTGTATATCACTACTGATGTTTTTATACGTCCTCATTTATCGAACCAACAAATAACCATCTCGCAGATCACACTGAGATAAGCCACGCTTCAGTAATTACTCTCACGTGATTCTGGTTTCTTTCGCACCCTCCAATAATAAGAGGGGGGTAATCATGTGTATGGTACATTTCCTTTGTACTTATGACAATTGAATTGACACATATAACATTATCGTCCTACTGCTTGGCAGAACTTTGCCTTCAGTATCGAAATTAATATCCCTTACAATTATTTTTGGCCAAAAATCAACAATCTTATTATATAGGCTGTAACAAAAAATGTGTAAAATATTTTAACAGAGCCAACATTACGCTATAAAGATAATATAACCAAATGGAATAAATTAAATTATTATACATTTAAAAATGGACACCCTGTACTGAGCGCATGACCAATCGCTACTGGTTCGCCTTGTTTAAAATAAATAAACAATTTACACAATTATTTTATACATCAACGTGGTCCATGTAATTAACTGAGACTTCCCTTAAAAAAAATCCCTTTTACAGTGTTTTATGCCTTATATATACAGAGTGATTCAGAACGGATATACTAAGCCTGGAACCTGCGCTCATTTAGCGAATTTGTAATCATTATGTGTAGGCAAAATTTAAAAAGTTTTTTTTTTTTTATTTCGTCGTAGATATTACAATAGTAATTTTTTTGAGAACAAACATTAATTTTTAATATCGATATATGAACATTCTGACTATACGTAGTGTTAATAGATACGCTAAAGAAGCCCAGTTTGCCCTTTCTGCATCACTCCGTATATAAGATCCGTATCAAAGATGTGCTTGAGGCCATGATATATTCCCCAAAATCAACTGGCGAGAGGAAACGCGGGAAGCTGGGATAATACCTTTGTGTAGTACCTTTTACCTACAAAGCAATTTGTAGGTACACACGATAATGCGACACATATTTTTGTAGCGCTCTACCATGTTTCCCTATTCCATTATGCATCGTATACATTCCATTATACAGTGTGTAGTCTTTTTATAGATATATTTATATTCTGGGAAAAAATAGTTGACAATTTTGTTTGATCTATTGTATACAGGGTGTAGGGGCATGGTATGGTAAAATAAACTTTGGGTAAATGTAGTCTTTATAACCTAAGGACCGACCTGTTAAAATATTTTACACTTTTGAAGATACACCGTATGTAACTTGACTGTGTCTGTAAAACCGACTGGATGGATTTTAATGAAACTGGGGCTGGTGGTAGCTTAAAACTAGGGACGATATATCAGTATTATGTAACCCACTTTTTATAAATCACTGCTACAAACAAATTTTACCCAAATTTCTTTGCCCCCCGTTTAAAAATGGATGTAAATCAACCGACGGAACTAACCACCTTTATTTGATTAAAACATGTTTATCTAACTAAAAAATCATAATTCTCGGCTTAAGAATTTCAGCAAGCTTTCATTAAATTTAATGAACTGTGGAGCTATTTTAATACTTTAACACGTTAGCTAAGCTTCAGTAGTTGACTCACCTGGTCTCGATGGATGGAGATGATAGATAGAGCATGGCTCAGAGATGCTGCTGATAGGAGCTTAAACTTTGGACTTCATTATAATATTAAAAGTAACGTTAGGGTGTGGGGTATGTATAAGGTGTTACAATAATAGTGTATATTTTAACAGGGCCAACAGTGGGTTATAAAGATAACATGCCCAAAGAAATAAATCAAATTATTAGACATTACAATAAATTACACTCTGTACTGAGCGCACGGCCAAAAGCTACCAGTTCACTTTGTTTAAAAAAATCAAATTTTATACCCAATTATTTTATAAATCAATGTGATTCATATAACTTACTGATGCATCTGTTAAAATATTTAACACTATTATTGTAAAACCTTATATAAGTGGGAGGATAATAAAACTTGAATGATAGTAGTCCTACCAAAAAAACACTGGCATGAAAACGCCACTAACTGTCAACGTCGCTAAGCAATAGTACTTATGTTCCGTACGAGTACAAGAAAATAGTTTCATGTTTATTAAATACTGGCTTCTTCGGTTCCAACCGTAGTACATCGATGAAACCTAGGCTTATAGCACTCAGTAAAAAATCGATTCCTCAGGCAAATTACAATAATATCATAGAAGGAATTAGTATCATAAATTGATTGAGCAGCTTATTCTTCGAGCGAAAAAAAGGGGCCAGCTCGCTGACTGAGAACTACTCGTTCAGTAGACGATCGATTTGATTTGATACCTACTCGTGTCATTCGTTTTGATATTTCATTTTCTCCGATGGTGACACAGACCTCTAATAATAGAAATTAAGGCTATAACAAAAGAAAAGGAGGCACTTAATTATATATTTGTTTAAAAAACGCCTTGCGTCTTTTTTCATTGTTATAATAAAACACATTACTCTGAAATCGCTTTATGCAAAACGAAACGTTCTCTGCATTCATTGTTTACTTTTGAGCTGCATTTAATATTTTTTTTATCTGTTGTCATAAAAAAAAATATTCGCATAAATAAGCCGCAAAAAAATGCTATTTGATACAATCCAATTTGGTGTTAGTGTATTTACTTGCAAACCTAATTGATAAATGTTGGTGTTACTTTTTACCCCTGGTTTCTAACGGAAGATTTTGACCTAGAAAAATATTTTGAATAATGGAAAAGTCACTTTGCTGTGGTCGCAAACGCAGCCTGTCAGTAATATCCATGGTTCTATTCCCGGCTACGGTACGTGGTATTTGGATGTTGTTTACAAAAATGCCCGTGTCGAGACCGAACGCTCTGCCTCGCGCACGGGCTGATAGAGAGGCAAATGAAAGTACTCATCCCAGGCGAAGGCTCGTCCTGCCTCCCCAGACCATTTGTTTGCCTTGCCATCTGTTTGTGCGTAGCATGTGTCCGAGGCCAGTTTCACAAGACCGCTCCGTCGGTTTGTAAACGGCTCCGATGATGGCTCTATTTCTCATAACTTTAAATTATCTCTTAGCAATAAACGTATAAACGCATTGTTAAACTCTAGTTTAATGTACAATAAATGGGCCATAAACGGAAACTATTGCTGTAATGTCAGTTGCGGTCAAGCGACGGTCGTCGAGGCATAGAAATTGCTGGGTGGTGTTCAGTCTAAACCTATCACAAAGATTTGATGCTCTAATAAAATGTGTTATGTTATTTTCATACCGGCGACATATTGACGATGTGATTAGGTTAGTTGGTAGTACTTTATGTGCCGGTCCCGGGTTCGAAACCTGGTTGGGGCAAACTTTGTGTGATGAGCACGAACGTTTGACCCGAGTCATGGATGTTTAATATGCTTATAATTATTTATATACTGGGTTATAAGTATTTATACCGGGTGTAAGTGGCTTCGTAACGAAAGCTGATACCATGGATTTAACTCATGATTCTGAACATTGAAATTTTCATCCCCGTCTATATTTTCATGAAATTATGCATTTTTTTTGTTCTCTTTAAATTGATTTTTGCATGAAATTCTAATAGAAGTCATTTCCAACGTGATTGTAAAAAAAACCATTGTAACCAATTTAGACCTAAAACTGCAATGTAAATTAAAACTGGATGCGCTTGACCGCGCTCGTCACTCGCACGAATCAGGTATCGCGCGGAGCGTAATGTTGTGATTGCGTTACCTGCAATACATTGCGTGCTCAATAATACAACATTTATCATGACTTTAAACGTAAATGACTTCTATAATTTTATTATAGACATTTAGTGTAACCTTTACCCAAGTATTCGTTATTATGCCCCTTAGACCCTGTATGTACCAGAATTCAAACTCGCAACTCTCGCTACAGAAACCAAGTAGCTAATCAAGCCGTCAAAGTATATAGCCTTACATACCAGGCCCAGAATGAAGTACATCCGATCTCATCTTGCAAGTATCAAAGACAGAGAATTGCTTTTCAAATCACATACCGTTTCACATAATAGGCCCGCATGTGGTGGCTTGCAAAACTATGCATACGTATTTATAGCTAACGGTAAATTGTTTAACCGACGACCGCGAAGTAAGGGGGAGCTGGTGTAAAACTCTTTACAAGATAAGGGTTACAGGTTATCTGATAGTAAAATTGCAAAATTACAAGACAAGAGCTGGTTTACTAATGTTTTGAGCGTAACCTCCCTGAATGTACCAGGTGGTGGACTGTACCATGGTAGGACTGTACTGGGTTTGATTCCCGCCTGAACGTATTTCGGTAATTATTAACAATTAGAAAGCAGTTAAAGCTGAGCTGGAAGAACTCTTGCCTTTGGATTTCTGCAATTAATGTGCGAATTTCATTTTCAACCATGATTATGTGACCGTAAAGTTGCTGCACCTATTCGCCCGTTCTTTCTTGTTTATTTTCTATATTAAGATTGATATGCTAATAAAATAAGAACTGTTCGATTTTTAAACATGGATTAATTAAATTCAGTATTTTAAGTTCATGTAATACGATTAGTACCTACAGCTTGCACACGATGAGTCGAGAGATTATATTATATTAATAGCGGTCCTAATTAGATTTTAATGCCGATTATGACTAACAAAATGTTATGATAGGAGCTATGCAGTCGATAACTTCTTCTAATCCGTCTAGTCTTAAATCCAAAGTAGGTACCTACCTTATATTATTTCTGACTGCATCTTCACAATACCGTTGACGAGGGCATTAACTTAACTGATTCACAGTTATAATTTCTAGAATTGCGATCAAATTGTACGGACAGAGCAGGTATTTGACCAGTATAATAATATATTCACTCTAATTGGATTGGAAGCGTCAACAGGCGTCAATAGCCCAGTGGTTAGAGGGGCCGTTGTCGTAACTGTAATACAAGCTTTGAGGGGCTCACAAGAATATGCTAACTAGCTGACTAGCAAAATACAGTTTCATAGTAGGTACCGGTACTTATATAAATATTATTTTCATGAGCTTTAAGTGTTGAAAAAAAACTATTTTTTAAGGATTTTATCGCGTTTATTTTTCGTTTAACGCGATAAAATCCTTAAAAAATAGTTTTATTTCAATGTGTAGTATTCGCGTAAATATAAGAAATCAATAGCTTTAAGTGTGTTAATTAAATTGCTTGCAAAAGACAGATTACAAATGGATGGATTGACTCATAAAATTTGTTAATTATTCAATAGCGCAAGTAAGTACTTCATCGCCGGCTTTAAAAAGGGATACAAGAAATAGTCACGAGTTTATTGGCACAGTGTTTAACAATGAACAACAAGATAATCCCACTAATCCTACTAATATTATAAATGTGAAAGTTTGGATGGATAGATGTTTGTTACTCAATCACGCTAGAACGGCAGAACGGATCTGGATGAAATTTGGCACAGAGGTAGATTATAGTCTGGAATAGCACATAGGCTACTTTTTATCCCGGTATAATGTATGGTACCCGTGCGGGTAACACCGCGGGGCGGAGCTAGTAAGTTAATAAACTGCATAAAGTTATAACAAATGCGCACTACCAATTTGAACCCATAGACAATATAAATGCATTGAGGCCTTTATTGCAGCTACTATGAAAATACTTTTTAGAACTCTGTTGAATGCGCCAGATAAATGGATTGGAAAAATATGGAAAAGTATTTTCCGCTTCGATTTATTGTTTAGCACAGTAGAGGACCTGGGTTTGCATTCCTCAGTTGTAAATTTAAACAAACAGTGACTTAATTCGTATTGGGTGTAAAATAGTACGGCGTAGGTCACACTAAAGATTCCCCATTGGCACAGTTGGTAGTATGCTTTCTGTGCCGAGAGTACCGGGTTCGAATCCTGATAGGAGCAAACTCAGTGTGTGAGCACGCATGTTTGTACCTACCCCAGGCATGGACGATTAATATCTATATAAGTACCTAATTATATAAGATGTAACAATAGTGTAAATATTTCAACAGGGCTAACAGTAGGTTATAAAGATAACATTCCCAACGAAATAATACATTTAAAAAATTACAGCACGTAATAAGCGCACGGCCAAATAATACTGGTTCACCTTGTTTAAAAAAAAAACAAATATTATTTACATTATCATTTTATACACCAACGTGATCCATATGACTTACTGATTCATCGGTTAAAATATTTTACACTATTTTTGTTATACCTTATATACTGGGATCACCACAAATCCATGGTCCGGTAGGCAAGCGTTGGTTTGTGTGGGTCAATACCACAGGTCTATACAATTAGTGTGTTAAGAGTTAGATTTGTTTTTATTACTTAATAAACCATATAATAAACATATTTACACGTAACAAAAAAATATTTCCTAATATATGTATTAACCCCCAAATTTATAGACGTTTTATAACTTTATCAAACGTCATATATTACTGCGCAAAGCAAAACTCTTGTGCGCAGTACTATATGACGTTTGATAAAGTTATAAAACGTCTATAAATTTGGGGGTAATAGTATAAAGCTTAAAAAAACCAGATGCGTTTTCTATTTCAGCATGTTCCCGGAATAGCGTCGCCTTGTTTACAAACCATACGAATGAATTTTAAATGCAACATACTTTTAGAAAGAACCTCTATTTCTATTCTCAATGGAAAACCAACCCTATGTATCGGAAAATACAGCTTTATATAACTTTATCTTGGGAACTCAACTTAGCAGGCCGAGCTTCGTATAAAAATGAACACTTTTGCTCACGAAATAAGGTATGGTATCAGGTTAAGTTGTTCTGGCTATGTGAAATGTCACTATGGGAGTCTACTTTGATCTGTGGTTTCGTGTACCCATGGGTCGTTCTCCGTAATAGGTGACTGTTTTTACATTAATTCTCCAAATGTATCAGAAGGCGACCACTGAAAAGATCTCGCTAGAAATCAGCGGGCTTGATTTTTTTTACAGAACCTTTTTTTTTATACACCATGATCGGGTCGGTAGGTATAACCTTCTCGTAATAGCATAAATACTTGTACACACAGCAATTCTTTACGTCAAGTACGAGATTCGTAAGCTACCCGTATACTTCATAGTCTACGTATTCATACACACGGAGAATTGAAAGTTTTTAATACTGTCCGCTAGAGGCGCTGTTCAATATGACATGCAATGTGTTGGAAATATGACGTATTTTGCAGCCGATTGCCAAAGAAATAATTAGAAGAAGAACTATTAGTAGGTATTACATAGAAATGTAATGTAAAAACATTACCCTGCTTCTGGCGCAGTCGGGTAAAATGGCAAGACCATTGTTACAACTCCGTCGCAACATATACCTACTTCCAAAAAACGTAAGCACTTTGAAGTTTTTTTTATATAATGCGCCCTTCGCAAAAGTTACTACGTTTGATGCTTGAAAACTTGTGAAAGTTTCAGGTCAGTTTAAGGTTTTCCGTGACGTAGTTTCGTTAATTCTAAAGATAGCACATATTTAGCGAAGGATCTATGGCGTAACGTTTTGAAAGAATGCTATACACAATATTTATTTTCATTACTTATGTAATTTCATTCTTTGAGAGTATTTTGAACTTGACGTACCGTTCGGAGTTATAACAAAGAAGCTATTGTTGTCTGTGGTCTGCTAAACATGTAAGCTAATAATTTCAAAGGCGGTTGGTTTTTGTTTGATCATTGGCTCGCCAAAGAATAATAAAATAACCAGATGGTTTAAAACGTAGATGGTTCGAAATGGAATGTTATTTAATCGGACAAGGCCCGCCACTTACTGTTACTCCTGTAAGCCAGGATCCACCGCGATGACAACCGAAGTCGCCCTGGTTTGACCATCGGCGAGTCCCGGGGAAAAGCTAAATGTTAAGGTGGAAATGTCGTCAAGACCATCGTCGTCATTATAATTACTTACCTGTAACAAATGTGTTTTCCTTCTTTGACGATAGTAATATTTTCAAGGGAGTCTTTGCAGATCCCCAGAGATAGCAATTCAAAAATGTTTTTTTTTTAATAAATCGTACAACTTCCCAAACTTAATACATGCAAATCGAGTCTCCAAACTAGTAAACTACCGATTTAAACCCGTTAAATCCGGACAATAGCGGTACGAACCGGTTCTTAACTACATGCTAATTGAACAAGTTTATGCTGTGACTTCGCTTTACGCAACCGAGTTCAGAGTAATTTTACTTGAAAATGGACATTTCACTCATTTGTTTAATAGACTCGAGAGCGATAAGCAAAATACGAGTTCTGTGTTTATATGTTAAGCTGGATGTTGTTAGACTTATACTTAACAGATGGAGCTAAAACTAAACATATAGGTAGTGCCTTTCTGTTTGAGAATTTTGTATATTTAGTTTGTGTATTTAAATACACGTTTTTGGATATCAATCTAACTTCAAAATTCGTACTGAATCTTGTATCTATGTGTACATTTGTTATTGATATCTATTGTGTTTACTTAAGAAAGGAAATAAAAGGAAAGATAGCAAATATTGATTTCTTATATTTACGCAAATACTACACAATGAAATAAAACTATTTTTTCGGATTTTATCGCGGTTATTTTATGTTTTGACGTTCCCGACGTTTCGGCTGGTTTACAGCAACCATGGTCACGGGATGACCCCATAATTGATAAAATCCAATAAAAAAAGTTTTATTTCGATAGCCCATACAAAATCTTTCAAATAAATTATGAATAGGATCTATCATCATATTGTTGAACAGACCCTGTCCTTAGTTCGTAATATACTAGAATCAATAATAATATGCAGCCCAATTGTATTCTTCTCTCTATCACCTCAATTTCACTTAAAAATCTGACAGCCATTTAAAATAAAATTTCAGACCTTTACCAAAAAAATATCTTACCCTTGCTAGGCCAATTCCACGAACACTAACCCTTATTACAAAGCAGAAAGGAGTTTGTTTTGCGATGGTGTGAGCCCTACGCCGTGACCCGATATTGAATACGAAAATATTGTTTTTTTAGGACCATAATCGGTAATCTTCTTGATGTTCTCTGTTTAACTTTACTTCATATCAATGATTTGATTTTCTGCACCGCTGGCGGGTGCTGAAGTGGGTTAAACACTTTTGTTTGATACGAAATTGTATTTTCGGTTTTGTTTGCTCTCCTGAACATGTAAGCAGATACATGTTAACAAATTAATAAAAGACTAATCAAAAACCTAGCAATTAAGGTGGACGCCTTAAGGTCTGGAATTCGGTAACACTTATAGCCGTATTCAGACCGACCGTGTAGCTTCGTAAGGTTGGCTCGGGCACGTGTCGCGAGGCACTGCGAGGTTTACGCTCGCACTGCCTCGCACGAGCGCTTTCATCTGTCACTGTCCGAGTCAGCCTCACGAGACTATACGCGTTTGGTTTGCGATTGGTTCAGTTGGGAGTGAACCCTCCCTACATTCTACCAAGAGTGCAAAGTCCCAACGAATTTCATGGAAAATGTATATAAATGTGTTGTATAATGGGATCACCCTAGTACGGTACCAAGAATACAAGCGTAGCTTCGTTTGAGACAGTACAGATGGTTCGTTCGTCAACCTTTATTGATATAACAGCCATTTCAAGATAATTATTATACATCACTAAAACTGGCACACAGGTATCAACAGAGAATAAATTATCTAAAATGAAACACAATAGCACCGCAAAGGTTCTCTGCACAACCATAATAAACGTAAAACTCCACGTTAGATTGCAAGACTTTTTGGAAAACATATGTAATATATTATCCCCACACATACTTAAGCCCGGTAAGGTCACAGAGGGATTGTAAATAATATTAAAGCGAATATAAAGCCCGCCAAAGACTCGTCAAATGAGAACGAAAGACACGATTCTTTCTAGTTAAGTCATACCCGCGTTTAGGATATCCCTGTGATATATAGGGGAAGGATACAAGTATTATAGAATTATAGAATTTTGTGAAATAATTAACGGGCAACAATAGATAATCTTAAAACTACAATTTACAAACAGGTTTTAAATAAGTCCAATTTGCTATGAATACTGGAATTGATAACACTTTAATTTGTCATAGATAAATTTGATTGTTCAAAGTTTATGTAACTTTGTCTCCATTTTGATAAAAAAAAGCCTCAAGAAACATGTTTTTTTTTCCCTATATGCGGTGTATGGTTGCATGGCAGTGCACCCCTACCTGTTCGGGGATATTTTTATTATGTAGGTTATTTTATTAGGTAGTTATTTATTATCTTATCGCGAAAAAGAATTTGAAAACATGATGTGAAGGTTCAAACCCCGGCGCGAACCTGAAATCGTATGATAATCAGATTGCATTTGAGTATTAACGTAAAAAGTAAATTTACTACCACTTCCAAAGGGACTCGACACATTAATACTCCGATTGTTGAAAACTGGATATTTCAAACGACATCAACTGTTTAGTATAATCTATGACCAACGTTACGACTATGAATTAATAATATTCTGCTCTTTTTTTCAGAATGATCTCCACATCTCTACCAGTATTCTTCCTCATCGGGGCAGCGATCTGCGCTCCCGAACGCATGCAGAGCGAACCCGACTCCCAGCATCACAACCTGCACGACCTCAATGCCCCCAGCGACCCGAACATCCCAACGAGCCAAGATCACGTCGCCCCACTCGAGAAGAGATCACCGCACTACGACTTTGGGCTTGGCAAGAGGGCGTATAGCTACGTGTCGGAGTACAAGAGGCTGCCGGTATACAACTTCGGCTTAGGCAAGAGGTAAGCAATGTACAACCTTGTTAATATCTAGATGGGTGACCGTGGCGTTGACGCAAAAGCAAGACGTCAGCAACTGAAGCACAAGCATTATATGTAGCTTAACGGTAATGTAAGCGTCTTCATACCCCCTCACACCACAGGTATCAGGAATAAGAGTAAAAGTGACATCATGCTTTCTCTATGACATTACAATAACATTAAGAGTTCCTGTTTACCCTACAGATGGGCCATCTATTTTATTAGTCACTCTATAACCAACGGTAATTTCATGGTACCACAGTCTTACGTCAGTAGAGTACCAGCGGCAAGTGAAAATGGACGCTACATTACTGCAGTTAACATTCAAATTTGCTTGAACCAGGTCCCGGCCGTACTCCTTCGGCCTCGGAAAGCGGTCAGTAGATGAAGAACCATCTGATGAGGAGCTGTCCAACGACATTGATCCTGCGGCCATGGCCGAACTCTTCGATCAGTATGATGATGCAGGTGTGATTTGGACTACCTGATTAACTCAGTTGGTAGCGACCCTGCTTACTATGCCGAGGTTGCCGGGTTTGAAACCTGGTAGAGGCAATTTTTGTGTGATGAGCACGAACATTTGTACTGGAGTCATGAATGCTTAATATGTCTATAAGTATTTTATACTGAGATCGCCCTCGTCCAGCAGTGATAGCCAAGTTGGTAGAACGCTTGCCTCGGTAACGAGGATCGCAGGTTCAAACCCCGGCTCGCACCTCTTGGATTTCTGGATTCCATGTGCGAATCTCATTTTCAACCATGATTATCACTTGCTAAACGGTGAAGGTAAACATATCGTGAGGAAACCTGCATGTCTGAGAGAACCTCTCGAAAGATACGTGAAGTCCGCCAACCCGCACTGGGCCAGCGTGGTGGACTATGGCCTAATCCCCCTCGCATTGAGGGGAGGCCCGTGCCCAGCAGTAGGACATTTAAAAAAGGGCTGGTATTATATATATTATTAAATTACTGAGATCGCCCTCGTCCATTAAGTGGTGCTCATTATACAAGCGTTGCTTTGTTTGGGACCGCACTGTTGGTGTTTATCTGGCGATATTATATTCTAAGGAATGTGTTAGAAATTAATTTACTTAAAAAGCCTACAGCCATAACGTTACCAGTGTGTTGACTTAATCAGCTGCCTTGTCTTTGCTTGATCAGTCAGTGTGTTTCGCTCGAGGCAACAGCCCGCACAGAGACGACCCATTAGGGTAGGAAATACAGGTAGCTAACAGTGTATGTTTTTATTTGAATAACTCTGTCCCTCTCTAATTAGAAGCAGTCATTGTCTCATGACGCATAGGATTGTTTATTATATAAAGCATTTGTTGCATCGTTCATGGTTGCACCATACATAACTAGCACTGTCTAAGACCAAAGCCTCGACTAAGAACTTCGCGTCAGAATAATTTCACATATGTCTTTGTGTCATGTACTTACGTCATTAAGTATGTATTTACGAAGTAACAATCCTGCAATAAATAAGTCATATCACTTGTTCCCAGGTTACGAAGTGAAGCGCGCTCGGCCTTATAGCTTCGGCCTCGGCAAAAGGTTCGCGGAAGACGACATATCTGAAGAGAAACGCGCACGATACGATTTCGGCCTTGGAAAAAGACTGCCCCAATACAACTTCGGCCTTGGCAAACGGGCTAAGAGCTATAATTTCGGCCTAGGCAAACGACTGAGCAGCAAGTTTAACTTCGGACTAGGAAAGAGAGAGTGGAACATGCATCGTTTTAATTTCGGCCTCGGCAAACGGTCGGCCGACGACGCTTCGGCCGAGGACTTCGATAGTTATCCTGACGTCTAAATCCTGTTGTTATTTTTTTCGACTTTTGCTCGCTGAAAGTTTACGTAGGATTCAGTTTATACTTTAACCAAAAATTAAGCGTCTAGTCAACAGATTGTCTTGTGAAAAATCCAGCCAATTTTCACAAGACAATCTCAATTTAATTTGATCAGCATTATATATAATATCAATTTGATACAGACAATTAAGATATTATTCAATTAAATTTACATTTCTACGTAAATTTTCATATACGTAGTAGATAAGAAATAAATTTTTGACTGCGTACATGATCTTAGTCAGAATTTTGAAATAAATGAGTACCTACTTATCTGTGACTTATCTGAACTTTAGATTTGAAAAGAGAATATATTTTTATGTTTAGTTTTAAACTGTTTATTTATTGAATGCAATATTTATCCTATTAGTATCATTTATAATTATGTTAGCTTACATTATTTTTATTTATAACTAGCTATCCCGGCGACCTTCGTACCGGCTCAGACTCAAATGTATGAAAAAAATAATTATGTTTATTATTTTTTTTAATGGATTTTGTCTATGTTTTAATAGTTATTCAGCAATTCGGAGCAGAGACGAATTTAGAAAATACAAAGATCATAAAAAATCGTTCCACCCGTTCTTAAGTTATAAATGGTACCTATAGATTTTATTAAATCATTCATTTTTAGAAGATACTTACGGGATAATTTTGTAAATTACTGTAATGAATATGTATTTGAGTAAAATGCGGCGAATGCATTGTACCCACGTCACATTAACTAGTCAAAGTGTGGACTTCGGTTCCACAAGTTATATCTAAGAGTATAAGCGTATAATAGTCGTATTTATGTTGTTAAATAAATAATCAAGATAAACCATCGTTTCATTTAACCTTTTCAGTGATCCTTCAAAGGGATCTTGGCTTTTGATGTTGTTTATCTAACTCTTTACATCATGAAGTATCTTTGAAATCATTTTTTAATGAAAATTTTGCGGACTGGTTATAGTTTTTTTAAATGGTAGAGAGCCTTTACAAAATATTTTCAAAAACCATGTTAATGATGCACCATCACGCCTGTACTCCCTGTAGGGGTAGGCATTGGTGCAATGTTGTGTAACCACATTTCGCCGATGGTATTAGGGCCCAATGTGGCGAGCTTATTGCCACTATACCGGGCACACACTCCCCTCAATGCGAGGGGGGATTCGTGCGAGTTTAATGCGATGGCACCTTTCACCGCAAGTGATGATCATTGGCTGTCTCCAGACCGACCGTGCGGCCTCGGGAGGTCGCTTGATTGCCTCGGCCAATCACTCTTCTGTCATTTGTTTGCCTCGCTCTCAGCCCGCGCATAATATGTGCCAGAGACAATCTCGCGAGGGTACGCGGTTTGTCTGAATACAGCTCTTATTGTAAATTATATAGGCACGTACAATTCGGGAACCAACAAAAGATAATGATTATCGCTTGCTGTACACAGAAGGCAAACATTGTGAGGAAGCCTGCTTGCCTTTCGATAGTCGTGTGATGTCCGCTAACCCTGGCCTTAGGCCTGTAGGTATCACTCTTGCTTTCTGAGGACACCTGTGCCCAGCAGTAGGACATTGGAGGGCTTATAATAATTATTAGAATTCCTTCAATGGGATAGAAAAGTTGACGATAGCTTGCTCTAATGGTTTGAGCTTAGGCCAATCGGCTCTTGCAACGGATGGTTGCGGGTTCGAAACCCACTTGAACCAATTTCGGAAATGATCCTTGGGAAATTTTCCCTGATCTGGGCATTACTGGGACCGCCCCGAGTCTGTAAGGTACTCATAATACAAGCGTTACTTAGTTTGGCACTGTACAGTTGGTGTGTTCGTCTAGCGATATTATTAATAATTTACAAAATTTTATTTTTGCCCCCAAATTTATAGACAGTTTTATGAACTTTAATGGCATTACAACGAACTTTTCAGAGGAAAAAGTGCGATGTAATGGCGTTATAATCCAATATAACTTTCTATAAATTCGAGGCTTAAAGTTTAAGTATATATTAGGTACCTACATACATCGTAAAAGCGAGTAGTATTAATATTATTCGCGCCTGTCCATCACAGATACGGCGTTACGGGCTACATAAAAATGGCTACATAACCTTTTATAATTCTCTTTTTATTAGTTACGTATAGTTCACATTTATATAGGGTAGGCAGGTAAGCAATTATATCTAGGTATACTAATATTATTAGGAGTGAAAGTTTGTCAGTTTGGATGTATGGGCTAATCTCCGGATTTACTGGGATATCCCAGGGATAATGTAGCTGCCTACTATTGAAAGAATTTTCACAATCGGATCAGTAAATCCCGAGATTAACCTAAACATACAAACTCACAAAATTAAAGTCCTTATAATATCACTCAGCTGAGTGCTATAGAATATTTTTCATCGGTGTACCACGGGCGGAGCCGCGGGTAACAACTAGATAGTATATATTGCGTATGTAGGGCTTTTCTTTATATATAACATCTGGTCCCGCATGTCATAAATGTTTGACCGCTACTGAAAATGCTATATGCATAGTGGATGTCTGGACGAGTCAAATAGATTTTGCCATCGACACGATAGAAGAAGACCTTTTAGTTTGAAATAAAACTATTTTTTTATCGCGTTTATTTATTTTTTCGAATTTCATCGTATTTATTTTATGTTTATCTGTCCTCCCGTGACCATGGTTGCTGTAAAGCAGTCGAAACGTCGGGAACGTAAAAAATCCGCAAAAACAGTTTTATTTCAATGTGTAGTATTCGCGTAAATATAAGAAATCCTTTAGTTTTAAACCTTTTAGTTTTTTGATATTCCTGTGGATTGGCCTCGCATTAAGCACTCCCCAACACATTTTTGGGACTTGGGAATATGTCAACAATAACAATTTGACGATCCGATTGGCACAGCTTGTATAAACCCTGCGATCTGTATACAGGATCCCGGATCCAAATATGCGTGATAAGCAAAAATTTTTGTAGCTACGTGATTACATCCCGGGTTCGCGCTCAGTACATAATACAGGCGTTGCTTAAATTGGGACCGTTCAGTTTTTCGTCTGGCGATATTTATTAATTAAGAGGAAATCGTTAGAATTTACAAGTCCAGAGAGTCCACATCCTATTCAAACGTTTTCAACGTCAACATCTAACTCAATTTGAACAATAAACAGCCGGGTTGCGTACAAAATATCGCTCAGAAACAAAGGGAAGTAGCTTATAATGACCCAGTCCTCTTTCTTTGACCCGTAATGATATAACATTGGCTTTGTATTTTTATCTTACTGATATTTCTTTTCGTATATTTTCGGGGTTTATATTCAATGAGCAATTTCACTGTTGAAAAGAATAATACAAACTATAGGTAGGTATGTATATATACATCTCCGTTCTATGTAGCTTAGGCATCGGTCTTGCATAAATATGCAAGTTTTCTATATGTCTTAATAATATACAAATAATGGAAATAAAAAATATTTCCTTGCGGCAACGGCCAACAGAACAACTCTATCATTTGGTGCATAAAAAAATATATATGAAACGACAATTCATTTATCAACACTCTACAAGAGTGTCATAGGTGTCTGTCGCCCTGAATAATTATCTCACGGTACCTACTCTCGTGGGCTACGTATTGTAATGCATGCCTACCTTTGAAATACCCAAATAGCAAGGAATATGGAGGATTCTGTAATACTTCAGATGCCAAATTTTTCTAAAGAACTTATTTTATCTAGTGCTCGCACTTGTTAAACGTCCACGACTCGGGTACAAACATTCGTGCTCATCACTCAAAGTTAGCCCTTGCCAGGATTTGAACGTAGGACTTTCGTCTATGCTCGATGCTTTGTCTATGATTAACTTATTGTTCTACTTACGTTTATGACTTGATTGGTTATTAGAACTTGATAAAATAACAGAGTAAATGTAAAATATGTTTCCTAATGTGTAGCGTTGTATTGTGGAAGTGAAACCTGAACATTGGCGACGAGGATGGGATGGATGATCATCGAATAAAATAACAAGTCATTTGTAAGTATACATTTTATTTGTAAGTAGTTTAGTTAAATTACTATTACGGGGAGGTCTTTTGAAGTTTGGGAATTCTTTTAGGTAGGTATCTCATCGTATAAAATATACACACATATTCATTCATGAAATGTCAAAGAAGATAATTAAAAATAACGGCTTAATTTCAGCTTACAGCTGGACTGAAAGATACTGGACGGGTCATATTATTCTAATCATGAGCTATTATTTTTGATAGAGCTTTACCTTTTGGGTATTTAGACATTATGTTAATATAATGCTGAAATTAAAATTAATTAGGGTTATCGCGGATGGGTTACGATGGGAGGTTGGGAAGTGTAATTAATTCTTCCGTTTTATTTCGGCAAATCATGATATCTTAGTTGCAGCGTTAGAAAAAATATTATTCACCTACACCCATTTATAAATGCGGTGCCGAACATGCATTTGTTTGTCTATATGTCGTCACCATACTGTATACCAAATGCCAATCCAATCTGTATATAACCGATAAAATTTGTAATCTGTAACATGTAAACGACCTAACTAGTACTTTGTCTCAGTCTGTAAATCTGTAATTGTATTTTTGACCGACATCGTTTGGAAACTAGATTGTTTTTTTTATTAGGATAAGTAGGTATATATTATTGAGTTAAAATATAAAATGGGCAGGCAGTCTCGAAGCCGAAATTAGAGTTCGCATTACGTTCCCAAAAGCATTCAATATGAACCTTAATTAAAAAGTCCTGTAAAAATAATTTGGTTTTGAAAACACAAAAGTATCAGTTGAAAACATCAGCTGTTCACGGTTACGGCGGAGTCCAAAATAAACAAATCTCATGAACACAATAGCCGCGGCGAATAACAAACGCACCCAATTTTCGTGGTTCAGACACATTGTACATAAATGTAAAGTGGACAAGTGATACAGTTTTAGCAAGATATCGTAAAACTATTTTTAATTTTAACCGAATAAATTCACGATAACTACATATCAGTGTACAAGCAGTGATAGCCATGTTGGTAGAACGCTAGCCTCGGTAACGAGGATCGCAGGTTCAAACCCCGGCTCGCACCTCTGGGATTTCATGGGCGAATCTTATTTTCAACCACGATTATCACTTGCTAAAACGGTGAAGGAAAACATCGTGAGGGAACCTACATGTCTGAGATAACCCCTCGAAAGATGTGTGAAGTCCGCCAACCCGCACTGGGCCAGCGTGGTGGACTATGGCCTAATCCCCCTCGCATTTAGGGGAGGCCCGTGCCCTGTAGTGGGACATTAAAATGGGCTGGTATTATTAACTACATATCATAGGTGCCACTATAAAAATGTAGAATATTTTAATTCACTGATTATGTATGAAGATTGGATTCGTACGAGATGTAAGCTGACAACAGGTTTCGAACGTACCTCTATCAGCGAACTGCTATCGAATGTAGAGTCAACCAAGAAAGTCCTTTACCACCTAAGTTCGAATATCAATTGTACATCATAGGATCGCAAGGCTATTTTCGTTTGCATGATCAAAGTGACAAACACGTGACAATATTTCGCTATGACGTCTTTGATGTCTACGTCATTAAATATTGTGTATAACGTTAGCGGTCATTGTTATTAATTTGAACATAACAAGTTGAATGAAAGAAATAAAATGATTTTTGACTTCAAATTAATATGACGTTTACCCTACTGAATAAATATAGATACAATTATTTTCTGGCTACGCTTTAAAGAGCTTTATATCATCTCGCTTCATTTTTAAAGATTAGTATATTTTTGGCTTAGAATCTTCGTGGTTTCTAGTGATGTAGGTTCAAGCCTATTATAAATCTCAGCCTTATAATGATCCTTTTATCAAATAGGAGTTGTTGTCAAAACTGATAAAGGGACTTTCTAGGTCGACTGTACAAGTTCTCTTCTGCCTACCTTTTTGAGAAACACAGGCGTAACGGTAGGTTTTCGTGTGAGATAGAAATTGATTACTTATTGAAATAAGTATTTCATTTCGTAAAGAAACAAGAACAACAAGATAATGGTTCAATTATTCGAGTTTCCTTGATTTGCCCCACCCTGAATCAAACTCTGGCTACGCCCATGAGCCCTACATAAGAAGCACTAACGAACTAACGCCCGATATTAAAAATATTTGTCAACGTCCGAAAGTTCTTTTTCACTTCTTCAGCGCTGCTGCAATGATATATTTCCTTGCTTAAAATAATTAATTAGCATTTAATTATAAACTAGCGAGTGGCGAAGACGTACAATGGACAGTCGGCAATTAGGCGCGAGCAGCGGACTCAAATGAAATATAAAAACGCTAAATAAATTCACGTTGAACTGACGTTTTCTTGAATAACTCGAGTTTAATTAGTTCAGTGGATTTCTCGCTTGTATTTTATTGCGAGGTTTCTAACGGTCCGGTGTTTTTACAGCAATCGACCTAGCTAAGGCGGAATGCTAAGCGCTAAGAAATAATGTTCCTGTGGCTTTGCATTCTGCACCTTGAGACCTAGTTTGGAACCCTAGTACCTACTAATGAGCACGAACTTTAAACCAGAGTGATTGACGTTAAATAATGTAATGATATTAATAGGATATTATAAATGTTGATCATAAAGGTGTCTTACACGACTTGAAGAAATTAAAAAAAATATAAGTGTATCTATTGCCTTTTTAATTTCTCACAAGGTATCGAAAAAAAACAGTAAATTATTCATAACTTTACAGATAGAGGTAAGCGATTGCTTCATCATCATTATCGTCGAAGGTCATTTAAATATCGGCCAAGATAATTATGACGACACTGTATTTTGTAACCTAAAGCCAACAAAAAAATGGATAAAATGAAACCCGCAGATTCGGTCGGATTACACTAGAGCTTCACTTATTCTTGTGGATGATTGGCGATAATCTCACACAAACAACACCGCTATAGGTACACAATTCTTCCTTAGAATATCCCCACAAAACGATCCTATGAGTATTCATTGGTCGAATGTGGATTAATTAAAATGTAAATTGGTACTATGTTCCGACAAAAATAATGTAGGTTTTCAAATTAAGGTTTTGGTAAACACGATTTAGGCGGAACTCCAATCTGTTGGGTTATGTGACGGCGGTCCGGGCTCTTTGTATCAGGCCGTGGGCCCACTTACTTTCACCCCAGTAGCAAGAGGGTTAATGAGGAATTAGCGAGTGTCGATCATAAGTAATGAGTACTCCAGGTACTCGCTTCCGGCTTCGTAATCCTGTTAGGAAGTGCTTGCCGCTTCCCTTCACAGGGTTTTAATTGACGGAAAATCGGAGTGCTTTCGGAATCGCTACAAATCATCGAAATTTATAATTTTACTCCAGAATATCAATACAGAACAAGGATCATGTTCCGCTCGCGGTGTGCGGGATTTCGCAATGTCGATGTGATTCTAAACAAGTTGTGGTTCCGGAACCACAGTTCAGTAGATCAGTGTTTGGAGCGCCCATGTTGGGCGCTCCAAACACTGATCTACTGAACTGTACTGTAACAGTACGCACTGACGTAGTACATACATACCAACAAAACTAGGAATACTCTTCTCGCTTTATTGCTAGACGAAGACGAGGGTAGGTAGGTATTTAATTTCAATAAATTATAAGTGGTTTCGTTTATTGAGTGGTCATTCGATCTACATCCTTGATCCAAAAAAATGGCGTCGATACATTTTTTTAAATAAGACTAGTAGTTTTATTTTTTAAAGTTTTATTTTAAAAAGCAATGCACAGTTATATATTAAAACATAAAATTAACTTAATTAAATGCAATCGTAATTATATCTATCGGTCGTAACCTGAAAGCAATGGTCAGCGTGGTGATCGAAGTCAAAACCTCTCAATTTTAAGGGCAGCCCGACTAACCGCTAGGCTATCGAACTTATTCAAGTCTAAGAGACCAAACACACAGGCGGCCATTCGGCTTTCCAAGATGCAAGTTCATACATTTCAAAGAACGACGAACTCAGAACGCGGACTGCTCGCGCTGCACGCTCTCTATCTGAGGTCTTAGTACGAGTTTTGACCGCATCGAATACCGATCGAGTGATCTAATCTTTCACAACGAAGCTTCTAGTGTAATCGTACCGCCTTACTGCTGAATGTATGAAAACATTCAATCACTAACGTCTATTACTCATTTCTATTTCTAGAACGTTAACAATCTTTTAATGTCTCTGATAGAATTTTTGCTGCTGCCACTACCTTAAATAACTCTGGACTTGATTTACGGTATAGAATGACAACTATTTCTTGTGCCGACTCGAAGCGCCGCCTCGAACGTCTCCGGAACTAAATTTGACATTTAATACAAATGGCCGTCGCGTTGTTTGGAGGTTTCCGTATTTATTTATGTATTTCAGTGAAAAATACTTGCAGAACACAATGTATTATATATTTTATTTAATGTTTGTCGACACAATTGTCACAGTACGTACAAACTCAAACATTAGTTGCGTGTACACACATAACCTTCTATCACTGCTACCATTGCTAAAATCAAACAGGCACAAAACGACGATTTCTATCTCCAGTCCAGAGTAGTTGTAGAGGTCAGTGTGCTATCTCCAGTCCAGAATAGTTGTGGAGGTCAGTGCGCGATCTCCAGTCCAGAGTAGTTGTAGAGTTGTAGAAGTCGGTGCGCGATCTCCAGTCCAGAGTAGTTGTAGAGTTGTAGAGGTCGGTGCGCGATCTCCAGTCCAGAGTAGTTGTAGAGTTGTAGAGGTCGGTGCGCGATCTCCAGTCCAGAGTAGTTGTAGAGTTGTAGAGGTCGGTGCGCGATCTCCAGTCCAGAGTAGTTGTAGAGTTGTAGAGGTCGGTGCGCGATCTCCAGTCCAGAATAGTTGTGGAGGTCAGTGCGCGATCTCCAGTCCAGAGTAGTTGTAGAGTTGTAGAAGTCGGTGCGCGATCTCCAGTCCAGAGTAGTTGTAGAGTTGTAGAGGTCGGTGCGCGATCTCCAGTCCAGAGTAGTTGTAGAGTTGTAGAGGTCGGTGCGCGATCTCCAGTCCAGAGTAGTTGTAGAGTTGTAGAGGTCGGTGCGCGATCTCCAGTCCAGAGTAGTTGTAGAGTTGTAGAGGTCGGTGCGCGATCTCCAGTCCAGAATAGTTGTGGAGGTCAGTGCGCGATCTCCAGTCCAGAGTAGTTGTAGAGTTGTAGAGGTCGGTGCGCGATCTCCAGTCCAGAATAGTTGTGGAGGTCAGTGCGCGATCTCCAGTCCAGAGTAGTTGTAGAGTTGTAGAAGTCGGTGCGCGATCTCCAGTCCAGAGTAGTTGTAGAGTTGTAGAGGTCGGTGCGCGATCTCCAGTCCAGAGTAGTTGTAGAGTTGTAGAGGTCGGTGCGCGATCTCCAGTCCAGAGTAGTTGTAGAGTTGTAGAGGTCGGTGCGGTGCGTTCAGTAGTCGAGCGCGCAGAAGAGCGCGACGCCGCGCTTGATCCAGTGCGGCTGCGGCTTGTGCGAGGCCAGCTCGATGGTCATCACGTAGTTGGTGGAGTGCCCCGTGGTGGACAGCGTGCCGGCGCGCACCAGCGTCTTGTACGTGGGGCACTCGTACAGGCCCTCCTTCAGCTTGTGATTCTGCTCCGGCTTCATGTATATCGTCGCCATATCTGGTGGAATGGTACAACAACAAAAATAAAAGCTCTGAGGTGTGTGATACAATGTGGTGTAATTTCTAGTCGAGCAGTAGAATTAAACGAGAATAATAGATTGAGACGCAAACGCGACCGTGCTGTCCAAGGGACAATTGCCGAGGCTGACCGAGGACACATCCATCGTGATGACGTCAGGACTAAACTGTGAATGAAGTGCACAGTTGACTAGGACTTCTCCCTTTTTGTATACAGGTGATTTTATCTTGTGGGCGTGGATGGCTAGATCTGAAACTATAGGGGATATCGAAAAATGTTTAAAGAACTCTCGAGACCGATTTTGATTAACAGTAAAACTGCATCATTAGTTATTGAAAAAATAATTACCCTATCCAGGAATTGAACCTGTTGACCATTCGATAATGTCGTCAATAGGGATCAAGCTCTGTAAATAATTTGGTCATCGACGGCTTCTTGTAATAGTGTGTGAGTGCAGTGTGTCGGTACCGGTGTACAGCTCCTTGGGCCGGCTCTCCTCCAGCGCCAGGTCGGCCAGGCTCCAGCGCGCGCCCTCCAGGAACAGGCCGCGCACGCAGCAGCCCTCCTCCGGCTTCTTGGCGGGCGGCGCGCTCAGCGCCTGCGCATACAGGCCCGCACATACCCTCACTACTCTATACACTAGGTTAGCTCTACCAGCTGGTGGGCTCACCGATGTGTGCGAAAGCGATCCCGTGACACTCCCAACAAGGCAGGAGAAGGACCACAGCGGGATATTAGTCGGTATAGGAGTCTGACATACTGTGCTTACCTCCCTCAGGACTTGAGAGAATAAATGAGGTATCACGCAAAAAAAAATTTAGCTCTACCAACATGAGTATACAAAATCGAATTGGAAAATTGAACAATATGTCCCGACATGGCATCAAAAGCCTTCTGCCAAACACAGTATCCATACTATAACACTGTAAGCTGTACATAAAACTAGTTCACTCCTGATTCCTGCCATTTTACTTGCTTTAATTTTTTTTCTTAACTCTACAACCGAATCAGAACGCGGCCTCAATTGACAAGATGTGGTGAGAAACTCAGCGGGCTTGTCCTTTTTTATAATTTTATTATAAAAGCTGTAACAAAATAGTGTAAATTTTGACAGATGAATCAGTCACGTATATGAGGGTTTATTTTTTTAATAACTATTAAACGCGCTTTTTGGCCTACATGAATACAAAAAAAAATATAATTTTGATTTTGTCATAAATAAAACAAGGCTTACTGCCTTAGTTATTTAAAAATATGGCAATTAGCTCGAAGAACCGATGTCTGTTGGTGCAGAAAGGTTCTAAAATAGCGACCACGAGCCGGAAAACGTAGTGTACCACAAGCCTCGTAGGAAGCCGGGGGAGGCGAGTGGCGGAGGACCGGGATGTGGTCTTTGGGGGAGGCCTGTGTCCAGGGCCCCAAGTCTGCTAACACAATCGATTCATAATCGAACAGCAACCGCATAGTAACTGCCACTTTTGACAGATATCCCGTACAATATCTTTCAAAAGTGACAGTTTCTATGCGGTTGCTGTTCTATTATGAATCGATTGTGTTAGCAGACTTGGGGCCCAGTTGTCGATTGAAGGAATTACCTCGAATGCGTACGCGACGGTGTCGATAGCAATGACGTGTTTCCTGGCGTAGTTCTGCAGAGCGCCGGTGAGGAAGGCCTGCGGGAAGTAGAAGCCGGAGATCCAGAACACCTTCGGGATGCCCGTGTCCGCCCACTCCTGCATGAACTGCACGCGCAGGCACAGGTCCTTCACCCACGCGGCTGACCGAACAGACAATTGTGAACTTTATTAACAGATAGAGAAGTATAGGATACTTTTTTATCCGGAAAAAGGAATGTTTACCCGAGGACTAGCCCAACAACTGTATCTCAAAATCCAATTGGAGGATTTTAATGATATTTGGAAAGGCCATAGATCAGATACCCGGAGAAATTATGAGTATACGATCCTTTTTTTATCAGGGAAATTGGTAGAGTTCCTCCATGATAGTCGATAAGGTAAAGTCCAAAATTATTCTGGACTTCTATTAATAAAAAGTATGTGGAATAAATTAAATTGGGATTTTTAATTGCCCATGGTTATAGACATAAAAATTAGAGGTAGAGTTACTGAGCTAAATCGATGGTTGCGCGGGCGCAGATATTTGTATAAGTACTAGCCATGATCCGATAACTTAAGAAAAAAATGTTCCTTCATACTAACTTTGATCCCCCATTTGGCCCCCTTGGGGGAAGAATTTCCAAAAAATCCCTCCCTAATTCAACTCTAGCCTCTAGGAACTCAAGGGACATGTGGTCCGTATACAAATCTGTTGGTGTACTGGTTTAGACTGCAGTCTGTCAGTAAGTGAGTGTTGGGAGTCGTATCGGTGCGAGTACCGAGCGGCTTGAGCGAGGGGTAGGCCTTGGAGGTCCACATGAGCGGCACCGCGTTGCGCGCCAGGCTGCGCGACATGCTCTCCAGCGCCTCCGACATCACCACCAGCCCCTTCAGCGCCTTCAGCAGGTCCCTGCACACACCCGCCACATCAGCAGCGCACTTGTCACTGACCCTGCGCTCTATGCCGAGGGTGCCGGGTTCGAATCGTGGCAGGGACAAACTTGTGTTATAAGCACAAAGGTTTGTGTACCAAGACTCGAGAGTCCTTTAAGCATTTGATCATCCAAGCACACTTGAAAAACTCAGCCTATGTATTAATTGCGAGCTATGACATCTAAGTTGGTAGAACGTATTCCTTGGAAACATGTGTTCATGTTCAAATCCCGGCTTGCACCTCTGAAATTTTCAGATTTTCATGAGCGAATCTCATGTTTTACCATAATTTACGTGCTGTACGGTGAAGACAAACATTGTGAGGAAACCTGCATGTCTATCGAAAAGTCCCGTGAAATTCACCAAACCGCACCGGGCCAGCACACAGTGGCCTATATCTTAAATATCTTCCTTGTATTAGGGAGAAATATGGCCGGTATAGTGACAAAGTTTTTATTTATGTAAACCATTGAGTACAGTGCTTATAAATCGTCAAAATATACACAAAATGCTAAGCTACAACTTTACCGCCGTGCACCTCTGCCTACCCCATTGGGGATACAGACGGGATGGTGTAAATATTAATTCATTAAAATTAAAACCATTTTTTATTCATATACGCCACAGCCGCGACATGTCTGTCCGCTAACTTCTATAAACCCAACGCGGTTTTTATCTCAATTCTTAACAGTACAATAGCAATAATACTGACTTCAGTGAATTGTTGATGACACCCAACAGTCGGTTGTATCTTATGGCCTCCTGCATCAGCACAGTGTTCAGCGACTCCTTGTACGACACAGGGTACCTGGGAAACAATACACCAGACATAACAACGATAGCAACTCGCAGGCCGATACACTCAAAGTCCACTTGGACAAAGTGCACATTGAAGAAAGCTTGACAAAGTGCGAATCTAATGTTTGACTATAATTATCACTTGCTAAATGATGAAGTAAACCATCGTGATGAAACCAGGATGTTTGAGAGAACTTCTACACTGGACCAGTGCGGTGGACAATGGCCTTACCCCCGTCGCATTGCCCAAAGATGGCCAACAGTGGGAGATTAATAACGGCTTACCCTAAAATTTATAGAAAGTTATAATAGATTATAAAGCTGTTATAACGCACTTTTTCCTCTGAAAAGATCGTAATAATGCCATTATAATGTCGTTATAATGTCTTTAAATTTAAGGGCTATATAATTTTAACAAAATTCTTAAAACTGACTGACAGACAACGCACAGCCTAAGCCGTTGGACCTGGAGATTACAAAGCACCCTAGAGGTGCACTAAGGAGGATTTTTTGGAAATTCTACACCTAAGGGGGTCAAAGAAACATTTTAAACCGACTTCAAAAAAAGCAGGTGGTTCTCAATTCGATTGCATTTTTTTTAAGTTACGCTCGGGCACATGGCTGGTTATATGATATGGTTATTCCCCATGCAGACTCACGTGGTAGCAATGAACTTCTGGTCGAGTGCTGGGGGCAGCACTTGGAGGATGTCCTTGGCCGCCTTCTCCGTCATCTCCTCCGCGGACATGCCCTCGGTGCCGCTCACTTCCTTCGGCTGGAGATTCCTCAGCGTGTCTGATATCAATAGACAATGTGCATATTTTTATTGCATGTCTTAACTGACCTGTGCACTCTGGGGGTCCAGACTCATGAGTTGAATTCATTGTGTCAGTTTTCGTTACGAAGCCACTTACACCTTGTGTGTGTGTGTCTGTGTGTGTGTGTTACATGAGTAATAAATACTCACTAAGGCTGGTGTTGGTCTCAGACATGGCGTAGCTGATGTTAGCGTTGGGGTGCAGCCCGAACAGCGAGGGGTCGTCGTTGAGCGGCAGAGTCTTGATGTATTTCGTGTAGTCCTCCACCGACGTCGATGATGTTTGCTGAAATATAGGTAATAAATATAGGAAATATAGGGGGCTAACATTGTGTGATGAGCACGAATGTTTGCACGAATAGATATTAATCAACCATGACTACTAACTAGGCGGAAGCCTGTATCTTGGAAACCTGATTAGTTTGCTTTATAGTCAAGCACATTATTATCTATACTAATCTATACTCTATACTAATATTATAAATGTGAAAGTTTGGATGGATGGATGGATGGATAGATGGATGGATGTTTGTTACTCTTTCACGCCCGAACGGCTGAACGGATCTGGATGAAATTTGGCACAGAGATAGATTATAGTCTGGAATAGCACATAGGCTACTTTTTATCCCGGTAAAATGTATGGTTCCCGTGGGATAGATGTTTTATTTTTCATACTTTTTATCGCGGGTAACACCGCCGGGCGCCGCTAGTATTCTTATATACAAAAAAAGCGTACGTATTAATTTATTTGGTGTTGTCACGACGCGGCTACCTGCGCCTCGTGTACCGTACCTGTTTGTAGGCGCCGTACTCGTCGAACATGTACCGGTCGGACAGCACGGCGGTGGAGTAGTAGTCGGCCAGCAGGCACAGCAGGCAGCGCCGGTCCCAGTCGTCCGTCACGCGCCCGCCGTAGTTGATGTGCCCCGCCGTGTACGTCAGCATCTGCGAACATTATATAAACTTATTAGCAGCCTGGAACTCGAAGCGCTCATGGCAACCCAGTGTTAATATCGGTGAGACCCAAGCATACATTTATTAGTGATAAGATTTATTTTTCTTCAATATTTTTTTTAATGTTAATCTCTGGTTTTAAAGCCATTTGCATTTTTTAGACAAATACACAGATGTGTATTTATCAAAAAAAACACATACAGAATACATTTTTATAAAAAGGTATAAAATATGTCTTAGTCGTAGCATAAAAGTTAAAATAATATATATAGTCAGACCCCCCCCCCCCCCCCTAAAACATGTTACGTCATAAATGAACAGCCCCAAACAGGCAGAAAACGTTGTCTATGGGCGGTGCAGTAGCGGCAGTAGCGGCGGTAGCGGCGGTAGATGCGAGCGACTCACGCGCAGCGGCACCTCGCTGTACTCGGTGAGGAACATGTGCAGCTGCGAGATGCAGATGCGCAGGTCGCCGTCCGTGAACTCGTACGGGATGTTGAAGCCCAGCGGCCCGAACTTGCGCCGCTCCAGCACCACGCCGTGGAACAGGCACAGCGAGAACAGCAGCCACTGCGGGTGACCACGGCCTGCTCATATCATCGTGACAACATGCAGCATGTGCGGTGTGGGGGGGGGGGACAGCACGTGACGAGCTAGCGTGATCCGCGGGGGACTTCATGAGCCATGTACAGAACAAACGCGTGCGCAACGAGTGAGGCTGCCTTCGTCATGATAGAGGGGCTGGACATATCATTATCGATCGGAATATTTATTAATGATTAAGGGGGCAAAGTGTTAGCCTTGCCAACACGGTGTGTACGTTCAAGTCTCGACTCGCACCTCTGGGATTTTCGAATTTTGGTGCGAATGTCATTTTCATTAATGATTATCACTTGCGGTACGGTAAAATGTATTTTTATTTTATTTTCTTATCCCTACAACCGTATCGGAAAGCGACCTCAACTGAAAAGATCTGGCTAAAAACTCAGAGGGCTAGTACTTTTTTACAGAACCTTTTTTTTAAATAAAATGTTATTTTTAGTTACAAAGCACCAACTCAAGAAGACAAGCACTATTTCGATTCATTGCAGTCTTTTTTTCCTTTTGGCATCTCTGGCAAGTAATAGCGAACTGTTTAAAATTTTATGACCTATATTATTATGTATTTATATTTGACAATTCAATAAAATATTTGATTTCACTGGTATTTAGTAGTCATACCTTAAAATTGGGGACTTTGTTGTCACCAGAAGTTAAATAGTCAGTGAAGTCGGGTACTTGGTTCATGTAAGCCTTCAACAAGTTCGCCTTTATGCCTCTAGGGGGCTCCACTGTCATCTTATATCCTGAAAACACACAATTCTAGTATAATTCGCGAGGAAGAAGAAAATTTACAATGGCGTAGGACCTCGTCTCCTCTCGAGACCATTCGAGGCGAAAAGTGATTTTGGGCTTTCTGCGGGACAATTTTAAATAGGATCCCAGAATTTGAACCGGTAAAAGGCTCGCCCAGTACTGCATGGACTTGACAGAATCAGCACATAGATTGTGGAACCGACGCGACGGCTGTTGGGGTAGAAATTGAAATAAAATCAAATATATAATTTAAAAATAAATAAAGTTGGTTACAGATACTTATTTCTTTGCTATTATGAAAATTTTACTTAAATATACAAAACTAGTAAAAGGGCCTCCTAAACTAGACAGAGCCTACATCTTGAGATGGCAGAAAGGTTCTAGTATGGCAACCACGAGTCGGAGCAAGTGTGAGTCGGCTCATGGTACAAAAATCTGCTACGCCAGGTATTCTCTTCCAGCGATAGCCCAGGAGCACGTCTCCATCGGTGTTGTCATTAATTGACATTTTCAATAGAACTTTGAACACCGCTCATTGGTCGGTGTCGAGGTCTAGGGCCAATCACAAGACCCAGGTGTCGCGGAAGAGAATTACACTATTTTTATAACATGGTCGGCCCCACGATGTTGACCGATGACGTCAACATGACGATGAACAGCAATGGAAGCGATCTGGGTGGTGATGGACCGCCATGCTGTCTGCTCACCGTTCTGCAGCAGCGCGACGGGGAAGTGCGGCGAGGGCGTGGAGGTGAGCCACAGCCGGAAGTCCTTGTGCACCAGCTCCGGCAGGATGTGCTCCACGTTCAGCTCCAGCACCGGCATCCACGACGGGGACAGGTGGCAGTTCTGGATTCACATAAACATCCAATCAGGTCGCAATTTTTTTTAAAACATTAGTCACCTTAGGGAGAGAAAGATAAAGAGAAAACTTTATTTGTTACAAGAATGAGACACCATTAGAAGAAAGAGCTACAATATAAACAATAAGATATGCTGCCTAGTTATGTGCTGTTATATTATCCAATAGGTATATTATCCCTCAAATTCATAGAAAGTTATAATGGATTATAAAGCTATTATAACGCACTTTTTCCTCTGAAAAGATCGTTATAATGCCATGAGTAGGGGGCATGTGTTTCACAATTGCACCGAATAGGTGTCCAGTTTAACATTGCTACTCTGTCCACAAAATATGAAATAGTTCCTGCAGAGGTCAATTCGATGTTTATTCGTCATCATTCACAGCTGTTGACCCAGCAGGTGCCTCACATAGCATTGAGGTTCTCGTCAAGGACCCTTTTTAACTCAGTTCCCAACGACGAACGCACCTGGAAAAAGACCCAGTTGCCGAAATCGCAACCAATCTTCATCATGGCCTCCGCCAGCGGCCCTTGCCCCTGCCCCAGGGAGATGCTTTCAAATCGCTTGCCCATCTTCATCTTGTCCGCGAATTTCAAAAGATCTAGAATCATTATTTATTGTAATAGTAATTATTTTAAACTTTTAGTTATAAAAGAAAGGATCGGTGTCATGTCGTATAGGGAGGTGAAAGAAGCTGCACTAGATAGAGACAGATGGAAAGAGCTTCATTAGCTACACCGACAAGGGTCTAACCCTTAAATTAGAAGAAGAGAAAGAAGTTATAAATACAATTATTAGTATAATTTTATTTTTAAGTTCCAAACGTACCCACTAGGTACCTACAGGTACACTTACATAGGTACCCATTAGGTAGTCAGTCAGGTACAAGGCGGATGGGTGGGTTGCGTGAGACGAAAAATGGTTCCTATCCAAACCACAGTCAATCACGGAAACAACGCAAGGAAAGGAAGGGATAATAACTACACTTGGATGTTATAACGATCAGGGCCCCAAGTCTGCTAACACAATCGATTCATAATCGGACAGCAACCGCATAGTAACTGTCACTTTTGACAGATATTGTATGGGATATCTGTCAAGTGACAGTTACTATGCGGTTGGTGTTCGATTATGAGTCGATTGTGTTAGCAGACTTGGGGCCCAGTAAGGATGTTTATTTAACGCCACAGGTACCCTGTTGATTTTCATGCCATAAAACAAGTCCTAAGAGTTCCTTGTAAGTGCTATGAAGCCCTTAAACGATTAGGCATATATAACTAAAATGGTGATGATCGAGTGTTGTGGAGGTGTAGTCACCGGCGGCGGGGTCGGTGCCGGTGGACAGCACGAAGATGATGGGCGCGAGCGGGTCGGACTCGGCGTACAGCGCGGCCAGGTCCGCCGGCTGCGGCTCCACGAAGCGCGCGCCCAGCCCCACCACCACGTAGTCCTGCACACCACCGCGCCGCCACACACATTACATTCTACACGCTTCGGGATATCTTCTCCTCCAAAATACCTAGGAGCCTACCCAGTGTGTGCTGCCATTGAGACGTGACCACTGACTATAGACCTCATAAGAAAGCTTAAGGTCGATCCACGCGCAAGTGAGAGTAAAACACAGGGTTTCGCTAAGCGATGGGATCAGAAATGAGGGCGTCCGTAAACAAACTAGCGTAACCCACATCAAATTAAAGACTTTCAACGCTGAAATGGCGGTGGACGAGGCACATAGCTCGAAGGATCCATGGCCTTTGCGGCACAAAGGTTCTGGAATGGCGTCCACGTACCAGAAGGCATAGTTTCCAGCAACAGAGAAGCCATTTGACTCCAAGCAGAAGCAGGTCACTAGTATCAGTTATACACAAATTAATATCACCTGCAACCCTGGCACCAGCTTATCCGGGCGCACACACTTTAGTACGAGCAACTTTTGGAATGGGTCTAACTGGGTGTCCATTGGCTTCGGGAGCGGCAACCTAGAAACAACACAATGGTAAATAATAAAAGTATTAGGCCAGTTCTCCTGTAACGCTAACCGTCCGCGCGGACTTGCTGAAAATAATCGCGGACTAAATAAAAATGTCGGACGGACTGACTAAAAATGACGGGCAGACTCACTAAAAATGCCGAGCGGGCTTAATGAAAATAACGGGACTAGTCCACGCGGACGACCCGTATCTCAGTAACAGATTCTATGCTGTTATATAAGTGTAGCGACTATTTCAACCGCACCACAAGCTACGCAGATGGCACTGCAGACGCATTCAGAACAATAGACGATTGACGTCACAATCCTGAATCGCGCTATAAGAGTTTTCGGAGCAAATAAGTCTACAATTGTATTTTAGAATATCTTAACTCTACAACGAGATCGGAACGCGACCACACCCCTTCAATACTCGGCTGGGTACTCGGCAGAGCTCGGCACAATCTATTCACAAAGAATCTATCGTGTTAAAATTATGTGGAACTTACTTGTGAGGGTTATATGAGTCATAATAAGTCTTGAAGAACTTGGTTTGACCGTAGAAGTCTTCGAAGAAGCCCTGCATGGTGGGCAGCGTCCCGAGCTGCTGCAAGTCGAGCCACATGCGCGGAGAGATCCACTTGGGCTCCGGATTATCCACCTCCTAGGAAGGGGGAGGATACATGGATGGGGAGGTGATCAATAAGGAGAAAAGGATATTGTCTGTGGAACGAAACGATGACCTAAATTGACCGACAACGATGTAAAAATGGCTCAAGAGTCAAGGCGTTTAGTAAAGTCCGTATGTTTGGGGTATAAAAGCATATCTGATGTCGCTTAAGAATATGGGGATCTTAGAATAATGATTGAGAGACTAGCTGAGGTTTTAAGGTCCACCCCAGATTAGGCTATTAGACTTTCCTAATGGATTCGAACTATGGCTCTCGACACAGAAAGCAAGGACACAACCAGCTGAGGTAATCAGGTATATATTTCCCTTCTAGTAACGAGTTTTGCATAACACGCACTCTTTCATGGTTCACCTATTAACTAACATCACTTATTTATGTATTAACTATATTAATACGACACAACAAACAAGTTTAATCGCGTTAAACCTTCAAAACCACTTTATAAACACGGAGACAATGCAAACGACACAACGGCCATTTGCAGTTTACGTCAGATTTAGTTCCTCCCCCACGCATTGGGGGCGCTTCGAATAGGCACAATAGAGAGCTGTCATTACATTCAAGTCCAGCGTACTTGTATATACCGCACCCTCAGAACGATAGTGGCTCAACTCAAAATTATGAATTCAAAATTATGGTTTTAATGTATGTTCCATCCGATGAATATTAAAACAAAGGTGTTTTATGATAAAAAAAGCATAATTATATTTCCGTCTCTTTTACACCGGTACTTTTCGTCCTCCCCGTTCAGTTGGAAAGATCTTTGCTGGCGATTTCCAAAAAAAATAATTTTTGAGTTGAGCCCCTATCGTTCTGAGGGTGCGATATGAGGTCAACATAGCGGGTATCTTGGCAATGTCAAGTAATAAAGTCAAAGTCAAATCATTTATTTCGTATAGGCCTACGGGGGCACTTACAAATTGTCATTACATTTTTTTCCTTAACTCTACAACCGGATCGGAACGCGACCTCAACTGAGAAGAATATAGTGTGTCGGTACCTTGTCGAGCTTGGCGCCGTTGAGCATGAAGTTGAACTCGGCGAGGCGGATGGTGCCGCGGTCCAGCAGGATGCGCGCGCACAGCAGGAAGGCGAACAGCAGCTTGTGGCGCTCGAACAGGCTGCGGCACACGTTCTGGTACAGCAGGAACGTGAAGTGCAGGATTATTATCTCCACGCGCTCGACTATGTCCTCTGGAACAGGCACACACAATTGATTGTACAACAAGTACATAAAGTGGGGCATTTTATCCGCCCGTGGTGAAGGCGAGGGTAGATATTGAAGTGGAAGATACAATTGCTGATTTAATCAATGAGTTATACACTCTGCTTTTCACTTTGGTTGCGAGGAAAGTCAACACACAACTGAAACAGTGATCAACTTTTAAAGTGGAATTTGAACAATTTTGTATCGTAGCTACACACAGACCTAATATTCATTATATATTCTTCCAAATTCACAAACTAACATAAATTACCTCTTTATAATATTGATATAGATTAGTCTAAACAGCTTACTACATTTTTTTGTATATCTTCAATATCGCTTGTATATTTCCTCACCATTGGGTTCGGTCTCGGCCATGGCCCTGACGAAGAGCTTCACGAACCACTCGAGCGAGTACTGGTACATGGGGTCCACGCTGGCCATGTCGGACAGGCAGAAGAACAGGATCTGGCCGCGGTTCGCCACCGGCACGTAGCCGCCACGAGCTTCGTCTATCTCCAGGGAAGTCTTCTCTATGTCTTCCACTTTTATCTAAAGGACAACAAATATATATATGTAGATATAGCCGTGGTGGTCAAACACTCGCTTTGGAAGCAAGATGTGTAGTTATTTGTTTCCTGTAAATCAATGAGATGGGTACCGCACAATCGATAAGCTATCTATTTTAAACTTCCTGGACTTTTAATCCTCACAAATTACTCCTAAACACGATAAGAAATATCCCTAAATTATATTCCTAAATCAGATAATTAAGTGCCTCATCTTTGACTCACAATAATCTCGGCGCTCTTAATCTTAATAGCCTCCAGAGTCAGGATGAGGGGGAGGTCATCGACCGGGGACCCCTCGCTGTTGGACAGCCCGTACAGGATGTCGGCTTGCATCTCCGCTAGCTGAGATGCCAGTTGTGCTCGGGAGACTATGAGCTGGCCGCGCACTTCTTCTAGGTCCGGCCGTTCTTGGGCCACTACGATTGATAGGAGTTGTTCTGCTAAGCCGCTGGGGGGGGGGGGGGGGGGAATAAATTAATAGACGTAAAATCATGACTTGTTACACGGTGAAGGCAAACATCGTGAGGAAACCTGCACCTATATCAAAAGCCATGTGTAGTTCTTCAACCTGCACTGGTGCATGATGGTTCAATGGTCTTAATCCTCGCTTGGAGGAGACTCAAAGGCTAGTAAGTACCGGTAATAGCATTGGTTGACCTCGATTGCTATGAGGTATTGCAACAAGTGGCTAAAGAGAGGCTGGTAAAGCGGCATCTGACGCTGGCACTGCCAGCTCGCGACTTCGGTTAACTGATATTAGCTATAGAGGGATCGAAGGGTCGCGCGTCCGTTTAGATAGATGGCGTTGAATTTGTTAATGCGCTGTTTTAGTTAACGACACTTGTTTTTTTATATACGATATACAACGACTATGCTGGTGGTGAGTCAGTGACGGAGAAGACCAGCAGTGGGTAATACCTGGGCACAAGCGCAAAGTTGACGATCTGCACTTTGACCGATGTTTCCGGAGTGTACTTAGGGTTGGGCAGTTTGGTGGTGATGTATAGCCGGAAGCCGGCCATGTACGGGATCAGGGAGTCGCCCAGCTTGAGCACCATCTGACCCGCTTGCCGGAAGTATTGACGCTGCACCACAAAATACATACAATAGGGAACATGCGTATAAAAATTAACATTGATTTACATTTTAGTAAGTTGAGTGAATTTCACTGCAGTATTGTGACGTCATCAGGCACATCAAACACATAAAGGCTAACTCTCAAATTTATAGAAATGAATCATGGATTATAAATCCATTATAACGCACTTTTTCCTTTGGAAAGTTCGTTATAACGCCATTATAATCCATTATAACTGTCTATAAATTTGGGGGTAAAGACGCTAGCCATTTGATGAAGTATACATTTTATATTAGATACCTAGTTATTGAATTAGTAATATTTTTAATATTTTGTATGATTATCAGTTTTCTTATACCATAGGCTACCGAAAAACATAGCGTAGTACTTTGATTCTACGATCGTTATATATAAATCATTGATTACTTTCAAAACTGGATCCAGAGCCGGGTCCAACTCTTGGCCGACGTTCTCCAGCAACACGGGCTTGCCGAACCGAAGCGCTGACTCGAAGTTCCTCAACAGGTCTCTGTCGTTCGGCTTGCACACCGTCAGACCTTCGATTTTGCCCTAAAAGAGAATTGAAAAATTCAAATCTGTTTAGAACTAACTAAACATATAGTTTTTTTTTATTTACTTTAGTAGTTTTAGTAAGTGTTATTTAGTATGTCCGCATCACTAGCAACATTTTATTATATTTAAGTTGGTAGTATTGTTTATTCCTTCTTCCTTTTTTTTATAATAAATTCGATATTTATTGCGGAGCACACTTGTCGCTAGTAAAATAAAAAAAGGAAGAAAAAAAAAGAAATAAATATGTTGCTAGTGATGCGGACATACTAAATAAGACTTACTAAAACTAATAAAGTAAATAAAAAAAACTGTATGTTTAGTTTGTTCTAAACAAAATCTTCGCCAAAAAGTTGTCGGTATATGTGTTAAGGGAGAATGTCTGACCATGGCCCTGATCCACTTGTTGGCCTGCGTCTGCGGGTCGATGATGAGCGGCCAGCGCCGCGAGTTGGACATGAGCACGGCCGACTCCACCGACATGGGGTCGCGCGGCAGCCCGTACATCTGCCAGTTCCTGACACCATAACAACACTCCTTAACTAATCGTAGCGACATCGAGAAAGCATACTGTCATTGCCATACTTGCTGCAAGAAACTCCCGTCAAAATCGGTCCAGCCATTTCAGAGATTAGCCGGAACAAACAGACAGACAAAAATTGAACAAAAAGTTATTTTGGTATATGTACCGTGTATACATCCAAATGCACTTAGTAAAAAGCGGTTATTTTAATATTACAAACAGACACTCCAATTTTATTTATTTGTATAGAAGATTGTGGTGCGAGCGAAATGGAAGACATTACTGAAACGCTACGTAAATATAATGTCCTCGAACCACTGAAATAATCAATACTCTTATGGCCAACGTACGTAAGTGGACTGCACGGCAGAGTATTATGAATTTAATAATAATATTGCCAGACAAACACACCCATTACACGGTGGCAAACTAAGCAGCGCTTGTATTATGGGTACCGTACAATAGATTGGAGGCAAACCCAGTATATATTACTTTAGATATTGAACGTCCATGTCTCGGGTAGGAACATTTGTACTCACAAAGTTAACCACGAACCCGGGAACTTCACTACACTTCTACTACGAACGTCACTACAAACCGTGGTAATCGCTTAGACGAAACGAAAAGTATGCTTCAGCATTCTTCAATGAATACCATACCTGATAAGTACAGCGTCTCCTAATATGGTCAGCGGTGTAGCACCGTCGGTGTGAGGGACTTCTACTTCCTAAGAGGCAAATTGATAATCAATTTGTAATTATTTTGTTTTAAATTATCATTCATTGTTTTATTCGCATTCAATATTAGTAAATACATAAGGAACAAGCTTATAATTTATAGTGCATAATTTTAATAATTAAGTTTAACGATTACTAAATGTAAAAGCAGCGATAGCCAAGTAGTTAGAACGCTTGTCGCGGTAACGAAGATCGCAGTTTCAAATCCCAGCTCGCACCTCTGGGATTTCTGGATTACATGTGCGAATCACTTTGATTATCACTTGCTTACCGTGAATGCAAACAGTGAGGATACCTGCACATCTAATCTAATTATGTTTTTCAAGCGAATATTTTATATTTTTATACAATTCACCTCAATATGATGGATCCACAGCTTAAGTAGTTCCCTTCTGAATTCGTCAGTGAACGGCGTTATGTAGCCGACGGCGCCTGCAATCAATATTGAACTTTAACTTACTAGTACTATGAACTATTACACAGATTGTTAGAATTATTAATATAGAGGTGCTTACAAGCGCTGAGCAGTACGTCCCCGATGATATTGACAATGGCGACGTCCAAGTCTTTAATGGTGTTGATCCATCGGACGCGCTCGCTCGACAAGCCGTTCAGCAATCTAGACAACAAGTTTACGATCGTACAACAATTGACTTATATCAGTGGTATTCCATACTTTTCTATAACAAACTTAGATTGGAAGCGCTGGGTCAGAAAGGTCAAAACGTCGATTATTTTTATTTTTTTACGAAAATTTGGGGCCTCATTAAGACGTGATTTAGTTTTTTTGCGACATTGGCATTGTGCAATAGACGACTAGATAATTAATTCAATGCAATACAATACGTAGTCACAAACAAAATACTACCGATATCTATATAAGTATAACATGCTGAGTTCGCCGTCAGTCCATTGTACGGTACACATAATACAAGCGTTGCTTAGTGTGGGACCACATAGTTGGTCTGTTCGTCTGGCGACATTTTGAATTTTGCGCCCTGAACTAGCGCTTCCACCTTAGAATATGAATCAGTAAAGATGGTTTGAATCGCAATAATATTAACGACTAGCTGTTGCCCGCGACTTCGTCCGCGTGGTATTTAACAAAGACAACCGTTGACAACAGCCTGCTCGCCCATTCTGAGCCCGCGGGACGCATTGCAGGTTGTTGCTATCAAACTTAATCAGGCGCTGCGCTGCAACATTGGTTTTTTTTTTTTTTCGTGAGATCCTGTTTTTTTTTCTAAAATAAAAGTAGCCTAAGTTACTCCTTGTTACATCAGCTATCTGCCAGTGAAAGTCCCGTCAAAATCGGTCCAGCCATTTCAGAGATTAGCCGGAACAAACAGACAGACAGACAGACAGACAGACAGACAGACAGACAGACAGACAGACAGACAGACAGACAGACAGACAGACAGACAGACAGACAGACAGACGGACAGACAGACAGACAGACAAAAATTGTAAAAAATGTTGTTTCGGTATAGGTAACGTGTATACATCCAAATGCACTTAGTAAAAAGCGGTTATTTTAATATTACAAACAGACACTCCAATTTTATTTATATGTATAGATATAGATGAATTGCACAAATCCGACTCAGAATCATTTCGATTCCGTTACTGATGATTCAATGGTGCCGCGGGCCACCTGTTGGCGCGGTCCATCCGGGCCAGGCATTGGTTGATGTCTTCCTCCATTTTGCGTTTCTCCTCCTCCTTCTCCTGCAGATACGCGTTCAATTTAGCGATCCCTTCCAGCAACGCTTGCATCTTCGCTTTGGCGTTGGCGAGCATCGCTGTTAGAAGAATATAAGTATATTAATGTCGAAATGAAAATATTTTTTCAGATTTTATCGCGTTTATTTCATGTTTTTACGTTCCCGACGTTTCGGCTGCTTTACAGCAATCATGGTCGCGGGAGGACTGAGGTGGTTGACGTCCTAGTGTCATATTTTGACGGGGGTACCCTCATATTTAGTTGTTGCTTGCGGTCCGATCTACGCAGAAAGTGTTCAGTGTCTTGAGGTCTTGCAATGGTGCGCTTGGTTTTTAATTTAATGATATTAATTACTGGATCCCAAATCGGTGGTAGCACCCAGCCATCTTCCCTATTGAAATTAGGATGTTTGTTGATGACTAAATATGATACCCTCATATTTAGTCATCAACAAACATCCTAATTTCAAACTCCAGTTCAAACGTGGGTCACTAGGACGTTAACCACCTCAGTCCTCCCGTGACCATGGTTGCTGTAAAACAGCCGAAACGGCGGGAACGTAAAAATTTTGGCTGTGGGGGTCTGAGGTTTTAGTTCACTTTGGAAAAGGGGTTTTTGCCCTAAATAGTTTGGGAATCCCTGTTTTACACGAATAATAGATATTGCGATTCTTGTGATTGTAAAGGCTACGGACCCCTGACGGCGGCCAGGTCGGTGGTGGCTCGCTCCAGGGCCTCCTTCTTGGGCGCGACCGCCTTGTTCACGTGGTAGAACTTGAACATCGCGTGCACCCACATGCACAGCGACTGGCACGCCTTCGACACCTACCCACAACATACATAATATATAGACACTAAATAAATATATTTATGCGCGGTGGGGGAAGCGTGAACGCGTTTAGAACCACCCAGATTCGTTGTACCAATTTGAGTCGTAGCTCGTAGTGAGAAAAGTTGACTTTCAATTGTTACCGCATTAACTCGCTTCGAGATTATTTCCGAATGAAATATTGAAATATATGTTACTCTAGAAATAGCAAATCAGAACAACGATCATGTACCGCTCGCGGTGTACGCGGGTTGCAAGGTTTGCAAATGCCAATGTGATTCTCATCAAGTTGTGGTTCCGGAACCTCAGTACACTGGAACGCAGTAATAGTTTCGAGCGCCCAATCGAGTAACTACGTAGTACATATACAGCGTGATTCAAAAAGGGTATATTACCATTTCAACTTGCGCTTCATAGCGCATATGTAATCGTTGTGTGAAGTAACAATTTCGATAAACAAATGTATGAAAGCATATTTTTTTTTATTGACTTACTGATGGACGCTGTATATTGGATGGGTGGAGACGGAAGAATAAAATTTGAAGGACTGGCGAATCATCTCCTCCCAGTAACAAGGGCAGTATGCCCGGCACAAATGTGTACCTTCAATATCTTGGCGGGGTCGTAGTCCGGGTTGGCGATGAACCGCTTCAGCTTCTTGATGATGTCCTCGGTGATGGACTCCTTGTCGTACTTCATGAGCGAGTCCAGGAAGGCGGTGGGGTCGGCCAGCATCTGCGAGCCCGGCTTCCAGTAGTTCAGCACCTTCTCGCCGAACGACGCGCCGGGCTCCTGTGGGACCAGGCGACTAATCTATACTCTATACTAATATTATAAATGTGAAAGTTTGGATAGATGGATGGACGTTTGTTACTCTTTCACGCCAGAACCGCTGAACGGATCTGGATGAAATTTGGCACAGAGATAGATTATAGTCCAGGATAGCACATAGGCTTTTTAACCGGTAAAATGTATGGTTCCCGTGGGATAGATTTGTTTTAATTTTTCATAGAGCAAACAATCATATCGATCCTTTCGATATTATTTTTTGCATAAGTAGTGATAGTTTAGGGGTCAGAAAATGACATAGGCTAATTTTTATCCCGAAAAAATGTACGGTTCTTATGGGAAGGCATACAGGAACCGTGTTTTTTTAAACTTAACTTTTTAATTGCGGGTAACACCGCGGGGCGCAGCTAGTATAACATAAAACTCCAAACAAAAGGCCTCTGTGTTTATTTTGAAGAATTTCGAAAATTATTTCACTTTAAGTAATCAATCTATCTATCAGCCGAAAGACGTCAACCGCTGGACATAGGCCTCCCCCAATGATATCACATATATGTCGCATTATACGCATAATATTTAGTATTGTTGTATGTGTCGGTGGTGCAGCCCGCGGGCACCTTGATGGGCTTGATGTCGAAGACGACGCAGAGCGACTCGATGACGAGCAGCACGCCGGCGGGCGGCTTCTTCATGGCCTTCACCTCCACCACGTCGTTGCGGTTCAGCTCCTGCAGCGCCTTCTCCGCCGCGCGCAGCGCCGGCAGCGCCTCCTCTGCGCCCCGCAACACACCGCATATACTCATCGCCGAATTTATACACGTTTTATAATAAATAGATAAATATTTTTTTTTTTTTTTTTTTATTACATTATAGGCAAGTATTTGATCTCAATCTCACCTGATGGTAAGTGACGATGAGATCTACGATGGAGCATACTTGCCTAGGTAGGAAGGCGGCAGTAGATCGAGACGCTACATTCACTAGGCACATGCAGCGCAGCTGATCTGACCCGCCATCCATGAATGGCAACACCGAACAACATGCCGGAACACGGCTAGGCCGCTTGGCGACGTGGCTTTGATCAGAGGGTGGTGACTAACCACGGCCGAAGCCTACCACCAGTATCAAATATCGCCAGACGAACACTATACGGTAACTACTATACGGTCTACTATACTAACTATACGGTCCCACACTAAGCAACACTTGTATTATGGGTACCGTACAATGGACTGGGGGCGGACCCAGTATATATTACTTATATAGACATTAAACATCCGTGACTTAGGTACAAACACTCGTTATAGCTTTATTAAAGGTCGTATAGGTAGTTTGCATTGCAGTTTTAGGTCTAAATTAGTAATTATGATTATTTCATTTAGTATCACGTTACAACAAATTTCTATTCAGATTTTATGCTGAAAATACAGAAAAAATGCGTATATTTATGAAAAGATCAACGGAAAAATTCAACCCCACAAGGGTTGAAATTTTCCGTTGATCTTTTCATAAGCTCCCGAAGCACGAGCTATGTCCACGGTAGCGGTTTTCGTTACGAAGCCACCTACACCTAACACCATTACACAAGCTATTAGGAAGTAATTGTTAAAATTACAATAGGTACTGCACTTCTGCATTATTGGGTATATTTAGTGAGCACAGATGATAATAAAACAAAAATGCGTGTATAGGTTTTACAGTGATAGCCAAGTTGGTTGATCGCTGGCCTTGGAAAGTAGGTATGCAGGTTCCAACCCCAGCTCACACCTCTGGGATTTCTGGATTTTAATGTGCGAATCTCATTTCAACCACTTATGATTATCACTTTCTGTACGGCGAAGGCAAAGATCGTGCGGAAACCTGCACGTCCGTCAAAAGTCGTGTGAAGTTCACCAAACCGCATCGGGCCAGGGTGGTGGTGGGTGGTCGACTACGGCCTAAAACCTCGCTATATTGAGGAGGACAGTGCCCGGCATTTAGGCTCACCCCCTATTAAATTGGTACAAAAATACCATCGGCGAAATGTGGGCGCACTACAGTGCACCTCTACCTACCCCTTGGGGATTACATACGTGAGGGTTTTATTGTTTGTGTGTACATTTATGTTTATATATGTGTGTGTATTGATGTGTATTCTATGTCGCTCATCGTGTATATGTGAAGCCAACATGGTATATCCAACGGTTGGCTGTTCGGTCCACGTACCCAAGTCCTTGGTCGCATCGTCAGCCATGGCTATGGTTTCAGTGGCCATCTTCTCCGCCACCAATTGCTCTTTCTCCACCTTCTCGCGGGCCTCTTCAGCTATCGCCTGTAAAACATCATAAAAACAATAATATAGCCAGACGAACACCCAACTGTACGGTCCCAAGGTAAGTATCTCATATATTAAAGGTACGGTACAATGGACTGAGAGCGAGCCCAGTGTAAAATTACATACATAATTACATACGTCCATGACTCGGATAAAAATATTTGTGCAGATTACACAAATTTTACCCCTACCAGGATGGCGGGATTCGAGCCCGGGACCCTCGGTATATACAGCAAGTTCACGATTAACTGTGCCAATCGGTTCGTCATAATGTTTAATTATAGTAATATCAACAATACCGTCCCACACTTTATTTATTTTTATTTTATATATAACACTCACACAGATATTGAACATAAATTTCTCAGTTTTATCTACCATAATTCGAACCCGTAACCCTAGGCACAGACAGCAGATTCACTACCAACTGCGCTAATCAGGTTGTCAGTTAACCGTTGTATAGTTTCTAGACCTTTTAAAAAGTAATAATGGCCTAATCAGTAGCCCTGACCGTGTAGGGCGCGGGGCACTGACCGTGTCGACGGCGATCTGGTCGATGACCTGGCGCGTCTCCTCGGCGGCGCGCTCCATCAGCGGCTTCAGGTCCGCCAGCTCGATCTGCAGCTGCTTCACCTCCACTTCCGTCTGGTTCAATTTGTTTAAACCTGTCGCAAGATACGGGAGATAACCAAAAAAATATTCGCAAATTAAAACAGTCTGGAAGTTTTGGCTAATATAAAGACAAACACCCGAATTTAATAAGCCTCCTGAGGATGCCTCGTTTAAAGGCGAAGCACTTGTCGAATACTTTTTTAAGATTCGCAGATTCGTTTCGCGGAGAATGGCCTGTTATTTGGGGTCCCCACACTCGTGACAGATAGTTTCTCGTCTAACATGGAGTTCAGGAGTTCGGGGTTACTGGCTTCTTTAATTATCGATCAACTTTCCCCATAATGAATGTCAAAATATTAGAATAACACACAACACTAATGGGGATCATATCGCTCATCTGGGTGACGGGCGGCGGGACGCTGCGGGAACATAATGGTCCAGAACGATAAGGAAACGAGAGGAGTGGTGGGAACTGGAGGACGCTTTTACCGTTTACCGTAATCGGCGGTCCTCATACTAGTAACAACGCTAACATAGAGTATTTAGTTTATTTCTTACACTTGGTCGAACGTAATAAGAAACAAAATTTATTTTCATATACAGTTTCTACAAGATGTAAATATGGCTCTATTTTGAATAGCTGCCTACTTACCATGAACTATTAACGCAACTCAAATCGGGAGCTCAAGTAAATTCTGTTGGTACTAATTTGCGATGTAGAACAATGATGATTCACGGCAAGGGGGCTGATCTCACCAGTTTTCAGCGCATTAGACTCTTTCAGTATAGCGTTCTGTTTCTTCTTGAACATGTCTGCGTACGCGCTGAGCATCTCCATGTAGGACATGGGCGTGACGTAGTTGAGCCGGTTCAGCTGCGCCAGGAAGCGGCTGCTGGCCTCCACCACGGTCTCGTGCGCGAAGCAGCACACCGACTGGGGGTGCCGGAATATTACCATTATTTCGGGTCCCGGGTTGATCCCCTCACATTGAGGGGGAGTCGAACCATAGTCTTCAACGCTGACCCAGTACGGGTTGGCGAATTTCACAAGGATTTTTAAAGACGTACCGGTTTCCTCACGAGATGTTTTGCATCACCGTACGGCACGTGATAATCATTATTGAAAATAGGATCTGTACTGATGAAATCTAGAAATCCCAGATGGTGCACCCCAACAGTCCCAAATGTCCCAATGTCTATCGGCGCTGACGTAGCGGATCGTATACTCGTACCCAAAGGGCCCAAATGGAGACCTATTGTTACACCGATATTGTCTTGTATTGGAATATTGACTCACCACCATCGACTCCATGATTTCATTGGTGGTGCTGAGCTCCGGCATGTTCTCGAAGAAATGGCTGGCGACCGACTCCAGCGCGGTCTTGGGCCACTCGCTGAACCAGTCGATGGTGCAGCAGTTCACCAGCGACGGGAACTGGCGCAGGCGCGCGCGGAATATCTGCGGACAATAGTGGCGACCCGATCGGCACATTGGGTAGAGCACGATTGTTTATAGTGCAATGAAATCGTTTGTTCCGCACAGGCACAACAAGACATGGTAAAAGAACGTGAGCATTTTGACATAAAATATAGCATAGACTATATAATAAAGTGATCCCAATGTCAGTGTATCCTGTGCAGAAAGGTGTTTGGCTCAGCACGGGGTATCGGGGAACGGTGTCTCCACCAGCGCTGATACTGAAACGCTGGAAGGTTAGCGTCATCTAGAAAACATGCTGTCACATTAACTTACTTGTTTATAAATTCTGTGGTGTTAGAGGGATGGAAGACGCTTACATTAGCGAAACGCAAAGGATTGCGCTTGAGGTACAGTATGACCTAGATCTCGCTTCTTTAAATATGTAACACTGTTTTCGTAACGCCTTGTATACTGGTATCTCCCCTAGTCCATTGTATGGTATCCATATTCTTTACAGTTGGTTTATTTGCATGGCGATATAATTATTGTTACATTTTAAACCAATAGCGGCCAGGAAAATACAGGAGCCAGGTATAGCTGACCTCGCCGATGGGGCTCATGACCACCACGATGTGCAGGTTGCTGCGCACGCGCCGCTGGTAGCACGAGAACAGGTTGGTCTTGGTGGCCACCAGGTTCATCTCCATCACGGCGTGGCGGACCGCCATGTAGATCCTGTCCAGGTCCTCCGCCTCGTAGATGTTCGGCACGTCGCCGGACGAGAGAATGTTGTTCAGGTCTTCGAGGAATGACTCCATTTTTATCTGAAAAAAAAACATTTTGGTTGGTAATGTTTACCTCTGTCAGATATATTGTTGATAGGGTTTATCAGCACAATGTGAAACAGGCCCTAAATACTTACCCCTAAAGTTTTATAGACGTTCTATAACTTTAACAACCATCTACAAATTCGGAGGTACTACTTTTGTGACATACTGTTAAAGAATTTTCGAAATAATGAGGCAGTTTCATAGATATTCGCTATTAAAGATTGGTAAAAAATCGTAGATGGCATAGGGTAGTCACGGATGTGTGCGAAAACGTTCCCGTGACCCCCCCAATAAGGCGGGAGAAGGACCACAGTGGGGTTTTAGTCGGTAAAAGTCGGGCATAACCCGCTTGCCTCCCTCGGGGCTTGCGGGTATCCATGAGGATTTCCCCACGCAAAAAAAAAAACGGTCGCATTCATTCTCTATCGCACGCCCGCTGACTTATGGCGATGACGTCACAGCACTGTTTTCCTTTTAGCTGATCGGGAACATAAAACGTATTTTTTATTATTAATCGTACCTAGCACACAAGGCCGTCGTCAGAGGGGGGCAGTTTTAGGGTGATGACACATACAAAAAAAGATGCTGCTCGTTGGTAACAGCATCACTTGAAAACGGCTGGCTTTGGGGTCGAGTCACCTTCGTCCCTAGGAGAATTAAGTACCCTCGAGATACCCTACACGTGACCCTGGGTGGTGCTAACCAGGTGACAACTCTACTGGTGGTAGGCTTCGGCCGTGGCTAGTCACCACCCACTGAACAAAGCCATGTCGCCAAGCGGCCTAGCCGTGTTCCGGCATGATGTTCGGTGTTGCCATTCATGGATGGCGGGTCAGATCAGCTGCGCTGCATGTGCCTAGTGAATGTAGCGTCTCTATCTACTGCCGCCTTCCTACCTAGGCAAGTATGCTCCATCGTAGATCTCATCGTCACTTACCATCAGGTGAGATCGAGATCAAATACTTGCCTATAATGTAATAAAAAAAAAACACTTTTTTAATGTTCGTAATAGCCCGAATAAGGTTTAGAGGGAATAAAAAATAGAAAAGTTATCCGCAAAAAAACTGAAAGTGCTCTTTTCTATGGAAATTCCGAAGGGAAACGTCTGTCAATCAGTCAGTTGGCTATCGTTACAACCCTTATTAGTAACACCCCAGCGTTGGTCGACCTGTGCATCGGAGAACAGGAAGACGGTGCCCTTGTTGTCGGCGCCGGCCTTCATCATGGTCTGCTTGAGGTCGTCGCGCCACTCCGTCTGCCCGTACGCCTTGGTGATCTCGATTTGGAAGCAGGTCAGCTCCGCCATGCTGGCCGCCAGACGGGACAGGGATTGCCGCCCTGGGTTATGGAGACTAGATAACTTTTAATTGAACAATAAGAAACACTTAATTGTGTACTCGTTTTATGAGCGGTATCATCACAAGCTGAAAACGAAAATTAACATAGTTATATTATACCATATTGCAAAAAAAAGAACACATTATAATATTCTACCATTCAATAATGTCGCTAATAAGGATCATAGCTCGCGAAGAGTGAGCCCTTTTTCTTTTGTTTGCCGTAAAACTTCATCTGGCCCAGAACGTAATCCTATTTAGCGCCATTATCGGATGGTGCAATAATAGTGTTTTCCCGGGCAAGGAATTAATGTTTGCAAAAATCGAATTATGCAGTTTTATTTCTAATTAGAATCGGCCTCGAGACTCCTTGAAGCATTTTTTCGCTATCCCTTATAGTTCGAATTTCGCCATCCACGCCCTGAAAAAACATGCTGTATAATGGCCACATTTTTGGAAATTCCAGGAGGTCAAAGTTTGTATGAAGAAACTTTTTTTAATGTTACAATCACACTGATACTACATAGATAAACCGAAATTGTGTAGTAATAGTATTGCCATAGTTAAGCTGTGACGATGAGGAAGATGATTATGCAGGAGTACCGGAGCCGCCCATGCCCAGCAGCAGCGCGTTGGCCATGGGCTGGCGCATGATGCGCGCCACGCGGCACAGGTGCGCCACCGCGTCGTCGAACAGCACCAGGTCCAGCGGCGCCGTGCTGGCCAGGTTATACTCCTCCAGGTAGTGCGACAGCACCTCCGCCATCTGCCCCGACACCACCACCGTCACCACACACTCACAACCCATCGGGGGATACTGACCCAGCATATAGATCCGAGATCCATTCTATTTAAAAAGAGGGGCTCCCCGAAATTATCGGGAATTAAGGACTTTGCTCTTGGTTAGAATAAAACACCTGATGTTAAGTACATCAATACTAAGTCTTGAGGTCAAAAATGGCTGTTACACAATATAAAAATTGATAGATTTTTGTCGGTAAACTTTTCGTTTTTGGATCTAATTATGCGGTACCTACCCAACTAGCTCAGGGAAATGATCGCGGCATTTAGGTGTACCCCTTAACCCCTCTAAGGAAGATGATTCTACCAGCTTGGTAGTGGATAAAATTCTATTTAACAGAAGCTGCAACGTTTGAGACCCCCATGAAGTAAAGCATGGTTACATGTACATGATGACACAGTTTTATCGCTTTTCCAGGATAAAAGCGTCCAAAATGTTGATCTGAGTTATAAGCCATCACCATACTTAGTCAAAATCCATCCAATTGTTTTCTGTAAGTGGTCAGACCAGTGTTGCCAGATGGTCTCGGCGACATACCCCTAGATTAATTTGATTTCCCCCTAGAAATCCCCTAGGATGCCCTCACCCAGTGTTGCCAGATCCTTTTTCTTATTTTTTCCTTGAAATACTGTTCTAATTTCCAAACTGAAACAACCGAATGACCTTTTTTTTTACGTTACGCATCCCCATTTCACCGTCATTCTCTCGTGTATCTGTATTTGGCGTGTTTTTGCAATTTCCCCTAAAAAAACCCCTAAATATTCTTTCCCCCTATTCTGCCCCTAACTCGGTTGAGAAACCCCTAAATCTAGGGGAAATCCCCTGATCTGGCAACACTGAGTCAGACAGAAAAACTGACGAAAAAACAGACAGACAAAAAATCTAAAGATAGGCTTTAAAGCTTATCGATAATAGCAACTTTAAGGTATATTTATAAGGTATCCAATGTATGTACTTACATCCACGACTCCGTTACGGTCATACCCCGAAAATCACCTTAAAGAAATGTTTTGTAACGCCATGGTAAATGAACCTAATCTTTTATACATTTGGGGGTTATTATAACGTTTGTATAGGTAGGCTATTGGCTTACCTCATCTTCGTCGGTGATCTCGAGGTACTTCTTGTCATCGGCGCCCATGTCCATGAAATCGCCGAACAACATCAGTCGACCGCCGACCACATCTTCCGGCTTCTTGCCGAACTCAGTGCGGATCTTTTTGTTTAACAATCTACAAAGTACAGTATGTTTGGACTATTACTATAGTTGACCACTGTACAACGCCGGTATAGGTGTCCTACCTCTAGGTTTACTATGTAATAAAACACTAGGGTATGTGGGGTATGTAGATATATTGCTTACTATAAATATGATCTCTAGAGAGTACATGAAAGACCAAAACATCTTAACACCGCGAGCTAATTTTAGATTAGCGACGTCTATCGAGCACTGGTATAACGAATTATAGAACTACTACCGCTGTGCCGCGCCCTAGGAATGCGGGGCGTGGGGGGGGGAGGGCAGAGTAGGACAGATGTTACGTACGCGTCGGCGGCGGACTCCCCCCGCCTCGCCGCGCACATACTCGAGGCGCGGTACAGCGGTAGTGGTCAAACTATAGTTTTATACGCGAGCGTGGCCTCAAAATACGACTGCCGACAGACCGACTAAGGCTCCGCCCAACGTGATGATGTCAGGACCTAGTTGAGAATTTTATCGCACCTCGTCTTTGATATAACTTTACGGTTAAAACCCCGTTAAAATTCGTGTTTTAATATTGCATACTGTAGCGACTACTTCAACCGCACCACAAGCTACGCAGATGGCACTGCAGACGCATTCAGAACAAAGACAATTGACGTCACAATCCTGAATCGCGCTATAAGAGTTTTCGGAGCAAGTAACATATATACAAGATCCCGACAATAACTGTCGGGGCATAGCGGCCGCCCTGCTAGGCATACCACCCGCCTGGCTGGAAGATCTTCCCTTTTCCGCTAAAATATTATTACATACATGGTATTCTTTTTCGACAGCCGAAATAGCTGTTTCATGTTGCATGTGCCAGACCATATACTTACGTTCTTCTTCTTCTTCTTCTTCTTTATTTACGAAATGAAATGCGATGAAATAAAATGGATATGCAAATGGCCTCACCCACAACTTAGCGGGTATTTTGCCAATGTCAAGTAATTAATAGCAATAAAACATTCAATAAATACTCATTATAAAAAAATAATGGATGTGACATGAGGGAATGGGTGTAACGAAGAAAACACATACGCGACAAACCACTTGCGGTCCTCACTGTTGACGAGCCGGTCCTGGTAGACGCGCTGGTGCTCGTGGTACCACAGCCGGATCACGTCATCTTCATCCTGGAGACAACACCGCTATACAGGCTATGGCCTAAATCCTTTTCATATACGGAGGAGGAGTGTGCCCATTATAATGGCAATAGGCTCGCCCCCTATAAATATTAGAACCAAAATAGCATCGGCGAAATGTGGGTGCACAGCAGTACGTGCAGCAACTCCTGCCTATCTTTCAGGGATTACAGGCGTGATGGTGTATTTATTAAATTAGGTCTAGTCCATGATGTTACATTGTCGGTAACCGGAGAGCAAACACACGGCAGCTAGGTCTTACTTCAACAAGATGCGGGTCCATCATGAGTATCCCCTGGAAGACCTTGCTGAGGTCCCGCAGGTTGAAGGTGTAGTGCGACTTGGTGGGCGTGGGCAGCAGCTCCTCCACCAGCGAGCTGAAGATGTCGAGCGAGCCCTTCAGGAACGGCGCCTCGCGGATCGACACCTTCTCCTTGAAGTTGCGCGTCCACGAGCCCAGGATCACGCTGAAGATGCCGTACTGGAGGACATAACATTCATTATTCACAATCAGATTATTATAACGAAAATTATACTATTAGCCTTCATTATGTCACACTGTTGGACACGGCCCTCCTATCAGTGCGAGAGAAATAAGGCCATGGTCGACGATGCTGGCTGGCGAACTTCACACGTCATTCGAGGAGTTCTCTCAGACATGCAGATTTCCTTTCGATGTTTGCCCTCACCGTTTAGCAAGTGATTACCATGACTGACAATAAGATTCCCTCATGTAATCCACAAGTCGGAGCCGGAGTTAGAACCTTATCAATACATTTTGTTCCCAACAAATTAACAATTGTGATATTTTGTAAATATTATGTAATATATTTTGTAAATTAACTAAATAAAATTACATATCGAAATTCTGACTTCACATAATGATTACAACAAATGCGCGCAAGAAGCGCAGGTGCGTCTTTAGTATACCCTTTCTGAATCATTCTGTATGTACCTGTATCAATATGGACTGATATGTGGTATCGTGGTATGTGTACCTATATGGGCAGGACATACCTAGCTGGATCGGTGCTGTGTTTGGTGTGCCAACACAGCGCCTGGCCGCAAGGCCTGTGCGGAGGCCGAAAGGCCGCAGTCGCGTCGGGGTTCGCGGAAGTATGCGAAAGCGTTCCCGTGTTCCCCGGCACACTATGGGGTTTTAGTGGGTATACCGGCCGCCGCCGGGGAGTCCCACATACCCCTCTCCCCCCCCCACCCGGGGGCGTGAGGGGATGCGTAACGCATTTCCCCATGTAAAAAAAAGGACATACCTTGCTGCTGTACTCCATCTCAGTGAAGGAGATGTAGTGGAAGTGCCTCATGAGGCGCATGGTGACGGGGTTGCGGCCGCCGCCGGGCGGGCCCATGGCGGCCACCACGCCCACGTCCACCAGCAGCTTGAACTCGCCGATGTTCAGCCGGTCGTACCAACCTGCCCAACGACACTACGGTCAAATAAAATCCCTAAAACTTTCGAGAAAATTCTCATCGGAGAGTCAAACGTTGTGCCAACCGTTTAACGGCTTCTATACCGTTATTAACAACAAATCAGGAACGGAGTCCATGAACTGTCCGTTGGCACTGACCGGAGAAGTCCATGAACTGGCGCAGCAGCTCGATGGGCGGCTGCGCGCCGTACACCTCGAGCGCGGGCATGTTGAGGTCGTCGATGAAGAACACCTGGCGCCGCGTGGGCGGCGGCCCGAACACGCCGCGCCGCCGCCGCTCCAGCTTGCTGTCGATCACGTCCTGGCGGCGGGACGTGGCATGTATTACTATTATGTACCGTACATGTCAATCTCACAGGTGACATCTGCCTGTCTCTGATTCTGAATATAATTACGTCACGATCTATTGAATAAGAAATTATTGTGAAGTTAATCAATAAACATCCAGCTTTAATCGTGTAATTATTTATTAATGATATTGGAAGGCCAAATACATACTAGGATACGAACTCGGATTGCTAGGCAATTCACTTCCAGGCCCAAACCTGTCGTCACCTGACCACCGTGCTTAATAATCTTCTGGATTCTCGCCCATGCATAGATTTGTTTGCGGATCAATCGGCGGTAATTTTGTTTGTATATTTCATGTTTTTGGAGAAAGATGCATGACATTATATGTATTCGTTGTTTAACTAGATCTATGTCTTAATGAGAATCAAGAGTGTGAGAAAATGTAAAAACCGCCTTAAATTACAAAATCTCAAAATAAAAAGTAGTAAACCTTATTTATCGCTCATGTTTGATCAGAGTTTGTGAAACCTAAGATAATTTAAGATGGTTTTTGCGAAACTAGGTAGATTTAGGATTTTGGTAGATAAGTTTCCTACGGTTCCGTAGTCAAACAAGGGAACCTCATAATGTTGCCATGTCTGTGTCAGTTCGTCATAGTAACAATGACGACATTTAAAATGTTGAAATAAAATCCAGTGTCCCTCCCATGCATGGAACGAAACGTTGACAATCGGTATCCTGGAAATGGAGCTGGTAAATCAGCAACAAACAAGCTAACCTGCGTCTGATTGGCCGAAGTCCTCGCGGAGAAGACGAGGAACTCGCATATGAACTTCTTGTGCAGGCCGTGGGTGAGCTTGGAGGTGATGGTGACCGTCTTGCCGGTGCCCGTGGGGCCCACGCAGATGGCGTGGTTGTAGTTCGCTATCTTGTAGCCGAGGATCGCGGCGCTGCGCACGTTGTCCAGCGTCGGGACTTCGATGTCTATTGAGATGTTTTTTCTTGATATTTTTGTACCCATGTAGCCATTAACTTGTAATTATATTTTTAAATTTAGTACTTTTTAAGCACCTATTCGTACCCGCAACAATGTCCTACACCAAAATGTGTAACATCCTTATAAAATACACTCTGGCAGATGGACATACAATATAAGCGCAACAATAGGGCTTCGATTCAACCATTTGGGTAAGGAACCCTAAAAAATAGAACCAAAATCAGAGTATTTCTTATTCATGTAAACCATTAGTTTTTATGAATCGACAAAAATGCTTCAAAATGATTAGCTACCCGTTTATAATGGCGTTCCTATGGAGAACGGGTAAGAACCTCCATGGAAAAAGGACTAGATAGAAAACCATTTACCGGCGAATTGCCACTCCGGGTCAACGACGTATGCCTCCATGTTGGCCATCCAGTTGTACCAGAACGGGCTGGCGGGCTCGCCATCCTCCGTGGGGTCGGTGAACCCACCGTCATGAAGACTACAAGGATAATTTATTTTATATATTTACGCGAATATTACACATTGAAATAAAATTAATTAAAATAAACGGATTTTATCGCGTTTATTTTTTGTTTTTTACGTTCCCGACGTTTCGTTCAACTAAATATGAGGGTACCCCCGTCAAACTATGACACTAGGACGTCAACCACCTCAGTCCACTAGTGACCATAGTTGCTGTAATGCAGCCGAAACGTCGGGATCGTAAAAACATAAAATAAACGCGATAAAATCCGTAAAATTAGTTTTATTTCTACAAGAATAAATTTACTTTTTATAAAGATAATTTCTTGATCTACAATGAAGGCAACACCGTGAGGATAGAATCTCTTTGAATATAAACGCTAAAACTAAACTTCATTTAATTAAATTATTTGGTAATAGCAAATTTGCAAACGATCGTTTTGGAAATACAATGTGAAGGTTCACACCACGGCTCGCACCATTGGCGTTTCTAGATTTGATGTGGAAAACCTGCACATCACCTAGCAAACTTCACACTGCAATGGACAGCGTAGCGGACTATGGCCCGAACACGCCTCGCATCAAGGGGGAATGTTTCTGGCTATAGACTCGCCTTGTATTACAATGGGACTAAAAACCATTGGCGAAATGACGAAGACCGACGGCTTGTTTTCTTAATCCAGTCATTCATTAGTCTATGTAGACTCACGTATAGTCATATACCCTCCCGTCTTTAGGGAACAGCGGCTTCAGGCCCGCTTCTATGGTCAGTTCGCGCATGAAAGTCGAGAAGATGGCGCGGCCGTTGTGATCACAGGTGGCGCCCACCGACCATATCACCGCCCACACCACCCAACACGGGGCCAGCCGAGCTGGTGAAGGGAAACTTGGGTTATTTTTAACCGACTTCAAAAAGCAGGAGGTTCTCAATTCAGTTGTATTTTTTTTTAACGAACACTTTCTTCGTTGCACATAAGAGGACACAGAGGAAAAGCAGTGATAGCCAAGTTGGTAGAACGCTTGCCTCGGTAACGAGGATCGCAGGGTCAAACCCCGGCTCGCAGCTCTGGGATTTCTGGATTTCATGTGAGAATCTCATTTTCAACCACGATTGTCACTTGCTAAACGGTGATGGAAAACATCGCAAGGAAACCCGCATGTCTGAGAGAACCCCTCGAAAGGCGTGTGAAGTCCGCCAACCCGCACTGGGCCAGCGTGGTTGGCTATGGCCTAATCCCCCTCGCATTGAGGGGTGGCCCGTGCCCAGCAGTGGGACATTAAAAAGGGCTGGTATTATTATATAAGAGGACCGTTTTCAATGTTGTTGATAAAGCTTTTTCTGTATGTCTCTGTTCAGAGCTGACTCTTGTTCCCCTGGATTGAAGTAGAAAACTGCATCATAAACTCTAGGCTTCGATTTTTTTTCTTTAAGGCTCGACTACGTTATATAAAGAACTTCTGTGCAAAATTTCATGCTTCAAGGCTCACCGGTTTACGTTGTGCGTTGTCTGTCAGTAAGTGTTTACAATTTTATAATATAATAGTAGAGAATATAGAAGATAAAAGAAGAAGATAGAAGTATAACTCACGCATCAACGCTAAGAAGGGGGGCGCCGGTGGTGGCCTGTCATCCTTGCCAGTGAGTGGCCGGAGCCTGTAGTCCAGCAGCTCCAGGAACTTCAGCACCAGGGACGAGTCGATGGACACCACCAGCTCGGTGAGCTTAGAACGGAGCAGATCCAACGACGGGTACAGGTAAGTGTTGATCAGGTTGGGGAGGATCTTGCGGATGTTGTCAGCTATCTGATGGAGAAAACTAAAATCTTTAAACACAAGCAAGGTTGAGTACAATTTGATGGTGCGTCAACGGTTTAGCGTCACTCCATTTGGCTGAGGAATATAGTACAAAATGTTCATTAAAACCATGACACCTGTAATTTTCGCAGTAGGTAGAAGTCCAACCAACATCTCCAACTCCTCCTATTTTTATCTTTCTTTTTATAAATTCGTGCGGGTTCCAAGACAATTAACTTTATCCCGGGACTCGCCGAGGGTCAAACCTCGGTGTCATCATTGGACACCACTGTAGATCCTGATCCAGGTGTAGTAGTGGTTGGAATGTGTGGCGGGCCTGGTCCTAATAAAAAAAAAGTAGGTAGAAGTCCTGGGCTCGAATCCCGGTAGAGACACAACTTAGAGTGATGATACCACAGTCATGAACGTTTGATATTTATAAAAGTAAATATACACTGGACTCGCCCCAGTCTATTGTACGGTACCCATAATACAAGCGTTGCTTAGTTTGTGACCGTACAGTTGGTGTGTTCGTCTGGCGATATTTATAGAATAACTAGCTGTTACCCGCGACTTCGTCCGCGTGGTATTTAACAAGGTCACAACCGTTAGCAATAGCCCGCTCGCGCGTTCTGATTACTAAAATATCTATTAAAAAATAGGGGTTGGTGATAGAAGGGTGAAAATTTAGGGTTGTATATATTTTTAATGCCACATAAAAAAAAATGTAAAATAAAAAATAAAATTAGGGGTGGACAACCCTTATCACTTAGGGTTATGAAAAATAGATAGTAGCCGATTCTCAGACCCACTGAATATGCATATAAAATTCCATAAAAATCGGTCAAGCTGTTTCGGAGGAGTATGGTGACTAACATTGTTACCATACCATTGTCACCAACAACAACTAGGGTGTTTTCAAGTCGAGAGTGAACAGGTACCTTCTAGGCAAGTATGCTCCATCGTAGATCTTATCGTCACTTACCATCAGGTGAGATCGAGATCAAATACTTGCATATAATGTAATAAAAAAAAAAGTGTCACGAGAATGTTATATATAAGACATATAGTGCAGTGACCGGCGGCAGGTTGCTCTTCATCCAGGCGTTGACGAGCGGCGGCGTGCCCACCACCCGCGCGTCCAGGTACACCATGCCGCAGCGCGACACCGTGGCGGGCGACGCCACGGCCAGGTCCGCCACCTCGAAGATCATGCGCTGCCGGTCCGTCAGCTTCATGATCTCGCCGCTCGACAGGCACAGCTTCTTGTTGTCGTCCAGCACCTACCGACACAACTATCCGTGTGCCCAACTGAACAGCGAAGGAAGTAGCCTTTTGTTTTGGGTGTTTCAGAAAGGGTATACTAAGCGTCATAATCTAAGCTTCTTTAGCGCATTGTTTAGTCAAAATTTCCTTATATCGATAAAAAAATATATAACTGAATTGAGAACCTCCTCCTTTTTGAAGTCGGTTAAAAAAGGCTGCGATGGAATATAGCTAAAGCGAATAATGTACAGCACCCGGCCGTAAATATTGCACGTCGACCTTAAGAAAGGGACTAGCGGCTAGAGGCAAGAGTGAAAGAGATGACGCTCTACAAAGCCGATGTTTTTTCTATTGCCGATGTGCAATATTTATGGCCGGATATTGTAAATGCTGCATAAAAATCTGAAAATACCCTATCTGGTTATACTGGTATTAATTAAATTAACCAAATAGTGGAACTTGCAGTTACCAGCTCGTTTGACTTACCCTTATGGTACTACATATATTATTAGATAAATTTAACTACTACGTTGACCACCCACCGTGTTCATGTTCTCGATCCACACAGCGTCCACGGGTCCGTCGAACACGTACCAGCGCTTGTCCATGTCTTCGACGGCGATGCCGCCGCGGACCAAACTCGATAAGATACCGTCCGTCCTGGGAATAAGGTTCAATATTACCGGTCCGCTACACGTAAAGCCGTCGGTCCTGCGCCTGAGCTCTCTCCGGTGGGGTCGGATTACCGAAATTCGGTCAGAATGACTACTCCTGTGAGCCAGGATCTAAAGATTTGAGCCTCGTTAAGTCCAGGGCCAAGCTGAATGTACTTTAACATGCAACAAAGTCCTCATTGCCTACAATACTTTATGAGCTAAACTGACTTGTTATTTATTTTGCTCTTAATGGTGTTGTGTCATACATAGACCCGCTATATAAGCTATAACCATACCACGCCAATTTAGATTTTTTACCTGGGCACCCCAGGAAATAAAAAACTCCATCTATTTCCAGGTCAAAAAGTATCCTAAATATTAACCTAGGTCATAAGTTATTACCATGTTTCATTACAATCCGTCCAATATATATCCCATAATGCACGTTTAAATACAGACAATAATTTTATAGCTGCCAGAATACTTCGTCCCGCCGGTATACAGAGTTACCGGTTTCTCACTAATACTATCAAGCCTTGGGCCTGAAGCTTAAAGCATCTGTCTCAAAAACAATGTTCTTTACGACATTTTATTTCCAATAACATTTTAATATTGTCGAGACGCGTCGACACTCACCACTCGTGTGTCTGCAGGTCGAACTCGCCGTACAGCTGGCCCATGGTGATGGACTTGGGGTTCACCACGAACGTGTGCACCGGCGCGAACGGGAACCCGTCCGGGGCCAGCTTGCCTTTGATGGCGGTCAGCGCGTCGCGCAGCACTTCGTAGCACTGGCCGTATCACCATCATAACATTATACATAAAACAATATATTATAGAAATGGACTAACTGATTAGCGCAGTCGGTAGCGGTGCTTTCTGTACCGAGGGGCCACGGTTCGAATCCTGGTAAGGGCAGACTTTGTGTGATGAGCACAAACTTTAGTACCCGAATCAAGTTTTTGTATACTGGCATCGCCTCCAGGTTATAGTACAGTACCCTTATACAAGCATCGCTAATTTTGGACCGTACAGCTATTGGTGTGTTCATCTGGCATTTTTTTTTATTATTATTTATGACCCCTGACTGGGAAGGCCAGTAGCTTGTGATCTAGACCGCCACACTCCCTCATCCGTTAATTCTGTAAGCCACGATCAACAGAGGTGTCTAACGAAAACGCAGAGGTTTGAATCTAAATTAAAAAAAACAACATTGTCTTTGAAATACATAGGTGTATGTTATTTGGGAATCCCTTTTGAATGGGTTTGCGTCTAATTTAGCCGAATCAAAAGTTTTACGAAGTGAATAATTGAAATCTGACAGCAGTTAAGTCGTTTAAAAACCCAATCAAAACCTGTGCATGGCTTACCGGGTTCCGGGCCCTCCTTGTGATCATTGACCGCGCTCATCGGCATAAAGAATGCGGTATAGAAATCAACTGTGATCTAGTATCTACACTATTGTCCTGGACTTACCTTACTCTTGCCAGCACCGGCCGGTCCCACCAGCATGAGTCCGTGTCTCACGACCGTCGTCTCATATAACTGTATCACTTTGAATATAAACGCTAAAACAAAACGTTATTCATGAATTTATTTTCGCAGCCAATTCTGAGCTAAGTTATACGATATCGCAAAATGCGACCTTTCACATATTATGCATTTTTACTGTATATGTGTGAATGTGTGTGTGTGTGTGTTGTGTGTGTGTGTGTTGTGTGAGTGTGTGTGGTTTCAACAAAAACAAACATATACATGTGCTTGTTTTTGTGGAACCCACATCGGAGTTAGTTTAACCCAAGCCTAGCTGACAGTGCCTAGTTGAAAATCACAGTGCATGTATGCCTATCGCGTCTCCTCTATGTAATAGGATGATGGGGTTACCCATGGTGGTGTAGGTACTCACTATAGAGATCGTCGTATCCTCGCTTGACGAGCATATTCCTGATGGACTGTTCCATGATGCCGTAGTCTACGATCGGGATCTCCACCCGCGGGAACAGATCCGATATTATACCTGCCACCGGATTATTATACAAATAGTTTTTACATCAATATTGAGCACGCATTATATAGTGTGTGGTGGTGTGGCGGTGTGGCGGCGCGGCGGTACGGTACCGTTGAACAGCAGCAGGTCGTCGGCGAGGAACTTGGGCACGTTGACGTCCCGCAGCGCGCGCAGCACGATCTGGCGCTCGTCCGCGTCCGGCATCTGGCGGATCAGGTTGCCCGCCACCAGGATCACGGTCTTCACTGCGCGCATGCCGAAGTCGTAGTGGTCCTGGACACCGGGGTTGCCGGGGAACGTTATCATTCACGTCACATTACTACTAGACTGGACGTATAGACCTACTCCTTCCTTCGCCTCCTATCCTTTTGTTATAGTGGCCTCTTATACCCAACCTAAAGGTCATACGGAGAGGCATGTATACCTGGCTAGCCGGGGACTATCTGCGGCAGGTCTGCCGCCTTTACTTACGTGGAGGTACTCATACGACTCTGGACGTGCATGGTGGATAGACTGGATGTACAGTACCACACCTTCTTCTCCTAACTTTTTTTACTAAAGTGGCCTAAAGTGGTGGAAGTAACCGTCAGGTTGGTGCAAGAGCACCAACCTGACGGTTACAAAGGGGACTGAGACTGGTTGTACAGTACAAAATGATAATTATTTTTGTGCCAATTTGAAGAGCCTCATCGAGCGTCTCCGAAACTAAATTTGACATTCAATGCAATGTCTGATTCGTACCCGTATTTATCATTGTATATTATTAAACAAAAAATCACATAGCTCCTTTGATACGTTTTTGAAGTGCGAGAAAGATTCCACAATCTCTATATGCATTATTTTTAAATGCACACCATCTTTGGGTAATATACAGTTTTCAAACTGTCATTCGACCGATATTTTAAAAAACTTTGCGACAGTTCGTTAGGAGCGACATCGACATGGAAAAGTTTCGAATTTGCTCTTAAAAGGACCCCGCTGATCTAAGCGAAGTTGTACCTGTGATGATAGCTGTTCCGAGCTAAGCCGGAAAGTAGTGGTGATCTTCCCAGCGAGGATCTTCGCCTCGAAGAACCCGTACGAGAACAAGGAGATCTCCGCGATGAGCGCGTAGTCCGGCACCATCATCGCGATGGGACGGAACAGAGCCTTCAAGTTGTCCGGCAACTCGGTACGACCTGGGCACAAGGGTATTAAAAAGACGACAGAATGGTCTACCGGTTTGAGTGTAGGCTGCTCGGCTCACTGCACCGAATTGTTGCGGGTTCGATCCCGCCTGAGAAAATTCCGGAATCAATCCATTATAATTTGCCATGTTTTAGATGTTACCCGGATCACGCTCGGTATAATCAAAGTTTTGCTGAGTTTGGTACTGTATTGTTGGTGTCGGGTGGTATAGCTTGAGTCAACATATGGGATATTTCTTATCTCGGGAGAAATGGGGAGCCCCCTCAAGATAGTCAGAACTTAAGACCACGTGTTCAAAGTCGAAGGCACTACTAGTATAGGTCGCATTAAATAAAATGAGCATCGTTGGCGGCTGTGCACAAGCCGAAGTCACGATTAGGCATGCGCAGAGCGACCATATTTGCGAATTTTATTGAATACCTACGACTTGTAAATAAAATGCAAAGGAACCCACTCACCAGCATACCCCGGGTTCATGGTGATGAACACAGAGCATGAGGCCTTCAGAGGCAGGTCGACACCCTCGAACATGAAATGGTCCAGACGCTGCACCTGCGCCTTCTGGATAGTCACTACCTACCAATCATTTTGAACATTAGACACAAAGCTATAAGGTTGATGTTACCTGGTGCACAACTACTTAATTATTTATTTCGATTTTCAACTTAAATAACAGACACATTAGGTTGCTTACTTGTTGAGCGACTACGGATAGTACTTCAATGTCGATGCGATTGAACTCGTCGAAGCACGCCCATGCACCCGAGCTGTGATTTTCATTAAAAATATATTATAATTAGCTATTTTAATCTCCCACTGTTGGACACGGCTCACGTATCTAAGGTGAGCGTTCTACCAGCTATCAGGCAAAGAAACCTGTAAGTCTGCGAGAACCCGAACCGAGAAAGACTTGAGAAGTCCATCAACCCGAACTGAACCAGCGTGGTGGACTATGGCCTAATCCCCTCGCGTTGAGGGGAGGCCCGTGCCCAGCAGTGGGACATTAAAAAAGGGCTGGAATTATTATTATTATAAACTCACGCAGCCAGCCCCTTGAAGAACTTGCCCATCGCCATGTAGTCGAGCTGATCCGAGCAGTTGAACACTACGCACTGCACGGCTAACGCTTTAGCCAAGTCCTGGACCAACCAACGAGGACAACGAGGAAGTTAAAAGAGTATCCCCCCCCCCCACAATTTATAGAAGTTCTATAACTTTATCAAACGTTATACAGTCCCTGTTGCGCACAAGAGTTTTGTTTTGCGCAGTACTATATGACGTTTGATAAGGTTATAGAGCGTCTATAAATTTGGGGGTACGTATTTAGACATTTTGGTATGGAGAATTGAACAGCGCTACTAGCGGACAAAATTTAAAACCTTAAATTCACCTAAGTGTCTAAATACGTAGACTATAAAGTATACGGTTATCTTACGAATAACCTTGCACTTGACGTATAGTACATGTTTCGGTGATGTTTATCGATCTAGATCTCTGTATCAATTCAAAAGAAATATTTTTTTTTAATGATGTAGGCAGTGTGAATGTTGGGTTACTGAGCCAGCGAGAAACGTAAGGTATAAGTACATTCTCAGGAACATTAACATGTGAGCGATACTAAGCAATAATGGGTGGTACGGTAGTGTGGCGGTGGTAGTGTGGTTGTGTAGTAGTGGTGGTGGGGGTGATGGTGGCGGCGGCGGTAGTGGTGATGGTGGTGGTGGTAGTGTAGTAGCGGTGGCGGTGGTGTGGTAGTGGTGGCGGTAGCGATGGTGGCGGTAGCGATGGTGGCGGTAGCGATGGTGGCGGTAGCGATGGTGGTGGTAGTGTTGGTGGTGGTAGTGTTGGTGGTGGTAGTGTTGGTGGTGATGCTGGTGGTGGTGGTGGCGGCGGTGGTGGCGGTAGTGGTGGTGGTGGTGGTGGTAGTGTAGTAGCGGTGGCGGTGGTGTGGTAGTGGTGGCGGTAGCGGTGGTGGTGGTGATGCTGGTGGCGGTGGTGGCGGCGGCGGCGGCACCTTGGTGGTCTCGGTCTTGCCGGTGCCGGCGGGCCCGGCGGGCGCGCCGCCGAACTTGAGGTGCATGGCGCACATGAGCGTCAGGTAGCAGCGGTCCGTCAGCGGCGTGATCACCAGCCGCCCGCTGCGGACCGCCAGGTAACATCTCAGCCCAATTGCCAATTAAACCAATAATATATAAGGTGTAACAATAATCTCTCTTTCCCCGTCGCAAATAATATTTGATTTTAAGGTGATAAAGGAATTTAATGGCCCAGTCGGCCACGAAATTCCTTACATGCTTTTTTTATCTAATCGAAAGCTCGAAACGCCGGTATTTCTGAAATTCTCACTTGTTTAAAAAAAACACCTTAGTATATAATTATAGCACCTAAATTTTACAATAGTGAACTTAAAAACCAATACGCCTTTTTATATAATACTAGCTGCGCCCCGCGGTGTTACCCGCGATTAAAAAGTATGTCCTTTTCTGTAAATAATGTCGATCCTTTGCTCTATGAAAAATTAAAACAAATCTATCTCACGGGAACCACACATTTTACCGGGATAAGAAGTAGCCTATGTGCTATTCCAGACAATAATCTATCTGTATGCCAAATGTCATCCAGATCCGTTCAGCCGTTCTGGCGTGATTGAGTAAGAAACATCCATTTTTTATTTTTTTTTATTACATTATAGTCAAGTATTTGATCTCGATCTCACCTGATGGTAAGTGACGATGAGATCTACGATGGAGCATACTTGCCTAGGTAGGAAGGCGGCAGTAGATCGAGACGCTACATTCACTAGGCACATGCAGCGCAACTGATCTGACCCGCCATCCATGAATGGCAACACCGAACATCATGCCGGAACACGGCTTGGCCGCTTGGCGACGTGGCTTTGTTCAGTGGGTGGTGACTAACCACGGCCGAAGCCTACCACCAGTAGAGTTGTCACCTAGTTGGCACCACCCAGGGTCACGTGTAGGGTATCTCGAGGGTATTTAATTCTCCTACGGACGAAGGTGACTCGACCCCAAAAATCCATCCAAACTTTGACATTTATAATATTAGTGGGATTTCGGCGCACGCGCGGCGCGGCGTGACTACAGCGAGGTGGGCGAGGCCGCACCTGTTCCCGAGGTACTCGTTGGAGTAGGTGAAGACGGAGTTGAGCGCGCGCACGTCGCACGCGTTCTGGCTGAACTGGCGGTAGAACGCGGACGTGTCCAGCCGGCTCTCGTCCTGGTAGATCTCCGGCAGCTCGCCCTCCTCCAGCGGGTACATCGGCTTCACGTTCTGGTAGTATCTGCGGTTTTTTTATATAATATACCATTATAAAAAATATAACATCTGCGGGATCATTGCAGTACCAAACTTTACTAATATTAAAACATGTTATTTGTAACTAGCCGCTGTTATACATATTATATAAGTTGATTCAGAAAGGCTATACCAACCTTGGACTTGTTATAGAGCATTTTGTTATCATATGTGAAATCAGAATTTCGATATGTCAAGTGATAATTGTGATTTTATGCGAGCATTTTTTTTTATTTCACGTCGAATTTTTGACTTCACAAAAGATTGCAAATGTGCTAAAGAAGCGCGTTTCTATTTATACCCAAATTTGAAATTACTTTTCTCCAAAATGATACAATTTGCTTGAGTTTTACCCAAAGGCAAAAAGTTAATAATAGCGGCATAGCTTTTTGCCTTTTTCTTAGTTTTTCCTTGAAATACTGTTCTAATTTCCAAACTGATGCAGCAGAATGACCTTTTTTTTTTACGACACGCATCCCCACTGCATGGGTATTTTTTTTCCAAGAATTTCATTTCCCCAAAATTTCTCCAGAGCCAAAATTTTTACCCAGAATTGCGGAAAAAATACCCAATCTGGCAGCACTGAGCGCGATCTCAAGGGTTAGTGTACAGTTTACCTGAGCTGGCATATCCACTGGAAGTCGGTGACGTTCTTGACGGCCTCGTCCACCAGCATGCCGGTGACGTCGCGCGCGTGCACCTCGATGACGATGAGCGCGCACACCACCTCGCGCTGGAAGAACGTCAGCTCGCCCTTCACCAGCGCGCGCAGGCTGTCCAGCTGCAACACCGCGCCCTCCACTACTACTGCACACTACACACTGCGGCCCCAAGTCTGCTAACACAATCCATTCATAATCGAACACCAACCGCATAGCAACTGTACCTTTTGACAGATATCCCATACAATATCTGTCAAAAGCGACAGTTACTATGCGGTTGCTATTCGATTATGAATCGATTGTGTTAGCAGACTTGGGGCCCAGCTTCATTGGTACAATCGGCTCACGAAAAGTTAACTTAAACAGGCAGCCAGACAGCGAGGGAAATCATAGATGATAGCTCTCTAGCGACGCGGGCCTCGGGCCACGTACTACCTAGGGCAATCCTGGCATTGCCGCCGGGGCGTAGCGGCCGCCCCGCCAGCCACACCACCCGCCTGGCTGGCAGATCTCGCTTTTTCCGCTCAATTGGGGACCCCGTTTTTGAAACCAGTTGTGAGAGCGGAATGAAAGACCGTACCGTACCGACCGAAACGTGGATAATTTCTCTGCAATTTCTTTAGATTACTTTCGTTCCGGGTTCTAAGACAATTATCTTTCCCCAGGACTCGCCGAAGGTCTTCGTAGGTCAACGCTGTGGATTCAGGCCTACGGGGGTAGCAGCGGTGGGCTAATTCCCACTAGGCAGATTGCTTGAAAAACAAAAAAAACATGACGGTCGAATGATGTTGTAGTGTTGATACCTGCGCCAGGTTCTCGTCGAAGAAGGCGTCGACCCGGAACTCGGCGATGGAGTTCTCGACGCGGGCGGTCCAGGCGGTCTGCGAGCCGGCGATGACCACCTGGCCGGGCCAGCGCAGCACCCACTGCGGCCGCGGCAGCACCCACAGCTCCTCCAGCCCCACCACCAGCGTCAGCCGGACTGACGGACCAACAACATGCCATCACACCAGCCACTGCCGCATTTACTAGTGCCGCATTTAAGTGTCCAGGTGTAATCTCCAGGCGTTAAGTCTTCAGGTGTACAGTCTCCAGGGTTAAGGCCTCTACGAACGACACCATTTGAATCACGATAGGTAGAGTTCCTACCAATCCTCATGTCAATAATCGGTAGGGACGTTTGGACTGGTTGGGAGCCAAATTGTGCCGATCGTAGAGGCTTCGAAGCCAGCTCTACTGCGCATGTATTCATGAAAAGAAACAATGGGACAGTATAGCTGGTGTGTCTTACTGGCGATATTATATTATTATTATCTTCGGCTAGCCGGGCTCTACTATGATATGTATAATAAGGCCACATAGTACGCTGAGCTCACTGGAGTGGCGCATGGTGTCCTCCAGCAGCAGCAGCCACTGCTCCACGTTGGAGGAGGGGTAGAACTGGTACTTGAGCTCCACTATCTCGCCCTCGCTCGAGTGCATGTGCGTGATCTTCAGGTCCGGCTGGAACGTCACCTGAACGAACATCGATTTACATTACATTATAGTATTTTCTGACCAGCTCATCAAATCTGCCTAGCCGTTTCTACATTGATTTCTGGTTGGCGGCTTTAGTGTACAAATTTCATTTATAACCATGACTTTCAATGGAAAACATCGTCAGGCAACCTGCAAGTGAATACCGCCAACCCGGACCGGGCCAGCGTGGTGGACTATGGCCTAATTCTCCTCGCGCAGAGGGAAGGCCCGTGCTCAACAGTGGGTCATTGAAATGGGGCCAAAATTATTTGAATTATTTATTGATTACTAGCTGCGCCCCACGCATATACCCGCGATTAAAAAGTATGTCTATCGCACGGGAACCATACATTTTACCGGGATAAAAAGTAGCCTATGTGCTATTCCAGACTATAATCTATCTCTGTGCCAAATTTCATCCAGATCCGTTCAGCCGTTCTGGCGTGAAAGAGTAACAAACATCCATCCATCCAAACATTCACATTTATAATATTATATTATAGATAAGTGGGATAGTGGTGTGTACCTTGGCGATGTTCTCGAAGCACTTGCGCAGGTGCGGCTGCACGGCGCGCGGGTTGCGCGACTGCGACAGGATCTCCAGCAGCTCGTCGTCGGAGAGGAAGAAGAACCGCGGGAAGCGCAGCCGCTTCAGCTCCATGTAGTCGCTGAGCCCGCGCGCCACCACCGCCAGCAGGTGCCGCGCCTCCACCAGGCTGTCCAGCAGCCGGCTGTCCGGGCAGATCACCATTATCTGCCGCAACCACACACACACACATACATGTCGCTGTGTTCGTCAGAATCACAATATTTTTTATTCACGTAAACAATTAAGTATAGTACTTATGAATCATCAAAATAGTTACAAAATGCTAAGCAACAACTTTACCGCCCGTTCGGAATGCCGTTCCTATGGAGAAGAACGGGCAAGGAACTCCATGGTTGCTCTTTATAAAAAGATCCGTTACATTTTTGAGCAGTACATTGTTATGGGTATGTGAGAACAATGTAGGAACCGCTAGGCAGACTTCAGCAGCTGGTCAAAAAAAGTACTAACTCTATGTATATCATTACAAGTTAATGACTACATGGTGCCCACATTTACAAATGAATTTTGTAAATGAAAATAAGACGTCGGACGATATTATCATTATTATATTATCAGATATACAGGAATCTTACACCAAATTGTTTACTTTTAAATATTTTTTAAACTAATTAGGATATGACTCTTATTTTAGGTATATCTCAATTGTGTCCCCACCACTTTTAAAGGGTATTTTGCATTTGTTTGTATGTGGACTAAGTAGGATAGGGGTTAACCGACCTTAGGGCAAGCGGCTGCCGAGGACATGATCCTCCTCCATATCCGCTCCATGGTGCCGTACTTCTTAGCCTCCAGCGGCAGCTGGCGGGAGATGTCTTCCGACGTGAAGATAGGCTCCAGGTACATCCACTCCCTGTCATCATATATCATTTGTCAGCATCTAATAGTCAAATATGTGAGGTAAAAGATCCGGCGAAGCTAAAGAGATGGCCTGATGATAATGCTATACGAATGAAAAAGAAAATAATACCAAAATTGAGCATTCATCATTATCACCCTCAATGATTTAAAATCATCTTAAAATCGAAGGGTGTACATTATGTAACAAAAATCATGTGAAAATCACGGTAGTTTCAGTGTTATTATAGTTCGCGTTTTCACTGTGATCATTTTCATATTACGAGTTCAAGATCTATGGGCCAGAAATCATAGCTCGCACAGATACCGGAATCGAATCGATAAAAGGTGGTCTAATCGGAAAATTGTGATCGAAAAAATAGCGACCTCATGGTTCAAACATTCTGGATAGTCGCAAGCTTAGCTGTGCGGACGAAGCCGAGCGCAGACGCAGTCTCAGTAACTCACTTCTGGCACTCGATCCACTCGTCGACCACCTTCTGCGTGAGGCGCAGCTTGTCGTCCCACTCCTGGATGCGCAGCTCGAAGGCCGCCTTGAAGGGGCTGAAGCCCAGCTGCTGCGTCGCCAGCAGGTGCTCGTCCAGCAGCTGCAGCGTCTCGTCCGCTATCTTCATTATAAACGTGCCTGTAACAGCACCGAATATATGTACAGTCTGTCACCTCATAGACAACTTTTGTCTTCAATAACCGCAATGCCAACACTTGAACAAATCCTACGCGTTTCGTTTACACGCGTTTACTATAGAATCTATGGAACAAAGGTTTTGCTTAGTCCATTCTTCCAATTATAAAATATTTAAAAAAATTGACACTGGCAGAAATGGCTCTATTTGTAGCCACCCTAAAAAAAATTACGGAAAGAAGAAGAATGTGATACTTGGACTATACATTTTCATCATCAGAAACAAATAGGATGCAATCACGACGTTTATATTAAAATATAAATGGGAAGCCAGCAACACCGAACTCCTCTAAGATGTCAGTCCAGAAACTATCTATCACGAGTGACGGAACCTCGAATAAAATGCAATTCTCCGCGACACGAAGCGAATCTAAAAATATTCAACAAGTGTTTCGCCTCGAAACGAGGCACCCTCAGGACGGCTGGGCTACCAATGAGCCAGATGAGATGATGAGTTAGAATAGGTAACATGTGTTCACTCAACATTAAATGAATCAATATGAAAACTAGCGAACCTTTTCATTCTGCTGGTGTACGTACCGGTGGTCTTGTAGGGGCTCATCTCGAGCGACTTGGCGGCCCAGTCGGCGGCCATCTTGTCCAGCCCCTGCTCGATGACGTACTCCTTGCTGGCGAGCTCGCCGATCTCCGCGATGAGCTCGCCGTGCGCGGCCACGCCCTGCTTCAGGCACATCTGGAACGTCTGCTTCTCGTTCATCGTCACCGTGATGCCTGCCGCCGGAACACACAACCACAACAGTAATATCTAGCGGTACAGTACCATTATAAAACTGCAACTGGGGTGTGTCTGAACGTACTAAGCGGTTTGCTTCTACTTTCATCGTGCGAACTGTCGAGGAATGGAACACGCTGCCGGCGTCTTTGTTCCCCGTTGACTATAATCTGGGTGTTTTCAAGTCGAGAGTGAACAGGTACCTTCTAGGCAAGTATGCTCCATCGTAGATCTCATCGTCACTTACCATCAGATGAGATCGTGATCAAATACTTGCCTATAATGTAATTGAAAAAATATATATATTGACCGTGAAGCAGAGCTAAATGCAAAACCAGTGTTTACCCATAATACCCTTGTACGGTACCCAAAATACGAGCGTTTCTTAGTTCGGGACCGTACAGTTGGTGTTTGTCTGGCGACATTATTAACATTGCTATGTACCAGCTCTCTCCATGAACTCGTTCCAGTGTCTCTCCTTCATGCCGGGGTTCCTGACCGCCTGGATGACGGGTATCAGAGGCCTGAACTCGTCGATGTCATCCTGAAAAATGTGAAAATATCTCCAACTGCTGAGTATGGCTTGAGAGAGGAACAAGAGAGTGCTCGGGCAAGTCAACGCGAGCGATTGCCTCGTCCCGAGGCACATTCTGCCCGAGCGAGGCAAGCAGCCTTAATGTAGCCTAGTAGTGTATACATATCCTTGAGATTTATCTTCTAATAAGTTATCACAATGCTAAGTTTCATTAAAATCCCTCCAGTTGATTTTCCGTGATGCGCGAAAAGACAGACTAAAAACTATAAAAACGCGGACAAGGTCTTTTTGATACATAGTTTGTTGTCATACTATTTTTAAGTTTTTTTTATTTTCCTATTTAGTTTAAGTGTAATTGTAAATTTTAATTCAATAAAAATGTATTTGCCAAAAGAAAAAAAAATGGGTTTTAATCTTGTATAGATGATTGACTCCAAACCTTGATGGTGAGCGCGACCGACTGGACCTTGGGCAGGTCGGCGAAGGTCCTGACGCACTTCACTATGGTCTTGTAGAACTCGTTGATGAGCGGCTCTATGGTATCGGCGTCCACATACATGAGCGGGTTGTCGAACCACACCTCACGGGACTTTAAGAAGTCTGAAATCATATTTGAAAGTTACACGACTCTTCAAAGCAGCTGTAGTCGGTGTCAATGTCTTGTACTAACTCCTTAAAACGCACTGAGTAGTCTTGGATCACTTGGGACAGTTGGGTAGTGAACCGGCTTTCTGTGCCGAAGGTTCGGGTTTGAATAATGGCAGGGGAAAACTTTGTGCGATGAGCACGAATGTTTGTACCAGAGTCGTGCACGTTAATTAAATACTGTTAATCTGAATTATTTTGACATTATGTAATATTCGGAATACATTAGAGAATTTATTATTAGGCTATTAATTTTAGGTATAAGACAAGGAGTAGAGTAGTGGCGCCACGCTTTCTCTCTCTCTCTCTCTCGGTGCGGACGGTGACGTCATGACCCTGTAGCATCGTACCTTTTTTTTCCTTTTATCAGTTCGGAAACTTCAAGTAACTGTATTGTTTGTCTGTTAGTAATCGTATAACAAACTAAGTATTCAATAAAACAAGTACACAGCCCCATTTGAAAATGAACATAAAACGTAAATTACGTAAGTTACTTTCGGCCTGTCGCTTGGATCACTCTTATCTAATTCTAGATTTACTTAAAGAATAATTGTATTGAACGACGTCTAATTAAAGAATTATTGTATTGAAACCTGATGGAGGACATACCAGAAGCGGTGACCCATAGGTTCCTGTATGGCTCGAACTCCTTGACCAGCCGGTTGAGGTCTCCGAAGGGCACGACCGGCTGGCCGAACAGCTTCTGCCGCTGGTTGAGGATGCGGCCCCAGTCCTGCGAGTCCTTCATGCCTTTCCACGCCTTCTTTATGTCGTTCGCTATCTCGTGCACCTGTACATAAACTAGTATATAGATATTTCTTATATTTACGCGAATACTACACATTAAAATAAAACTAATTTTACGGATTTGATTGTCCTCCCGTGACCATGGTTGCTGTAAAGCAGCCGAAACGTCGGGAACGTAAAAAAAGTATAATAACCGCGATAAAATCCGTAAAATTTGTATATAGAGATTGATACGGAAAATGTAGCTATCTCTACTATTATATTGAACGCAATGCCAAACAACGATAGCTAATTAATAATTCAATTATACGGTAAGTTCTCTCGATAAGACCCATTAGAGCCTGTTCGGCTGATAAGTCAAATCATCTATTTTGTATATAAATTGTTATTTTTTAACTGTCTATTGATCATAAATCTAAAACTGGGTCGGAACGCGCTCTCAACTAAGACGAAAGACAATTCACATAACAGGCCTAACTCTTTTGACCGACGAATAAAAAAGTAGTTTTCAATTCATTTTTTTTTATGTTTGACCACTAATAACTTTTTAGTGAATAATCCAATTTTAAAGATTGTTTTTTGTCGGTGTCAAACAAACAACTAACAAGGAATAATGAGAATACTTCTAGTGGCTTGATGCGCGGACCGCAATACTAGACTGGGTTGTTTGTTTGACACCGACTCGAACTTCATTACATACACATATTGCCTTACACCTGGAATTAGTCCAGATGTAAGAGTCTTACTTCTGTGGACATTTGTCTACCAGATCTTTTTGTCTCCCGCTTTGCAATGGAGGGAAGTGGATAATTTTCTTCCAACTCCTCCTATTTATCTTTCGATTAATTTCGTGCGGGTTCCAAGACAATTAACTTTATCCCGGGACTCGCCGAGGGTCAAACCTCGGTGTCTTCATTGGACACCACTGTAGATCCTGGCTTACAGGAGTAGCAGTGGTGGGAGTGTGTGGCGGGCCTAGTCCCATAAAAAGGATACACATATTTTTTTAGATTTTCCGTTTTTAGTACTTTTTTTATTTTTTTTTTATTATACATAGAGTTTCCATATAAACCCATGAAGCTACCTTAGCGAAGTCGTTCTGCAGCGTGAGCTGCATGCACTGCGCCGTGAACATGTCGATCTTGTCGTACAGCGTCTGCTCGTCCAGCTGGTGCAGCTTCCAGAACTTCTCCTGCTCCTCCTCCAGGAACTCCGTGGTCACCTCCGTCTGACGGACACATTAGTATTGAGACTAGCCATATCATACTCAAACACAACTCCACTTTCACTTTTTAAGAGGGTATTCATATAAAAATAACAATTAAATACTGCCAGACCAACACAGCAACTGTACAGTTCCAAACTAAGCAACGCTTGTATGATGTGTACGGTAGAAAGGACTGGGGACGAACCCAGCATATATGTATAAAAAAAAGTTAAGTAACACGGTGTTGAAAACGTGTTTTAAAAGAGCGTCTATAAATTGGAGTGATAAAGTATTACGAACTTGTTTGGTGATGCTCAAGGGCCAGCCGATCGCCTCCCACAACGCTTTGAAGTCGTCGTTCTCCAGCGGCGTGAAGAACGTGTCCAGTACTTCGTAATCCTAAGTAACGGTATTCATTAGATAAAAACGACTCGCGGCCCGTGCCCAGCAGTGGGACATTAAAAAAGGGCTGGAATTATTATATATTTTATTATAGGTATAAATGTCACATGATGTATGTCGAAGGCAAACGTAATGAGGAAACCTGCACGCCTTCCGCAGACATTCAAAGTGCCGAGCAGAAAAAAACTAAATACACATTGCCGTGTCAAGTGACGTCACCACTATAAGTGAGCGTGGGTGCGACAGAGATCGAACTTATAGCTTACATTTTTTTACATAGAAAAAAGCGCTTTCTTTATTTCCCGATTTTTTCAATTCTACGTCAAAGGTTTCCGTATTGTTCCTTCCCTACAAACTCGATACGGACCATTACAAAACATTAAAAAAAAATTCAAATCGATTTAGTCGTTTAGCAATGTCCTTAACCAGCGAACAGAATTTAATTTTCATTTATATAGAATATGCAACATATTTACGAAATTCTCTCACAATGTAATACTGGCGATTTTCAATATAACAATTTTAAAAAAAACCGCTGATACCCTATTATGTATATTCCGTCGTCATAGAATAAATTGACTCTGTACCGTGAACACTTTCCTCATGATGTCGTCCTGGGTCTTGAGCGCGAAGGGTATGGACTCCATCCACTCGCGCAGCTCGAACACGTGCTCTATGGAGTTGGGCTTCTCGCCCAGCTTGCGCATGATGTTCTTGTACGCCTGGATCACGTCGTCCACCACCAGCTTCACCTCCTCCGCCCACATGGCCAGGAGCGCCTTTATTATGTCCGACCGCTTCGTTACCAACATTTGCTGCAATATAGAACTAACAGTTCAGATACGCTCGGGAGCAATGGATCCGGGTCACCAAAAACCTTAGTCTCTATGAACGCTTGGCATTAATTTACAACAACCACGAATTTTTATTCATTTTATGTTAGTAGTAGTTTTCGATATATTATTTTTAGGCGACCCGGATTAAAGGCATTCGGTTAGAAGAGTATGGAAAATATCACATGGAGGGAAAACATGACAAAGACTGAAGTGAATAAGAGAAAGAAAATCACTACCAATATTAAGGCTCCTCAAATAGTTAGATCCATGTGGTCAGAATCAAAATATATTGTATCCATGTAAACCAATATAGTACTTATAAATCGTCAAACATTTTACAAAATGATATGCTACGATTTTACCGTCTTTTCTGAATCCCTTTCCCATGGAGAAAAAGGGGCAAGAAACTCCATAGTTGCTCTTTTAACAAGGTAGAGTTATAAGATGATGACGTCACCTTCAGTGAGTCCACGTTGATGGCGAAAGGGCCGATGTTGATGTACTGCGGCAGGCGCCAGATCAGGTCTTGCTTGGCGTCGTAGTGCATCTGCACTTCCTCCCTCATCTCCGATGCTGAATGCTTCTCCTCGCGGAAAGTCCTGGCCAGAGGAACACAGTTACAAAAAACAAACACATAGCCAGAAATCCCGCTTGCACCGTATCATATTTACTTTTCTGCTATAAGGTATCATAGGATTGTTTATTGAGCAACCAAAATATTGCAGGTATCTGGTATACAATGGAGCCCCACTGGCTAGCCCCATCTGGTAAAATTATCTGTACAACATGAGATATAACTTATACAACGTGATTCATAAAGCATATACTACCCCTACACATGCGAAGAAACATTTTTAGCGCAATTTTAATCATTCAGTCAGCATTTCGAGGTGTTAAATAAAAAATTCGGTTCAAAAAAATTTTAGTAGTCATTTTGTTGAGATTTTTTATTGACTTACCGAAATTATGATTTCACGTAAGGATGAAAAAGTATGCGCTTAAGAGGCGCACGTTAAAAGGGTTATTACACCCCTTCTGATTATCGCAGAAGAAGATTCTCATGTACTTAACGATATTATTTTATCGCGTTTTTATTTTGATTTTACGTTCCCGGACGTTTCGGCTGCTTTACAGCAACCATAGTCACGGGAGGACTGAGGTGGTTGACGTCCTGTTGTCATAGTTTGAGACGGGGTACCCTCATATTTAAAATCCTTAAAATTAGTTTTATTTCAACCATTATATAACCTGTAGGCACTGTTAGAGTACTCACTCGACGTACTCCTCGATGTTCAGCACGTATATGTCTCTGTAGCACTCGTACTGTCTCAGATAGGCGTTCAGGGGTATGATCGCCACCCTGTACGCTTTCAGCAATCGCTCCCTATAGTCCACCACGTTGGGCTCCATCAAACCTAGCGGCAATAATCTCGTCATCAGCCTATTTTCGTCCACTATCAGGCTTCGCCCTATATAACATTAAAGCTAAATACTTTCGGCGATATATGGGTCCACAGCAGTGCACTTGTGCTGCTTAGCTATTGTTGGCAACGCATAATCTTTATGGTCTCTTTTTTGTATGTCATTTTGTTTAAATAAAGATTGTTGTCAAAGCTGTGTCATTGACCGACTTTTGATACGAGCGGTCGCATTTTTATTCCCAATTTTGATCCCAATTTCTTCGACACATCCGGCCGACCCAAAGACGACCAAAAGATCTGATGTTCCACACTCCGCCAAGAACAATGATTAGTACAAGGAGTGCCAAAAGAAAAGAAGAGTTGGAAAGGGAAGCGCTTGAAGAAAAAAATGACGATCGAGAACGGTCAATGCTCGAACACCAGAATGTTACGAAAGCTGTAGGAACAAATGATACCAGGACCGAAGTGAGGAAAAATATACCTGGACCTTCTACAGTTAAAAGTGTTCAGAAAACTATGACGGGAAAATTATCATCATCAACTTCGATCGCGAGAAAGAAAGGCCTACTTCAATTGAAAGCCGCTGAAGAAAAGGCTCGCATCAGAATGGAGCTGATTGATCAAAAGTTAGCAATGGACCTGTCGGAAGCAGAAAGGGAAAGTTTGCAATCGGAGGAACATAATGACCGTTTAGTGGAAGATTGGATAGACAGCAGTCAGCAGGAGGTGCAGGCCTTCAGCCCGCCGCCGCCCGTTGCTGTACCCGCACTCGAAGCACGCCCGCCACCACCAGCAACCGCTCAGGGTGGCACTAATGATACCGTGCACGCACTGGCGAGTGCACTGAAGGACCTAGCTGCTATTTCCGCTAGCGGTGCCAATGGATGTAACGACAGAATGCTCAACCGCTTGTGTACACCGAGGGACTTACCATCGTACTCAGGTGATCCGCTTGAATGGCTACAGTTTAAGTGCGCCTATGAAGAATCCTCTCAGGTCTGTAACTTCAGTGACAGGGAGAACTTGTGGAGACTGAGGAGGAGCTTGCACGGACCAGCCAAGGACGCAGTTACAGCATTACTTATTGGTGCTACATCACCGGATGCAGTGATGTCTACCCTGGAACTTCAATTTGGAAACCCTGATGTCATCATCTCCAGGATCCTGCAAGACATCACTAGATTACGCCCGATGGCACAAGAGTACCAGCGGGAGATCATACCCTTTTCCATAAAGATCAAAAACTGTGTAGCTGCCGTTAGCGCCATGGGCTGTCAAGAGCATATACACGGAACGAGCGTGGTGTCGGTTATTCTCTCGAAACTACCGACAATATTGATCTCAAAATGGACTGACTACAGTTACCCTCTTATCAGCGAGAGGACCAAGCCAAAACCTGTGATTTTATCCGAGTTCCTTAGTGAAGAAGCTGTGAAAATATCAAAGACATTCGTTAGTGTATCAAGCTTACAAAATTATCCTAAACATAATTACAGTGAGAACTATCGAAACCGCACACAAACTCTGTTAGTGCATAATGAACTCAGTGACATTGACAATACGTGTCGATTTTGTCGCACATCTAAACACTCGTTGGCTGATTGTAAGAAGTTTAGAAAAGTGTTGCGCAAAGATCGATGGACATATGTGAAACGGAACGGTATATGTTTTAAGTGTCTGACGTCTCGGCATACACAACATAATTGCACGGCACCCGTGTGTGATATTGATGCATGTGGACTATCACATTACCGCCTGTTACATTGGACTGTAAACAAAGCTTCGCCACAGTGTAACAGTGTCAACATTACCAAAGTGACAGAAACTAATCCGACTGTGGAAACTATTACGAACATAAACAATAACAGCCGAAAAGTTTTGTTGAAAACAGTGCCTATTAACCTTCATGGACCTAGTGGAACAGTGCGTACTATTGCATTACTCGATGACGGCTCGACTGTCACATTGATTAGCGACGCGCTTGCGTCCAGAGTAGGTCTACGCGGGACTAAACAATCCATGCGTGTGTGTGGTGCCTGGGACAACAGTGAAATCGTGTGCGATAGCGAGATATTGGACTTAAGAGTTATCGAACAAGGACGAAACAATGTTTAATATTCGCGCGCGTAGGGTAAATAATATGACCTTACCTGTGCAGAGTGTCACCGCCAGTGAACTTCGTGATTATGAACTGATGAAACCTGAAATTAACGATTTGATTAGTAATGGACAATGTAAGCCGGAACTTTTGATAGGACAAGATAATTATGAATTGCTCTTACCTTTGGAAATAATCAAGGGCAAACCGAATGAACTTTACTGCACGCGTACTCCGTTGGGTTGGTGTATCCACGGATGTCTTCGCTCGTCCTCTGATGGGAGAGCGCCGTCGCAGTCTACGTTGTTCCTATCCCAAGAACCGAGCAGCGCGAGCACAGAGTCTGAGCGTATTCTACGAGATATGCATGAAGAGATGCGCCAGTCTTTTGCGATTGATTCTGTAGGCATCTCATCTAAGCCTAGACAGAACATAGAAGATGTACGAGCACGTGAGCATCTGGAACGCACGGCCAAACTAATTGATGAAAGTTGCTACGTACCGCTGCCGAGGAATGATTCGAATTGTGTCATAGCCGACTCGTACCCAATTGCTTTGGCGAGACCGAGACGTGTCCAGAAAAAGATGAAGTCGAATCCAGGCTTCACAGTGCGATACAGAGAACGAATTGATAATTTATTCGATAGGAATGGATTCGATGTCTCTCTTAAGCAAATTCCAACAACGATAAGTACAGCTAAGAAGAAAAATGCTAGACGGGAGATGCTACGAGTATTGATGACTATTTTAATATTCAATGTTTATGGAATACTATCACCTATTACTATCAAACGGAAAATCATGATACAAGATACGTGGAAACCTGGTATTAGCTGCGATGACGTAATACCAGACATGGTGAGCGAGTCGCACGATCTGAGTGCGAACGCACTGAATAGCGAGCCGCCGCCGCCGCCACCGCAACCGCCGAGCCGCGCGCCCCAGCATCGCGGCCGAGCTTAGTAAGCGCGCCTGTTTGTAGCGCTACGAATGATACGAACGAGAACAAACGATATACTTACCTACAAAGATGAACCTCGCCGACGAACCTATGAAATGAAAACATTGATAAAAGATTGGTTATACGGGCTATCATTTTAAATGAAAACGAAGACTTGTGGCCGTTGAATCAGACACACAGCAACTTGATGATCGTGACGAGGACCTAGAATGTGTGAATTATATCCTCGTCATACCTGTATGCTTACCTGCTGTACCTGAACTTGAACGGATTCCTTCGTGGCCTCGCCTACTGCAATCAACTTGTATGATGTTGAACTTTATGGAAAGATGTAAAGAATGTACCTGCGATTCTGACCTGAAATACTCGCAAGTCGGGGACACTACGACGGTCAGCAGCACGCGTCGCATTCATACCAATGGGGATTGAGTGCTGTTCCAGCACTGGGGAGGGGAATGTTGGCAACGCATAATCTTTATGGTCTCTTTTTTGTATGTCATTTTGTTTAAATAAAGATTGTTGTCAAAGCTGTGGCATTGACGGACTTTTGATACGAGCGGTCGCATTTTTATTTCCCATTTTTTGATTCCCAATTTCTTCAATACATCCGGCGCCAACAGCTATTCTGGGAATAGTGCAAGCACAATTCACTCGCAATATAATGAAAATGAAATCTCTATTGTCACTTTGGACAGGCCGGCCAATCAGCTTACTGCATATTTGGCAGCCATATTCCGCAATATAATATTGAAAAATATTAACTTTTGACAGAGCTGGAGCGAGGCGAAAAAGGAGGCGGGATTATTGCCATTTACCTATTATCCTATTAACCTGTAGTGAAAAAGAATTTTCTATCTGTCTATTCACTGGCGGACATAGGTTTTACTCAAAGGAGTAAAACCTATGTCCACTGTTGAGATCTCTCGGCACACGGATATATAGAATCAAGCTCGAGGCTATCCCACTGGGACCATCAGACTAAGACATACCAATCGAAGTGAGGAACAGCTCCTTGTCGAACACGAGGCCGGTCATGATCATGGGATGCACTTGCGGTATGAAGTGGCATCGGTACAGCATCTCGCGGAATAGCCGCTGGATCACGATCTGTGAGAGAACCAGAGCCGTGTGGAATACAAGTAGCATACAATGGACTGGGGGCCAACCCAGTATATAATACTTATATAGATATTAAACGTCTATGACTCGGGTACAACTATTCGTGCTCATCACAGAAAGTTTTTCTATACCAGGATTCGAACCCGGAACCCTCGGCACAGAAAGTAGGGTACTGCGAACTGCGCTAATCACGCCGTCAACAAATATAATTTAATTGACATGATGATCTCAGTCGATAGTGACCCTGCCTCCTGCACCAAGGGTCCCGGGTTTGAATCCTATTAGGATCAAGCTTTGTGAAATGAACATAAATGATTGTACCCAAGTTATGGATATTTAATATCTATATAAGTATTATATACTAAGTTCGCCCCCAGTCCATTGTACGGTACCCATGATACAAGAGTTACTTATTGTGGGACCGTACAGTTGGTGTGTTCGTCTTGCGATATTATTAATTCGTTAATTCGTATTACGTAGCGCTATGACGTTATACAAATTTATAAGCATATATTGCAAGATTATTGCTGAAGCTTTCTAGACACTCAGTCAGGGGGCGAGACAGAACGATTCGATTAGGATTTTTCTCATTCTCTCTCTCATCTCATAGTTATTGTTCCTTGAACCTGTCAGAATTACCTCGAACTGCGGCGGGTCCGTGGTGTAATAGGGTCCATTGTCCGACATCATGAGGTGGAAGTAGAAGAGCGTGACGGTGGGCGAGCGGAAGGGCGTGTTGATGAGGTCGGTGGGGTCCCACTCGAAGCCCTCGTCGCACCAGTACGTGCACAGACACGGCGTCTCGCACAGCCCCACGAACATCGCCATCGACTGCTCGATGCAATACCGGAGCGCGTACTGAGGGCACAACGATACATAGCCACGGATGAACTAATAATTCTGACGAACAGATATTTCACTCCGCAAATACATTTACTTTTTAATTTAAGATTGGGCACATGTCTAGTTCTGTTAATATACATTAAAGATATTTAAAAATGATGCAATAAGTTTCTCCGATATCTCTGAATCGAACACAAGTTTAGTTAAGTTTAGTAAAGTTAGTACGTTTAGTTTTATCTGTTTGAAAAATTACTGGATACATTTCAATGGCTGTTTACACTATTTTATCATTTATGGTTAAACACAGAACATTGGGTACAATATCGTAATACTGTACCATTGGAATCAAGTTGCAAAGCAAGTATTAAATATATATCTAAATATACTATTCATTGCGATTGCAAATGTAAGCTCAAAAACATACCTGCATTCGAAATCTGACCAATTGCATGAATCTGCACAGCTTACTGACTCCATAGAACTCCCATTTCTTCTCATAGATATTAAACCATCTGGAGAAAAAGTATAGACGCATAAAGGACGTGCGAATTTAATTTATAATAATTATTATCACTTGCTGCACGGTGCTGGCAAACATCGTGAGGAAATCTGCACGTCTTTCGAAAGTCGTGTGAAGCTCGCCGTCCTGCATTGGGCCAGCTTGGTAGACTTCGGCCCAAATTCCCGTGGCATAGTGGCAATGGACTCGCCCCTTATTACATAGGGACCAACTAACATCAGTGAACAGTTGATCCAGTGCAGTACACCCCTGCCTGGGACTTCAAGGATGACAGGCGTGATGGTGTATTTATTTATATATCTATACAATTAAATAAAATTGGAGTGTCTGTTTGTAATATTAAAATAACCGCTTTTTACTAAGTGCATTTGGATGTATACACGGTACATATACAAAAACAACATTTGTACCATTTTTGTCTGTCTAATCTAATCTCTGAAATGGCCGGACCGATTTTGACGGGACCATCACTGGCAGATAGCTGATGTAACAAGGAGCATTTTTGCTACTTTTATTTTAGAAAAACTTTTTTGTTAAATACCACGCGGACCAAGTCGCGGGTAACAGCTAGTATTACAATAACAGTAAGTAATGGAGTACCCCTTGCCGACGTCTCTGAATGACATCCGAATGGCGTGCGCCGTGTTGTTCAGCCATGTTATGTTCAAATATTTTAACATCTGTAACAATTTTTGGACACAATGAAGCGCTGTTGAAGTTTGTCACCTACACATATCAAAACAAAAAAAAGGTTAAGATATAATAAGAATAAGGAAAGATGATAGTTGTGTACGACCGACACGATCTTTTAACATTGAACTTTTGTGTTTGTTTTTATTGCAATATAGAATCAGAATATTTGTTTAGTCATGTAACCCATTAAGTACAGTACTTATGAATAGTCAACATTGTTACGTAATGCTAAGCTACAACTTTACTACCCGTTCGGAATGCCGTTCCGATAGAAAATAACGGGCGAGAAATTACATAGTTGCTTTTCTCTAAAAAGATCTTTTATCAGTTTTGAGCAGAGGAAAGCTAGCCTTTCCTACATTGATCTCACATACCCTTACCTAGCAGGCTTGAGTGGCAGGTTACAAGTACTAAGTTGCAGACCATATTGTAAAGCTCTAAGGTGGTAATTTAGTTATGATTAATAATAAAATATATTTTTTAAAGCGAGTGTCCTGCTTTACGTACCATCGAGGTGCAGTGCTGCTGCGCCGCGTCGAACTCCGCCAGACTCACGTTCCTGCCGTAGTTGGCCGTGAAGAAAAACATCGACTCCACCTGTATCAGATAACGCCCGCATACACAACGCGATACAGAAAGGGTACACTCCATGCGATGTGATAATTTGGAAATATCAATTTAAAAAAAAAATGTTAGGATAAAAAATATATTTGTAAAAATCGAAGTCTGTCATTTGTCTCGTCGCGTCTCCATGCACGTAAAACACAGTACTAACCTTCAAGCACTCGTCAACCACCAGGTGTATGCAGGACACCGACTCCGTGAGCACATACAGCGAGAACCACTGGTTGTACTTGACGCGGCCCGCGAAGTCCTCCATCACGCACGGGTAGTTGCCTGGACCATAAAACCACTAATTAATTATATAGTACACTAGCTGTTGCCCGCGACTTCGTCCGCGTGGTATTTAACAAAGACAACCGTTGACAACAGCCTGCTCGCCCATTCTGAGCCCGCGGGACGCATTGCAGGTTATTGCTATCAAACTTAATCAGGCGCTGCGCTGCAACATTGGTTTTAATTTTTTTTCGTGAGATCCTATTTTTTTTTTCTAAATAAAAGTAGCCTAAGTTACTCCTTGTTACATCAGCTATCTGCCAGTGAAAGTCCCGTCAAAATCGGTCCAGCCATTTCAGAGATTAGCCGGAACAAACAGACAGACAGACAAAAATTATAAAAAATGTGGTTTTGGTATAGGTAACGTGTATACATCCAAATGCAATTAGTAAAAAGCTGTTATTTTAATATTACAAACAGACACTCCAATTTTATTTATATGTATAGATAAATAATAATAAAACCAGACGAACACACTAACAATACGGTCGCACACTAAGCAACGCTTATATTATGGTCACCCTACAATGGACTGAGGGCGAACTCAGTGTATACAAGTAATACTTATATAGATATAAAACATCCATGACTCGGGTACAAGTTTGTCCCTACCATGATTCGAACAGGGGGCCTTCGGCACAGAAAGCTGGGTCACTACTGACTGCGCTAATCAGGTCGTCACTTAGTCACAGTGGTAGCTAAGTTAAATAAATAAACCACCAGACGAAAAAAGTTTCGCTACGTGCAAAACCACTAGACCAGGGATTTTCAAAGTGATCGATATCAATTCCCAGGGATAAACGAAAACTGATTTTGGAGGTCGACGAGGTCTAAAAATCGATTCCTATTAATGCACACAAGTTCATAATATGTAAAACTTTCAAGATACTCTATAAGTTGTGTTACGTGTACCAACCTGTTATAAGAATGACTAATATTTTAGTAGGAACTATCGTTTTTGTACTTTTAAAAACTCAACAAGTCGATAAGCATGCAGCAGTTCGTACAAGATGTAATTATTATTTTGTATCAATAGGAAAAAAAAACTAGAGATAGAATTTTTAAAGTAAGTTGGCTTGGCTTGGTTGGTTGGGGTCTAAGGTCTACTCACCATAGTCGGGCACGGGCGCCACATAGTCCTTGGTGGGCAGGTCTATGAAGTTGTACAGATCCCGGTACTGCTGTATCGTGTACATTATCTTCAGCTTGCCTTCCATCTTGTGGTACGACAGCTCCGCCTGGACAAAACATTCACTATCTATACTAATATTATAAATGTGAAAGTTTGGATGGATGGATGGATGGATGGATGGATAGATGGATGGATAGATAGATGGATGGATGTTTGTTACTCTTTCACGCCCGAACGGCTGAACGGATCTGGATGAAATTTGGCACAGAGATAGATTATAGTCTGGAATAGCACATAGGCTACTTTTTATCCCGGTAAAATGTATGGTTCCCGTGGGATAGATGTTTTAATTTTTCATACTTTTTATCGCGGGTAACACCGCCGGGCGCAGCTAGTTAATAATAATGGTATTGCCAGACGCAACAACCATATGTATGGTCCCAAACGGAACATCGAAATCAAAACATCGAAATTCTGACTTAACATGATGATTACAAATGTGCTAAAGAAACGCAGGTTTAAAGTACGTATACACTTTCTGAATCGCTCGGTATAGATATTAATCATCCATGACTGAGCTACAAATATTCGTGCTCACACACACAAGAACAAGCTTGCCCCTACCGGGATTCAAACCCCGACCAAATTCATTAAATCCACCCCCTTGCTCCCCAGCGTGGGCGTGGTTAGTGAGGCAGTGGGCAGCAGCAGACCTCGGTCCGGAGCGCCTGCAGGTGGTCCTCGTCCAGGTCGCGCGCCTGCTTGTGGATGCGCACCATCTTGAGGATCTTGGGCATGTGATGCATCGGCATCATCGGCAGCTCGTCCAGCAGCAGGCAGTCCAGGTACAGGTAGAACCTGGGGACCGCGAGCCCGACGTCAGCCGGCCACAAAGTGCACGGAATAGAGAATTATTGGAACGGGCGTGTGGGCAATCCACGGACAAAAAAAATCGCGCCAACGTTTGCGGCGTATGGTACAGTACCGTAGTCATGGAAATAACAAATACATTAAGCACTTGAAACTTGCTGCGAGTGATTCTTTCACTACACAAGAGTTTATTTAGAGCAGGATAGCTTGCATTAGCTTGGTCGGCTGTACCTCTTTAATGAATTAATGAGATGTCGTTGGTCAAACCTCAGGTTATTCTCAACCTCTCTGCGAAGGTCCACGGCGAACTTGAGCCGCTGGGCGAACGTCTCCGGGTCGTCCGCTTTGAACATCAGGCGGATGCGAGGGATGCTGGTCATTAAATAAAGCACCATCAATGAACAGGATGGCACACACACACACACACACGCACACACACACACACACACGCACACACACACACACACGCACACACACACACACAATTTTGACATGCCATTTTAAACGAAATATTTGCTAACAAAAAAACATATTTTTTTTAAATCGTAATAACGAAATTCTCTCTTCAAATAATGATTACAAATGCACCTTTCTGTATCACCCTGTATAGTAACTTACTTGAATCGTCTCTTGGAACCATCTAGCGCCATGACGTCCCATTTGTTAGTGGTGGCGTCGAAGTCAAACGCGGCGACGTTGGTCCACTGTCAATGATATATGCACTTATAGCTGAATATGATTTATAAAAATAACATAACACTTTTTTTAATAGTTGATAGAATCTGGCATTACGGGCCGAAAATATGATGTAAAAAGTTTGGGGAAAGATTACCATAGACCAAACAAATTGATTGTTACTAGACGGGGCTAACAAATCTCCGTCTATATTATTACTTCGTTTAAAGTCCCACAGGATATACCTCTAATAGTTGATAAACTGGTTATATACCTCGTACAAATTGTTCAGCATCTCAATTGGATCACTGCTAGTCTTGGCTTTGCCCTCTTCCTTGGGTATAAAAGCCAGCCCCGGACAGGGGTACTGCTCACCCTCGATGTTACCCAATGCCAACCATTCTTGTGGAATTCTAAAACAGATAATAATACAAATTACATCATAGAGCATGAAATGAGTTACAATAAAAATATATCAGACATGTCTATTCGGTATTGCAAATTAACATTCTACCTATATTCCTGTCTACGTCTTCAAACTCCAAATTTACCTTAGGCTTAGGTCATTGAATATATTCAATATAGTCTGGCAGTAGTATAAAGTTGGTTGTTTGACTAGTAAGTAGGTTTGTTAGGTCTGATAAATCTGTCTGCTTGCCATAGGTGTTGTATATGTAAGTGGTTCATACCGGCAGTCAAAATCCGTATTATCAAATATTTCCAGGTCGAGTTTAGGAAACGGACTGTACAAGCCATAGTACTCCTGATCAGTCAGATGAAACTCCTCGGACGGGAGAAGCCAATATGGTTGTATACCAAGTTCACGGAGCATTTTCTGTAAGCAAATTTATATGTTAATTCACTGTCTCATTTCAGTTTAAAATTGATGTGGAGCAGGTCAATCTCCTGCATTTTTGTCTACAAATCTTTTTACTGACAAGAAAAAAGAAGAAGTGCTGAATTAAACAAATATATATATCCTGCCTTTCCAGGGCTGTTGTAAGCACAATGGATTAAATAATTCATACCATAATATACTCCTCTAATAGAAACTGCTTCTCTGTGGTAGTGAGCTTAGCACCTGTCTCATAAAGTATATGTACTAATGATACAAATCTATAAAAAATATTGAAATTTCTCTGAACAACCCCTTTCATGGAGAATACTTGTATGAATTAAGTATGTAGCAAAATATTATAAAAAATATTCGAGACACCTTCATGTTAGCAGCGAGGAATTTCCTTCGCAGCCTCTCAATCTTCACTAGTCTTGGCAGTTCTTTTGGTAACACCACACTGAGGAACTGTAGTTTGGGGACAAACGTCTCAAATGGGAATTGCTGTAAGATAACACACAGAGTTTATTTATAACTCATAACAAGTATAAAAGTAAATACGTACTGCATCCTAATAACATCTAACTACTGGACACAGACCTACCCTCACAGTGAGGGATATTAAAGCCACCAACATGTCGTAAGGTCTCTGAGCAAGAGAAACTGCGCTCAAAGTACTGTAAGTTTGTGCGAGCAAATTAAGTTATACATCGCTCACAAAGGTACACCTAAGTAGATATTATTTATTTACTCACAATACTGTCATCCTCCTTATAAGTGGTCCAGCGCCCCGGAGGCAACAGGACCTTAGGTTTTTGTGGTTTTGGCAACGATATTAGCATAGGCGCCAGTTTGTCTGTCTTCGCCTAAGAACGTTATATAAAACTAAAATATGCTGATTTAACATAACTTACAAATAAGGAGGGCAGTTGTTCATTGCAAAAAAATCAGGTTAGATTCGTGATTATAAAATAACAAAGAACTATTTTTAAATAGTTTCCATATTGCCGCCAGCCGCCAGGGCCGCGCTGACCTCTACCACAGACCAATAAGATAAGGACTGCTAAACAATAACGTCTGTCAACTATTCAGTAGTTTAAGTCAAACAGCTAGCTGAAGATTCCTACTTGCTTTTAACCGCTAAAGAATATTAGTGCGTGTAGGTGGGTTGGTGGTATAATAACTTCTAACTTTACTCTCACCACAGACTACTAGGGACACTATGTTGATCCCCATGCGATGATTCTCATGTTAGGCCAGATTGACCGAATAATAGCCAGCCTCACGAGCAAAGGCCGGCCCAAAATGCGAAGGATATAAGCCAACCAACATGTTTCTTATTACGAAACCAACAGCCCCAAAATTTACCTGCAATATCAACTTCATTCGCTTTTTTGCACAAACATCTTTAGCGGGGTCATCCTTTGACATATCGGATACCAATTCTGAGTAATACCCTCTCTTGGGAATATTATCCCTTGATGTATTATTATAAACAATATCATGCTGTTTAATTTTTTTTCGTTTACTATACATAATTGATTTGATATTATTCCTACTTCGTTAAGTTATCTTTTTATTATTATTTAATGTTGTTTTACGCTCTCAGTATTTTTCTGTTTTTCGAAAGCACTGACAAAGCAATCAAGGAAGGAAAATGACAATCATTGACAAAATAGCGGTGACAATATTGGCAATAAAAAACAAATAATAATAAAATAAGAGAATTTATTTAAAATAAGTGTTATCTTTAATGATGCCAAAAATCTTGAGCTCCATCCATATATTGGCCCAGCCTAGCTGAACAAAGACTAATACCAAGTCAACATGTGGATATACAGTTTGTCTCGGCAGCCCGCACGCGCATCAATACATTATGTAATGTAAGCAGTAATGTCTATCATGCTCGTAGGCTGAGGGCCCAGACCAATAAGTGGACTTGCTGGGAATGAACAATCATTGCATGGTTCAATGATTGTTCAGCATCGGTCTGCAATCCCGCTTCATTGCGAATTTGTCACTAGTATGGCCAGGATACTAGATTAGCCAGGATGCTAGATTAGAAATATGCTTTCTCATGCTTGCCTGGGACTTGCAGGTCATCAGATTGGAAATTTATAATATTTCAGACTGAACTTTTGTTAAGGCTGACCCAGTACGTTACTGCGTATGATCAAAAAGCTTTCATAATAATTATGAAAGCTTTTTAATAATTATTATAATCACCATCAATGTCATCGATATTATAATAGTCATCAGGGGATCAAACAAAATTGGATTGATGGACTGATAGGCTCAAAAGAGCTAATACCCGTGGCCGTGGAAACAACTATAAACAACACTACTTTACTCTTTGCTTTGTTCCATAGAAAAAATAAAGACAGCTCAACATTGAGTCAGTTACTAACTTCAAATTCGAGACAAGTCAGTGCTGACCCAATATTGCCATCGTGTAAATTGATTTGAAGTCAGTACAGCGCTGTCGCATCAAAATTCATTCTCTCTCCATTCATTTCATCACTAACATGCGTATACCGTAAATTAATAACCAATACTAGTGTTAGTTCTGTGTACTAGTGACTGCATGGAAGTAAACTGTGTGAGTCCGTTCTCGGTGCCAGCACTAACACCTGTTACTGACCCAATGTTAATCAGCTTAACGCTTAACGCTCGATGAGCTTGCAGAACGCCATCTGTATTCCGTCCATTGCCATCTCATATAACTTTATAAGACATGGAGAAAGAAATTGCAACGTTCTCACTTTGAACGTTATATTATAGCCTACACAAAGTGCCTAGTATAAACTAGAAATTATAGTATAATCTAAATCTATATATACTTCCCGTTAATCGACGCACGCGACCTTAGCTGTTCTCGTTGTTGTGTTGTGTTGTCGACACTGTTGGTCTTGATTTCGTTAATTCGTAATTTTTGTGAGTGGGTGATAGCGTTCTTTTATTTCACTATTATGTGATTGTTTTCTGTAGTACCTTACCTGAAAATGCCTACTTTATATTGGGCTTGTGTGTTGGCCGACTCATGGCTGTAATCTTGTGTTTTGTCCTTCGAAAATCTTCGGTCATGCATAATGCAGATGATCCCACAGAGTTGTAGGTGCTGTGTTTGTTCATCTATTCTGAGGTCATTAACAACAAAAAATAACTACTAAATAGTAGATACAACGTGCGCATCAATGTGACGTGACTAAAAAACTAAAATAGAGAGATGAACTTTATTCGTGCTCACTCAGCAGACTTGTCTGTCCAGTCAACGGTTTCGATGTATCTGTGTCGGTGTTTTAAAAGAATCGTTTGAAAGACTAATTTGATCTCAACTATTGTAGGTACCTAACCAAAGAAGGTCTTGCGACCCCAAGTAATTCTTCAAGGGCTGGTAAAGAACACCAAATAATAAGTCATTAATGTATTCTTGTATGTCCAGACGGATACAGGTCTTCAGAACAATGTTCTCTTTATTTGATTCTCATGCTTCACAATTCGTACATAATATTGGACTTAAATAGATATTCGGCAAATAAACAACATGTAACCACTGGTTAAAAATGTACCTTTCATCAGATATTGGACAATCATTAGAAGTGTTTTCCACACAAATGTCAAAATTGAATCATCATGTTGGACCAGCTGAGGCCAAAGTAAGTCAGGTGGAGTGAATAATGTCTAGGTATAGGTCATTTGTTGAGGATTTTGTGTAGTATATTAACATTTCTGAGTTGACTTCTGACTGAGTTAACATTCCTGTGGGGTTCTTTATCTTCATCAATATTGAATTGATGACCTGATTAGCTCTTCGGGTAAGTGACCCTTCTTTCTGTGCTGCGGGTCCTGATTTCGAATCCTGGTAAGGACAAACTTTGTGTGATTAGAACAAATGTTTGTTCCCGAGTCATGGATGTTTATTATCTATATAAGTATTATATAATGAGTCTGTCCTCAGTCCATTGTATAGTAGGTACCAAATATATAATATTAATAAATACAAGCATTGCTTAGTGTGGGTCCTTATAGTTGGTGTGTATGTCTGGTGATAAAAAAAATATGATCTATATTCAGAAATTCATTATCTCATTAAGTATTGAGAGTTTGCAGTGTTCATCAGCTCAAGATATTGTTCAATCTGAATAGTAGGTGAGCCTCAGCTATCTTCAGTGTCACACAGTATGGACAAAGCTTAAAACTGAATAACGGGGAAAAAAATTACATAACGAAGAACACCCAATTTTGTGATGATGACAATGTTTCTTCAATGTGGATCGCTGTCAAGTGTTAAAGCACTAGCAGGTTTAATTTGAACTTTGGTATCTGTTAGTGCTATGTCCTCTGCTGGTGGATAGCATAACTATTACTTTTTGTATCTGAAAGTAAGGAAGGATGAAAAAATGTGTATATTTTCATCCACTTTAATTTGTATATATTTGTCAATTGTTTACTCTTAAATTTGTTATTTGGCAGATTTTTTCCTGTATTGTTATATTAATATCATCACTAATATATTTGTGCAAGAAAACAGAGAAGCATAGTGTAGTAATCTCGTATATAAAATGCACATGTGTTGTGCGAAAACCTGAAAGTGACTTTTTGTATGGAGTAGTTGACAGGGCCACTTTTTTTGGGTCAGCTAAAAGTTTTTCTATTCATCCTTTCACAAACTCCGTTCTGTAAAGGTGAGTACGGCTGCGTAGCTGTATAGCTATACCTAGCTTCCTACAAAATTCTTCAAAATGTCTGTTCTTAAGTCAAAGTTAAATCATTTATTTCGTATAGGCCTACGGGGGCACTTACAAATTGTCATTACATTTTTTCCTTAACTCTACAACCGGATCGGAACGCGACCTCAACTGAGAAGATCCGGCAAGAAACTCAGCGGGCTTGTCTTTTTTTTATCCATTATTTTTACAAAAAAAATAATAAAAAGTAAGCTCCAGTGTGTTGCCATGTATTGGTGATGATATTTGAGCGATCAGTCCCAGGCTGCTTTATCATCCAAATAATCCAAGATTCTGTAATAACCCTTACGACATAAATTACTTTTCAGTTGTTTTAAACTTACTAATGGGCAAATCTCGGATTCCTTTGGGAAGTTTATTATAGAAGCGTATACATTGCCCCATAAAATAATTATGTATTCTGTTATTAAGTTCACTACCATTATCACATCTTATGTTTTTAGCCTTATTCCCTTTCGTGTTTCTATTTTTCTAATGTAATTTATTAAGTTGTGGTTGCTTCGTATTGTAGTTTAGTTTCTATTTTTATTTAGTTGGCTTTGGTTCCGGGGATATTGTGATTGTGAGCGAATTATTCAAAGTCAAAGTCAAATCGTTTATTTCGTATGGGCCTACGGGGGCACTCACAAATTTTCATTACATTTTTTTTTACTTTTGAATTCAAATTGAAAATTCGACGGTATTATAGGAATCCGTGGTATAAATACTGTCTCACCAATTCCACTTCCGGATATTATACGATCTTCTATAACGTTTCTTTGCAACGACACTACTCGCAACCTAGTACCATTACAAAGTTTCGGTGGGTTTAAATTACGGAGTAGTTTGATGGGCACGCCAATCTTAAGTTCTAGTTTGTGAGGAGGTAGACCAGGCAGAATGATACTGTTTAAAAAATCTGCTGGGTAATGAACCACTTCGTCCGGGTTGCAAACTGTATTGATGGAAAGGTATGTTTGTGATTCACCAGATAGCTTATCTAAAATGCGCTGATTACGCGCAGGTAACTGGGTCGTTCATAGGTGCTAAAATTGATCTTTCACACAACCCCGAATATTCTTTGATATTGAGATTGTGAATATCATCATAAATACTATGTATTAAAATTTTAGTGTCTGCTACAACCTGACAAAGAACGGTTGGTAGTTCTATATCATGATTACTATGCAATAGTAGTCAGTAGTAATATGTACTTACAATCTTGTTGTGGGACAAACCCACAACAAACATCACAAATTTTATTAATAATTTCTAACGAATACTCTGCTGTATGATTATCGTGAAGTGGTTCCCATGCAATGTTAATTGACTTCATTTCAATTTTTTCTATGAAGTGTACTGTTACGTCTAAAAAACTCCTTAACTGCAAATCTTTCCGTCCATCGATTGTAAGGGAAATTTTAACTAATCGTAATTTTTGAATGACAAGGGTTTTTTTTCTTCATATTTAGTGTCTATGAGTTCTGTGATAGTTTTACGGCACGGAACCTTGTACAAAGGAGCTACAGTCTTCATTAATTTCTTGAAACCTAATCCTTCTAAGTACTATACTAAAGGGTAGACTGTCCCGGCATATCATTTCTATTATATTTTGATTTATTTCCTTATTTTTATTTTCATCTGAGGTGTATGCCGAAATTTTCGCAAAAGAAGCTCCAATGCTTGCTCTGGCACGCTTTGGCGTTGAAGGTCCAATTTCAATTTCTGCCGCTGGAGATTGCATCGGTGCATCTTTATTCCCAGACATGCTGATATGTCTTTGTCTTTCAATACTACCCAAACCCCAAAATGACAAATGAAGCTTTTGCCTTGTATTATTATCAATTTTTGTGTGACAAGCTCGTCGACACTTACAATTTTCACTTTCATTGCCACATTTTTTTGCAGGTATATTTTTTCCTTAGTTGATTTGTATGTTTCGCCGCTGTTTTATACCTTCCAAAGGGAGTTTGAAAAGTGCAGAGGTCAGAACTATGTAGACTATAATCCAGAATATGCATCTAAATGAAAAATAGATTGCACCTTTAAGCTTAGATCTTATTTCATCTATATTTTTTATAGGATAATACTCTCTTATAATATCATTGTTCAAGTTTCTTGGATCAAGACATATCCTTAACTGACCTGACTGCTTGACGGTTATTACAACAGAATTATCCCACGAAGTTGGTTTAGTAACCTTTTCTATGAAATTCATCTCCACCATGCGATCAAACTCTTCACGTAGTAGTACTATCGGTGGCCTCATCAAGTTGAAAGGCAAATAGAACTGAAGGTTTCTCCACAATTTGCTCATTAATATCTTCTGCCATGTCATGAATACGGCGGCTAATTGTATTGTTTGAAAGAGGTAGTTTTTATTTCATTAGCAGCTGATCCTCCAATCATCAATGATGCAATATCAACTGTTGCTGGTAAAATAAGCTCCTCAGCAATCGTGTGCGGTTTCTTAGATTTGGCAATACGGTGAGCTACCTTGTAGGAAGCGAACAATGCTTTAGCAGGAACCGATGCTCTTGAAAACAAAGCCGTGGTTGTTTGACTGATGTTTCAGTTCTCGTGACCGTTCTCGAGTCGATCAAATGTTGTGGCATTCCATTCCATTGCTCTTGGATTGCATTTTGCTGGTGGCTTAGTGTTTCTGGGGCAGAATCTCTTGCACGAATTCGTCTCTTTAATTCATCCCATAGATGTTTAATCGGATTCATGTCCGGGCTTCTTAATGGCCATTCCATAATGGAGATACCGTCTTCGGTAACATAATCTCGTACGACGCTCGCAGTGTGAGCCCTAGCATTGTCGTACATGAATATGAAACCGTTGCCAATAAAATGTGCATAGGGCATCACGTGAGGCTCAAAACACTGTTCGATGTACCGATGACTGTTTAGTGCACAGACGTGGCCAAGACACAAAGACAAGCTCTGTCTTACCCGCGGCGCTGATTCCTCCCCAAACCGTCCACGAACCGCCACCATAGCTGACCTTTTCTTCAATGAAGCACTGTGCAATGCGTTCTCCATCTCTTCTGTAGACCTTGTTCCTTCCGTCGTTACCATACAGCATAATTTTACACTCATCAGAAAAGAGGACATTGTTCCACTATGCGGGCAAAGTATCCATGTTTTGGAAAAAAAAAACTTCAGACGTCCCAAAGCCACAATACACACACAGTATACAGAACACAGAACAAAAGGTTTTAAGATAAGCGTCAATTTTTAGTTTTCAAAGGTGAAATGTACTCCAACTCTAAACAAATAAAATTCGAATTTTTAATTTTTACTGTATACTTTATTAATATAGAACTTTGTTCACTTTCCCTACATGCGGGAACTCTCAGTTGACGTCTGGCATGTCTGTCACCCTGCCACAGATACCGAATATATTATATAACACAGTTTTCCAATGTTTGTGTTTCTGTTGTCATCTCACTGTTACATCCTCGTAGCCATTCGCTGTCGGGTTGTTGGCAATAAAACAGTTTGCAAACTATACTATGCAATCAAATTACGGATTTAACCAAAACAATAACTTGCTAAACCTGTGGCTTAACCCTTGCACCGGCCTCATTTTGACTTTTTTTTTTTTTTTTTTTTTTTTTTATTGTCCGGGCGCTTTCTGGCCCGGCCCGCGAGCTACCTCTGACATTATCAGAGTCCTTATTTGGCTATGGGATTTTATACACGATCATTTATTTATGTGGATCTCATCAACTTTTATACAGTTTTCTTATATCTAGTACATGTTTTTATTCTATCTTAATACTATTATATACATTTAATAGCTAGTACATCTTATTTTCCTAGGGGTGATACAGTATTTATAGTATATCTAGACACATTTTCTTCTCTCTTTATTTCTCTCAGCATTTAATTTTTGGAGATTAACATTGGTATAATGTTGGTGTTTTTTACTTATATTTTATCTTACTTTACTTAACTTACGATTTGTTGTACATATTTTAATACTAAACAGTCATATTCTTAGATAGGGTGACAGTATTATGTTTAAGTCTTATTTCTATTTATTACGTCTATTGCTACTTTAGTACAAAATTGAAGGAAAGTTTTGTGTTTTGTTTTGTCTTTTATTATATATTTGAGATTATGTGTGTTTATCTCCTCATTGATTGAAATTTCTGTTTCTAACCTTTGATATGCGTGTACTGGGCATTCCGTTAGGACGTGCAGAATCGACTCCCCCACTCCCGGCTCGCAGATGCACGATGGGTTCTCTTTGCACTTGAACCGGTTCAGGTACTCCGAGAACCCACCGTGCCCCGTCAGCACCTGCGTGATCACACCGGTGAGTTGTATATTTCTGACCGTGTTGTATGCATCTATCGCATCTGGGAAGAAAGTTTTGGTTGTCGATGCTGTGGTGTCATTTTGATACCTGCGGTTCCATTCGTCAAGCGAGTCCTTGCGGATTTGTCGCTTGACGAATGAAACCGGACATTTATCATATGCAGATTTGGTTTTTGAGTTTAATGCCGCTTCTTTTGCCAGAGTGTCAGCCCTTTCGTTACCCTCCGTACCGATATGTGCCCTGATCCCGTGTAGTTTTATGGTTTTGTTCTGTTTGCTAATTTCATTTATATTGTTTATCGTTTTGTATGCCAAAGGGTGTAAAATTTTGTTGTTTGCAAGTAAATCCAGGGAGGACTTGGAGTCACTAAATATATTTATTATATTTCCTTGGATTTTCTTTATCAACTCGGTTGCCTGTAAAAGAGCATACATCTCTGCCTGAAAGACAGTGCAATACGGTTCTAATTTAAATTTTTTATAAGACACTTCTACACCGTCCCTCCAGCACGTCAGTGCGGCTCCTACCTTTCCCTCTATCTTGCTACCGTCCGTGTAAATGTTGATACCCGTGTGGTTATCGACATTCATCATTTTGAACTTGGGACGGTGGTGATGGGCGTAATGTAATAGTTCTGTCTGTATCGTCTTGAAAATACAATATTTTCTTACTTATTATTTAGGTAAAGAGAGAACCAGCTCGCCTGTAATCTCCGAAGTAAGTAATACTTGTATCTTGAAAATATGCCATACAGCCATAAGTACAATGTGGTCCAGCTGTATTAAGGCGCTAACGTCATCGCACGACAAGAGGGATCATCATACGACGAGCATTCAGTAGCATGTGCCCGCTGCTCTCGGATACAAAACAGGATACCTGAAAACCTGCTTCCACCACACCCAATAAACCTGAAGCGACTTGAACTCCAGTGATATTGAGAACCTGCTCGTCTGTGAGGCTGCTTTGAAAGGCAGGCACACCACCAGTGCCTTCAGCAGCCCTATTTATTTTGGCTGCCTTCGATTTTGTGTCATTTTTTAAATGGCTCCAGACCTAAACTTCCAGGTTAAATGGCTCCAAACCTAATTGTTTGCCATCTTGTTGGTTGAGGTTAAGTTAGCGATCGCATCATCTTGTGTGTTCAGACAATATGAATTGTTGCTGAGTGTTGCGGAGCATATCAGCTTATCATATATGTCACAGCCTGTACTGTTAAAGTTCAATTAAATACCCCTTTTGCTCATAGCACTCACTGACAGTAAGTTTGCTACAATACCCGGAACATACAAAACATCTTTTACCTGAATTTTGTTGTAGCCAGTCAGATTGATATCGATACATCCAACACCCTTTACCATAAGCTGTTCCTTATTAGCAACTGTGATCTTCGGCGATTTCTCTGCAGTCTTAAAGCAAACCATGTTCTATGCAGTCCTTAATGTTATCTTGTCCTCTATCCACCACGATGAATACAGAATCCTCATATCCAAAGGAAAAGAACAGTCTTTCCTTCAGCTGTTGAGTATATAGTAGCAAAACTGGGTTGACTCTTCATAACCTTGCTTAAAGGCGAACCACTCGAGAGGATCTCCATAATATTGTTGTAAATCTTTTGACGTTGCGACCCGAGACAACTGTTTGTTTTGGTAGTTCGCTACATTGATTCCGCTAACTAAATGTGGTCGGGCGGATGCGGAATGCGGATTAATCGTTCACACCAATGTAAATTAACACCAGGGAAAATGCACTTACCAGACCAGCCGACTTGTCCTCCCTTATGGTTGGCTGCACTTGCTGGATGACGCTGGTAAAGATGGTATCGAGTCCCAGTCTTGGCGGTGAACAGTCTCTGGATTCACTTCACATAAATGGAATCGGCGCGGGCGCGGATGTGGTGGTTTTGGATCACCAGCGATGATTAAAAATGCGGTAGAAAAAGAATGATGCGAGCGAGCGCGGTCTTCTCGCAGCAGCGCGGTGGCGAGTCGAAACGAAATGCATCAGTGGCTCCTGTGTTCCTGGTTGAATGGGCACATCAGGAGTGTTCCATTTTTGTCTTAATTGTAGCGTATGCAGGTAGTCTACGTGCCACCTTTTCCAATAACTTTGAACTAAACTGTCTAACAGATTTTTTCTATTGTGAAGACTAATAGATTTATCAATTTCATGCGCAGGCAGCGATTGTAAAGGCGTCGTATTTAGAAAAGGGCGGGAGTCAAAATAGTGTGAGGCTCGTCTGACACCACACACAGCGGGCGCGAATTCAAAATATATTCAATTTGAGTTAAAACCGTCATTAGTTCTTCATAGCACAGTAACTGTTGGCCAATACAGCGATATAAATGTGATTTTATATCAGCGCCGCAGTTGCGATCCTGATTTATGTTTTTTGTGTCGGGTAAACAGCTATCATCAAGCCATTGTTGTACTTTATTCTGGGAATTTATCTCGCTTTGACAAGTACGATGATCTTCTAGGGCGGCTAAGTCAGCGGCTGACTTTTGATCGATTAATTTATTTTGTATTTCAGTTTCTTTTCTCTCTAATTCGGCATAAATAATTAAAGGTAGGTGGTCTCTGCTGTATAAGATGTACACTTACTTTCGACTTCGGCTCATACAATGTTGACAGCTTCTCCCAAATTTCGGAGCTCGTTGTACATGTCAACATGTGCGTCAATATTTTGTCTTGCACTCTGGTCACAATGATTTCTTGCGCTTTCGCATCGTCGTCCTCCTATTTTGTGAATTGTAATTTTATTTCGTCATCAAAAACTGGCTTTTTGCGGCTTCCGTCGACTATTGATAACAGCCCTTGCGATCGCAATACCATACTAAATGATATTTCCACACGGCGTAATTACTGTCTCCCAATTTTAAGCAATGCCCGCTAGGGACAACCAGACTCCATCTTGGACGCTCTCTGCACGTTCACGACTTTCTACACACAGCTCGTCTGTCAATCCTCTTTACGTGCTCTGGGCCCATAACCTGATAATGTTAGGGCTCAAAGAGTGTAATAAAAACTCAGTGTCGGGGAAAGACGTAAAAGATTTAATTATTACAGGCTTTCAACACATACAAGTAGACGCCATCGACAATCTGTGACAGAGTAGAGGATAACATAGACAAAATAAGGTCTACTAGTGTTGTCCTTAGTAACTAGTGATATAGAACTAGGGATTATATTGATTTACAACAGTTATGAACATGAAAGTCCCCGATTAATGTAGGAAACAAAATCTTAATATATAAAATTATTTGTCCTGACTGGCTGAGTGATTGCTCTTTCAACGCACAACCTAAACCACTGGACGTAGAGATATGAAACTTAGCCAGTAGCTTTCCTTAAGCGAAAACATCCACTAAGAAGTAGGGATGAGAAATACTTACGAAATCCAATACTAGGGCTTTCAAGTGCAAGTATGTATAAATACCAGGGTCGAAAACCATGCTTTTAAATTACTTGTATAGGCTTCTCTTCGAAACCTTTTTCTTATTCTACTGTGGAGGAGTCCGTACGTCATGTCGATTAGGCGGACTCAGTTCAATCACCTTTTGGTAATCTCGCTAGAAGAGCGCGAACTCGTGCTACGAGTATATCGGTGTTCTCCGTCTGTTGTGGCGTCGCAAATATTTCTAGGTAAATACGATGAGATGGACGGCGATCACCGAAGGCACTTATTAAATTTTCTTTAGCTTGGCGCCAAGATGACACTGAATATTTTAGTCCTTGCCAACACGTAGCAGCTTCATCTTTGAAGACGTAGGCTAATCCGCGTAGAATGTTTGAGTCTGTCAGCTGTGCACACTCGCGTACGCGCGTATAGTCCGGGGTTGAGCGGCAGTCTGGCGCGCGCGTGCTACGCAAGCGTGGGAAACTCCTGTGGGAGTGAGATAGGTTTATACGCGCATACTTTCAAGTCAAGTAAGCGCGCAGGGAGACGACCACGAGAGGCACGGTATGGTAATACGTGATGGTTTGCTTGTAATTATTTGGCGGTACGGGCGGTAAGGGCGGTAAATACTTGCAGGTGTGAAAGAACTTGAAATGAAATGAAAAAAGTTTATTCGACACAGACACGAAGATACACAAATGGGTACATTTACATGAAAAAGTAGAAGTAAAGAACACACAAAGATACACAAATAGGCACATACATTAAAAAGTAAGGAACATAAAGTAGGTATATACTATAATATAAAGGGTTAGGTTGCAGTTAGTAGGTATTGTGGATCTCAGTGTGAGCTGTGCCGAAAGGCGTTTGGCTCAGCATGAGCTGGTGGGGAACGGATTCTCCTCCAGCGCTGATTTTCAGCCAAAGCCTCCTCAGTAGGACATTAATCATTTCGCTTGGTAACCAAACTCAGACGCAATCGCAGATACACACAATACATGTATAAAGTATAGAATAGAAATAAAAGTGATAGAATAGAAAGATACATATAACGTGCTGCATATTATGGTAATAAAAATAAATAAATAAAATAATTAATTAGGCACCAATGCCTGAGCGCAGACCGTTCTCACTTGCTCGTACCTACCTACTTATATAGGTACGTAAATGTGTTCGCCGTTTTTGCCGCATTCCTGTGAATGTTAACAGGTGCGCTCACTCATTCGTCGTACTCCCAGTTGCAATCACGATCGGGTGACAGTGATACGTGTACGTCAGTTCCTACGCTAAATAAAATTAGGTCGACAAATTAGATACTTATATATCAAATATATACGCACCCACCTAAATATAAAAATGTTGAATCATAAATCTGTAATGTCATACGTTATTTATTGTGATACGATGAAAGGGATAAACACAGCCATCAGAAAACAGAAAAATAATAAATAACTTGCTATTCTCGCGCGAGGCACGGCTTTCAATGCTAAAAATATTTGAATTGGAAATCGATCCTTATCATATAAATATTGTACTCCTTTAAAATGCCAAAGCTAGTTAGTAAATATCATATATAATCTAAACATCTTTATTTTGTACTTCAACCATCTGACTTACCTAGTCTGTGGGCTCAGCCACTGGAGTAACGATGCCCTTTTCCACTAAATTATTCCACTCTTGTTTGACCTTAGGCATTAAACTATAAGGCAATCATTTACTTCTAATTTTATCTTACAAGGTACACACATTATATTCCCACAAACAAATCTCTGAAACTGTCTGGGATTGCAAGCTCCAAACTTTTATTGATCTGATCAACTCTCAATATGTCATTATTCGTTTGGTTTTCTTGGATGTCTGTATGCTATTCAATGTAAGCCGTAATTTATTGATACAGCCTGTGCAACGTCTTTTTTTGTTACCACGTTTGAAAAGATAGTCTGAACATCTTCATTCGGGAAAATCTGCAATAAAATATAATTGTAAGTAGGTACATGATATCATTACAATTCAGATAGAATTGTATCAACTGTGTTTTCGTATTGTTGAGCATGTGTATCTGTGTATAGAAGTCATTGCGTGTGTATCTGTGTATAGATGTCACTGGTAGGTTACCCTACCAGAATTAGGCTGGCAGCATACACACGTTTTCCGCATTCGATTTCCTAATGCGTAATTTCGATTTGGAATTCCGTGAGACTAACGCGTCTTCTTCATTTCTTCTTCCACCAATTTGTTTTTAACATTATCGATGGTCAATTCATTGTTCGACATAGTCTCTATAGCTGTTACTACACTGTCGAAATTGTTGGGCATAGCTAACAGAAGGTAACACACAATTTCACTATCGGATGGTTTTGCATCTGAAGCTTTCAATTCTCTGACCATACATACTATCGAATTTTAAATATAATTTTTCCAAGCCGCCTTCGACTCCTTCATACTTGATGGTTTTTTTTTTTTTTTTTTTCCTGTCCGGGCTCTGTCCTGGCCCGGCCCGCGAGCTACCTCTGACATGGGGGTCAGAGACCTTATTATATCTGATCTAATTTACTACAGGGTTATCTTTATTTCAATAATTTAGTACACGGTTTTTTATTTTACTCTTTTTACATACTATTCTATTGTATTATACAGTTTTATCCTTATTCTATTGTTAACAATTGGAGATTAACATTGATATAATGTTATACACCTATTTTAATCTCACTTAACTTACTAATTACCTTACAATTTGATTATACATATTTTTAATACTGGGACAGTCATATACACAGATATGGTGTCAGTATTATTTTAACGTCTTATTCCTATTTATTACATCTATTACAACTTTTATACAGTATTTGAGGAAAGTGTCGATTTTTGCTTCGTCCTTTATTATCTTTTTAAGGTTTTGAGTCTTTATCTCCACGTTAATTACCATTTCCGTTTCCAGTCTTAAATAGGCGTGTACCGGGCATTCTGTTAACACGTGGAGAATTGACTCCTCCACTCCCGGCTCGCAGATGCACGATGGGTTCTCTTTACAATTGAACCGGTTCAAGGACTCCGAGAACCCACCGTGCCCCGTCATCACCTGTGTGAGTACTCCGGCAGGTTTTAGACCTCGAATTATGCTGTATGCTTCGATTACATCCGGGAAGAATAGTTTGGTGATGGAAGCGGTAGTGTCTGTGCGATATCTCTGGTTCCATTCATCAAGCGACTCCTTGCGGATTTGTCGCTTGATGAATGTAATCGGACATTTATCGTAGGCGGGCTTAGTTTTTGTGTGGAGTGCTGCTTGTTTGGCCAACTCGTCGGCTCTCTCATTTCCCTCCAGACCGGCATGTGCTTTTATCCAAAACAATGATACTTCATTGTTTTGGGTCTCGCCAAGCGCAATTTTTGCTCTAACTTCGACGGCTAGAGGGTGATGAGAGGCCGCGTTTGTTAACGTTTGTAGTGCCGCTCGAGAGTCGCTTATTATGGCGAAGCTGGCATTTTTGTGTCTTGTGATGTGGTGTGTAGCTCGGCATATGGCCAGAAGTTCCGCCTGGTAAACTGTGCAGTAATTGGACAGCTTAAGCTTGAGGGTTTTTGTCTCGGCTTCGCCATGCCAAATGGATAGCGACGCTCCGACTCTGCCCTCAATCTTGCTGCCGTCCGTATACATGCGGACTGCGCTGCTGACGTTATCGCTAACGTCCTGCTGGTTCACCAGGTTCATGAACTTCAGGCTCATATGTTTCGCTGGGTGTTGTGTGTCGGTGTATGCCAGTTTTCGCTCGACCTCTCTATCGCATAACTCGGGCCGGGGTACTCCCCTTTTGGCTTCATATAATGAAGCCGCTTCCCGAACTCTAATGTCGAGTGGTAGCAGCCCGGTCAGTGCCAGCGACGCGTTTAAGGACACTGTCCTGTAGGCCTTGCACATTTTCTGAGCAAACCCCCTTTGTACCGTGTTGAGCTGTTTCCTGATTCCGATCTTACTTGTTGACGACGACCAAGCACTGGCGGCGTAGGTGATGATTGGCTCTATGGTGGCGGTGTAAATCACCCTGATGACGTCCAGGTGGAGTCCCCAGCTAGTCCTGGCGGCTTTGGACAGCTGTTTGTAGACGTTCAACTCCTTCCTGCAAAAGTTTGCAGTGTGGGCGTTGAACGGCAACCCTCTGTCAATAGTGAGCCCCAGGACTTTAATCTCATCCATACTTGATGGTTAACAACCCTTTTCTAAGAAGCAACTGTGATGCAATTCCTATTCTTTGTTAAATCAGTTTGAACTTTGCTATAATTTCATAGGGCGTTCTAAATTTGTTTATGGGTTCTAAATGACTATCTGCGATGCACTGTATGATGAGATTTTTAGCTTTGATAAGGTTTTTCTTTGTCATGTCTTCCGATTGAAACGATAACGTGAGTATGGATGCTTCTAATCTGTTTAGGATTGAATTGATATTTGCTTTCACAAAAAGTTGGTTTGAAATTATTGTATTATTTTTCGATGTCAAAGAGAAGTTGTCGATAGCTTGATTAAGGCTGGCCTTACTAATTTTCATCTGATGTAAAGTGTTATAAAATTTTGATAAAATTGTAGAAGTAACTAAAATGTTTGAATATTTTGAATGGCATTATCATATTTGGAAGCGTCATTCCGAATATAGTTTTGGATAGAGTGCCAATGCCACCTAACCATGCCCCTCGGTTGACCCTTTTGTCCGTTACGTGAGACATAGAGAAATACTTGGAAACAATATCCTGATATCTTACGGTTAACAGTTCCAATGTATTGTGAAATTCTAGATTATTTGAACTTTCTATTCTGACTTGATTGCAATCATAACGTATTATGCCTAGTACTGAATTAATATTTTGGATATGAGGATCAATGTGTGAGATATCGAAAGGGTGATCCCTTTCGATATCTCACACACTACGTCTAATTGGCTTACACGAATCTTGAGTTCACCAATCGGATCAAAGTATATACCGGAGCTCGTGTTGATTTGTTGGACAAATTCTGGGTGACCATGGGCCAGTATGCTGTAATGAAAAAGGCATTGGATGCAGTAAAAATAATGTCCTATTTAGCTTACTCTTTACCTATTGGTATAAGAATAAAAATAAAAATGTTAATTATATTTTTATCAATCTAAAAGAATACTACTTTAAAATAACCTAAATCGGTTTAACTCTTAGTAGGTAGTTCTTGGACCTCTGCGTGTTTAACTTCGTCAAAATGATGCTTCACATGGCGTCTGTTTAGCAGTAATAATAACGTATGGTTGCCATGTATTTTGCCTATCTTGTAAGGGCCTTTCCATATAGGAGATAGGGCTCTACGCAGTCGGAGATGTTTTTTCAGTAAGACGTATTCGCCTACTTTGTATGTCACTGATCGAGAATGGGAGTCGAAGTATGCTTTAGAGTTTGATTTAGAATTTTGGGTATATTCCAAAGCTTTATCCCGCGTATGTTTCCTTCGATGTTGTAACATCCTTGCATACTCGGGGTAAGTAGTAGTAGAGTTGTCTACATAAACAGAATCTGGGATGTGAGGTTTATGTCCGAATAATAATTCGAATGGTGAGTAATGCGTCGTTGAATGTACAGCCGTGTTATATGCTAACACAGCTGTATAGATATAACGCGGCCAATTATCTTGATTTGCATTAACGTAAGGTTTCAAATAGTCTTTTAATGTGGAATGTGACCTTTCTAAAACGCCTTGCGTCTGTAGATTATAAGGAGTAGACCATAACTGTTTGATTTTTAGATACTCACACGTTTTCTTGAATAGGTCAGCTGTGAAGTTGTGCCTTGATCGGTGAGTAGGTGTTTTGGAATTCCGAATAGTGATTCTCCTGGTGTAGTGCAGTCTGTTAAAATGTACGTAATTGTTTTGTATGTTCCAGTCCTTGCGCCAGCAAATTTGTAATTGGTAATGCTAGTCTAGCACTCTGAAGGCGTGGAATTAGCTACATATCTGAACGCCGACGGTGGAGTTACGGGATAGTACAGGTATGGGAATCAATTTATAATAGATATAAGTATCTTTCTCAATGAGCGGTATTTCCAAAAGGTAAGTGATTTGACTTTTCTTCAAGTAGGCCTTCAGTGTTATAGCTTGTTCTATCTTAACTAGGTTTTCTAGACTAGGTATAAAAACTAACATATCTAATCTATACTAATATTATAAATGTGAAAGTTTGGATGGATGGATAGATGGATGGATGTTTGTTACTCTTTCACGCCCGAACGGCTGAACGGATCTGGATGAAAAGGCACAGAGATAGATTATAGTCTGGAATAGCACATAGGCTAATTTTTATCCCGGTAAAATGTATGGTTCCCGTGGGATAGATGTTTTAATTTTTCATACTTTTTATCGCGGGTAACACCGCCGGGCGCAGCTAGTTTATTAATATTTTTTTTAGTAGATGTAAAAGTTTATTTAACTCTATTATAGATTGGTGTAAAATTCCTAACCTACTGAATGATAAACTAGTTTCTATTTCATTAAGCTGGGTGTAAATTACCTGAATGTTATGTATAAGTAAATTATATGTGCTTACAAACTGAATTTCTAAATGTTCTAGTTTTCCAAGATTTTTCGTTATTGTTTCAATTTTCCTATTAAGTCGGACGAGGTTGGCATCTAGTATAATTGTGGAATTTGACAAAATTTGTACCATTTCGGTAATCACTGTTAATTTCTTGTGATCAGCGTTTTGATGAGATCTAATATCGTTAATTAATTTATCATATTTGATGGCATCGTCGTTATCGAGATTTCCGGTGATTGCTTTGATAATTGAGCCTAAAGGATTAATAAGTCCTCGTTTAATTCGAATGGCTGGCATGATTTGGTTAAATTTGTTTATGGTTATGTTTTTAATGTACTTTACTTGACTTCTTAAATCTACAAAATTATCCGTAAAATTCTTATCAAAATTAATCTTAACTAACTTATCTAAATCATATAGTCGTTGAACATTAAACGTCAGCTCGTCTTTTAGAGGCTTAATGTCCAACACCTTTGCAAGTGTCCATCTGTCGTTGCTGATTACTGCAACACCATTTTTCACGAGCAGGATTCCAGGGTTTTTAACTAGTTCTTGAAGTTGAAGGGCCTGCAGTTGGCTGGCCATGGCTACCGCCAGGAGGATGCGGAGGTGCCTGTGAAGGGCGTTTAATGTTTTTTAATGGAACCTTAGTGTCACGATTCTTTACTCGGATGGGAACGACATTTCTAACAATTTCGTCTGAAACTATAGCTTTCTGAAATCGTGGTTTGTCTTTACTACTTCTCTTATTAACTTCTTTCGCAAATATTGTATCACCGGTTTTTACTTTAAACTCAGTTTCTCCACCTCTTTTCTCTATTATTTTCTCTTTCTGCTTAATGGCTTGTTCGGATATGTGTTGATATAGAAACTTAGTTCTTTTTGCATGTTCTTTAATTAGTTGCTGCATGTACTGTTTTTCAAATTCTAAACTAAATACATTTCTGGAGTCTGTATGCCCGAGTAAAACTTCGAATGGGGTAAAACCAGTACTTGAGTGTATAGAGTGATTATACGCCATAACAGAGTATGTCATGACAGTGGCGGCGTCAGTGTACTTGTGCTCGTATTTCGCTAATCTGTAAATTTCTATAAGGGTAGAATGAAATCTTCCTATTAGGTCCATGGAATTGGGGTTATTTGGGGTTCCAATATGAAGGTCCACTTTATAAAGTGATAGGAGTTCTTTTAAGAGAGCATTATTAAATTCAGAACCAGGATCCAAACTGATCCTTTGGGGCACGCCATAAAAGGAAAAGAATTTAATAAGGGCTCTTACAACTTCTGGGGTAGATCTATTAGGTATTTCAAAGGCTTGGCCAACTTTAGAGAAAGCATCGACAACTGTTAAATAGTAATGTCCTTCGATAGAGAATAGGTCTATGAAAATTTCTTCTAATGGTTTTAACTGGGTGTGTGTTAGCTGAAGTTTGGGTTTTAATGGTTTTCGATCATATTTCATACGCTTGCATGTCTCACACGAATTTATAAAACTGGAAATAGTCTGTTCCATGTTATGCCAAAAATAAGTACGCTTGATGTGAGCTAGGGTCTCTCGGATACCACGATGGCATGTTTTACCAGTGTGATATTTACTAACAATTTCCTTTTGTTCTAATTCATTTTCTATGAATACAACTCTTTTGGTGCACTCGAAAAATTGTATCGACACCTTTTTAGATAAATATATTACCATTGATGCGAATTGTTGCCTATGTTCTTTTTCCTCGAAGTAAATGAAATACTTAGTATTGTTTCTTATGTATTCTTTAAGAAATTGTTTAACAAGATCCGTTCGATTCAGGGGTAAATGTACTTCGAGTATCCTCTGTTTTTCTCGAGATAAATTCTTAACAGTTAATTTATCAATGGACCAGGAGTAAACTAGAATCTGGTTGGGTTTTGTATCTATGGCTTCTTGTAAAATTGTAATACCTTTAGACGTATCTTGGGCTGAGTGAACTGTCTGCGTAATGGAAGAATTTTCCGAAGCTGTTAGCGTCGAGCTTGAAGGACACGGAATTGAATATGGGGAACGACATCTAACTGAATCGTCCGAATCCGATATAACTATTTCTTCGTCATCTGAGATTAGAGATATGACTCTATCTGGTTGGGCTAGGGTTCTCTTTTGTTCTCTACTTAACTGTTCTAATTCCTTTGTAATCTGTTTTATTTCTCTGTTCCTGTTTTCGTCTGTATCCATATTAACTTGTGTGGAAATGTTATCGGCATTACCTAATGCGTTCGTTCGGATTCGTGACAGTGCATCTGCGTTGCTGTTAAATTTACCCTGTATATGCAATATTTCAAAATCGTATTCTGACAAGCGTAGTCGCCAACGTGTTAATCTGCTATTTGTATCTTTTAGGGAGTTGAGCCAGGCAAGAGGTTTATGATCTGTTATTATTGTGAATTTTCTACCGTAAAGATAGGGGCGGAAGTGTTTCACGGCCCAAACGATTGCAAGTAGTTCCTGTTCAGTAACACTGTAACGTGTTTCGGCATCATTCAGTGTTCTGCTAGCATATGCCACAGGTTTGTCATTGCCAATCGGGCCTTGTGAAAGAACAGCGCCAAGGGCGAAGTCTGAAGCGTCTGTCGTCAGTATGTAGGGTCTGTCAGGGTCTGGATATTGCAAAATAGGGGCATTAACAAGTAGTTCTTTACATTTTTGAAAGGCTGCTATATATTTTTCGTCATCGGCGGGCATTGAGCGCTTTTGTTTCAGTCGAGCTGTCATTGGTTGGGTAATTTTTGCGAAGTCCTTAATGCACTTGCGATAGTAGCCAATAAGACCTAGGAAGCTTTTTATTTCCGTCGTAGTACGGGGTAAAGGATATTCTAAAATAGCTCTTATTTTATTGATTTCTTATATTTACGCGAATACTACACATTGAAATAAAACTAATCTTAAGGATTTCAAAAAAATAAAAATAAATAGAAAAATAAATAGCTCTTATTTTATCATTGTTGCTGAAACCCAACAACTGTTATAGTATGTCCTAGATATAGTACCTCTTTTCTAAGGAATTCGGACTTGTCAAGTTGTACTTTCAAGTTGGTCTGTCTGAGTCTGTCGAAAACGGTCCGTAATTTAGCTATGTGCTCCTGCAAACTAGATGAATATATAATTATATCATCTAAGTACACTAAACAGTGTATTCCTTGTAGTCCGCGTAGCACATTATCCATGGTTCTCTGAAAAGTCGCTGGTGCCGTCTTAAGCCCGAACGGCATACGAGAAAATTCGTAATGTCCTGAGTTGGTACTGAATGCGGTTTTCTGTCTGTCCTCTTTAGCAACTTCTATTTGATGATAGCCGCTGGCAAGGTCAAGTGTTGTAAAGTAGCAGCTGCGTCCTAATTTGTCAAATAATTCTGTGATATTAGGTAATGGGTATTTGTCATCAATTGTTATTTCGTTCAATTTTCGGTAATCTATAACATGTCGGTATTTTTTTTCGTTGCTCGCGTCTAATTTCTTAGGCACGAGGTGCACGGGTGCACTCCAGGGAGAGTGTGACTCTGGTACTATATTGTCCTGTAACATTTTATCTACTTGTTTATTAATTTCGTCGTTAATGACTTGGGGTTGTCTATAGGGTCGAATGAAGATGGGGTCTTCGTTTCGCGTTCGGATGTGGTGTTTAACGTCATTGGTAAAAGTCAAGGGTAGTTTGTCACAATAAAATATGTCTTTATATTGTAGGCAAAGCTTTCTAATAGCGTCTCTTTCTTCAGAATTCATGTGATCTAATCGTAACTTGTCGATATTTTCAGTTAACGTTTGGTCAATTTCTATGTCGTTTCGGTCTTCTAATTTATTTAAAAGAAGAAAAAAGAACCTAATCCGATACAATACCATAAGGTTTGTAAAAACCGCTACTTTTACTAACTTAATGGTGTTGTATCGCTTTAGGTACTTTTTTAAGCAAACTTAATACATCGAGACATCCAATGCAAAATGCTAATATCGCAAAACACTAAATTACATCGTAAAGATGTCCAAATTTTTCGTAAAAAAATAAAAACCATTGACATTTTGAATTTCGCGCCCTGACCCTGAGCTTCCACCTTAACTAGAGCGGTAGGCATTCTCACACCTTCACAAAATAATTTATAGTTTAATGTAGCATCTCCGTTTTGTAAGTCAGTCGGTAGTTTTACCCTTTGTTCACAGCGTGGAGTTAATTTAATTTCATTTTTTGGATTATATATAATAGGTAAAACTGATGATTGAGTGTAAAGAATTTCGTTTTTCATGTCGATTTTCGCGTCTAATTGTTTCAAGAGGTCACTGCCAATGAGTCCGTCGTAGCAACCGTCTACGTCGTAGATGTAAAATTTATGCGTTTCAGTGCTATTAAACGTGGGAAATAATGGTATAACTACTACTTCGTCATGTCGACTGGAAGCGTGAGTGCTTATGACTTCGAATGGTTCATAGTGTTTGAAATTTTGGTAATATTCGTTAGCCGTTTTTGGGCTAATGAACGATCTCGAACTTCCGGTATCTATCATGAATTTAGAGTTAATTTCGGGTATTATAATGTAAGGTAGTTTTAGTCTGTTACAATTAAGTTTTATTATTTCAGTGGTTCGTTGGAGGCACCGATGTGAAAATTTTCAATATTGTGGACAAGTTGGTCTTGGTTGTCAGGGTCAATGTTAGTTTCGTAAGTTTCAGCGCCGTCAATAGGAATGTTATCGTTGTAGTCATAGTAATAATTTGTTTCAGGATCGTACGCACAAGTATCTTCGTTGTTTTCAGATTCGTTCAGGTTGTATAGCTCGTTCATTTTAAATCCTTGGGGTTTTATTAGAGGGGCTGTGCGCATGCTCACGTCCGTGGATATCTGAGGAGCTAATTTTTGTGGGGGACGGTAGCCGAATTGTTGTTGACCTTGATTGAATTGAGGTCGATAGCCAAATTGTTGCTGTCCTTGGTTGAACTGAGGTCGATAGCCAAACTGTTGCTGGCCTTGATTGAACTGATGTCGATAGCCAAACTGTTGCTGACCTTGGTTAAACTGGGGTCGATATCCAATTTGAGGTGGGGCTTGATTAAATGATGGTTTGTAACCAAGTTGCTGTTGACCTTGGTTGAGCTGAGGTCGGTAACCAAATTGTTGGGGTTGTGAGGCAGGCAAATTTAATTGCTTACCGGCTGGTACACCGAATTTAAAATTTGTCTGTGATTGGTGAGGGTTTGAACTGCCTGAGTTATTTTGGGGAATACCAAATTTAAAGTTTTGTGTATTTGGAGTAAAGAAAGGCTTCATTCCAAATTTGTCTATAAAAGGGTTTTGATTCATAACTTGCGTCTTTGATTGTATTGGATTTTGTGATCTGAGCATTTTATTTCTAGAATTGTATTGATACATAAAGTTCACTTCTTCGAGCACTATACTCAAAGCATTTTCCAAAGAAGTTGAGCCTTTAAGGCGTACAATTCGAAGCAGTTCTTCCGGCAGGTTATATAAAAACACATTCATTGATATATTGTCATAAATTATAATTTTACTTCGACGGAGATTTACGTCGGCGATTAGATTGACCTTGGCAATCAATGTGCTTTTAACGTGTTGAATTCTATTGCAGAAATCTAGATAAGACTCGCCATTATTAATTTTTAGTGTTTCCAATTCTATTGCAATACATTCCTCCGAACGAGGATCACCGAAATGTTGTTCAAATGCATGTTTTAATTCAGGCCATGTATCTAAATCCTGTCGTTCGCTGATAAGAGCGGCTGCCCTACCAGTCAACCTTGAAGTTATAACGTGAAAAACGTATAGGTCCTGTTGCGGGTTTCCTTCTACTCTACAACAACTTATTACGTACTCACACTTTCTAATAAATAAGCTGAGCAATTTCTCGTCACCGTCAAATTTGGGGATGACATTCGCGAAATCGCGGGGTACTTGCACTATACTTTCCATTGTTATATTTATACAATAACTATCCTATAACTTATGTATATCTACCTACTTATGTATCTCTATATGTATCGTAATTTATAAAATTTAATTCGAATATACTATACTACTTATGTTTGTTTACTAATCCTATTTAAAAGAAACCACAAAACACAATTCGATTTTTGGAAATAGCGTTCGGAATTTCTAGATACGTATAACTAAAATAGTGAATAGGATTGGGTTTTGACTGGAAGTAGCTATTTGGGTCTACTCACAGACTGCCCATGTCCCTCGTTGAGTCTTAGGCGCCGTCCTCCGGATCACGGTGATAGCGTGGTGGTAGCACTCACGGTTTTAATGTTCTTGACAAAATTTATTTGGTTCGAGGATTCCCGTAGAACGCGTGAAAACGTACGCCGCGGTATACTGATTTTTGAGTTTTTCGCGACGCGGAAATCCTACCGGCTGCGCCAGTCAAGTATTGGGCAAGCCGGAGGACCTTTTAAAAATACAAATTTTAATGTTTAAAGCGTGTATTCTCTACAAGTGATCGCTTAAGACTAACTTACATCTAATCTAAACCTATGGCTTGTGGGCCACGGACCACCATGAAGCGGATGTGGCTTATCGCTCCGTCTGCCGATTCAGCATCTCAGGTGGTCCCGGTACTTAAAAAATAGGGCGCTGACAAGAGCTTTCTGGAGAGTCGACTGACGTAACTAGGTTGCGTTCTATTCCATCATACCCACATAATTATCACAGCTAATGTGTTCAGTAGCCTGCTTAAATAGGGCATGCATTGTTATCAGCTCTCGAATGACATTCAACTGCGACGATGTTAGCATATCTGGCGTATTTCTCCTGCCAGATAAATTTTAGCCACTATAGCTGACAACACTATATCGTCCGCATCGGAACTAGACATCATTAAACTTATTATTACACTGATTATCACTCTGAAGCTATAAATATTGAAAATTTTCACACGATTCTACGCATAAGCGCGAGCGCGCGAAGTCGAAAATTGATTTGACAGCTAATGCCAACTCTGACAACTAGCCATTTAGCTGCGTTCAATTTTTATGTTGTTTATTAGGACTCTGAATAAACTACGCGCACGAGTTCGTTGGAGACGAATACTACCATGTAAAATGGTTTTCAGGATGAGCCTGAAATAAAATTATTACAATTCTTATGCTGCACTTATCTTAACTAGCCTAATAACCATTAAAATCTTATAATACTACGCGCCTAGCTTACATAACTCAAGTCAAAACAATTTTTTTTTAACGGAATTTGTGTGCTTGTTATTGGAAAGTAAATAAATGTTAGTGTGCAAAAACATGTTTGAAAATTATTAAGTTATACGTACCGGTTTCAGACATTTTTCGCCCCGTAAGCGCTTCAATAATTGACTCTTATGGGCGTAAGGCTCCAATATTAAAGAAAACACGTGCACTTGATAGATAAAAGTCAGTATATTGTAATGATTTGAAAGATACACTTATCTTATAAAATTAAATAAATCGCAGGTTTCGGCTAGTTATTAATAAAAACTGTATCGACTGGCGTACGCGCGTATAAGTTTGTTCCGTCCGGCAAGTCCGGGGTCGAGCGGCAAAGTCAAAGTCAAATCATTTATTTCGTATAGGCCTACGGGGGCACTTACAAATTGTCATTACATTTTTTCATGTCATATTCTTGAAAAGTAAATTCATTTGGTCTTGAAGGTTGTGCATGGTATCGAGGTCGAACCGGAATTGAAGTTGAAGATGAAGCCGAACTGTTAGTAAAGTACGAATACAAATTGTTTGAATACACAGTTGATTGCGAAAATTGTTGAGCCGCTTGCAAAATTTTCATTAATTCAATTTTTACTGCTATACGATTCGCCTCAGGGACCTTAAGTAATTCTTTGTGTAAATATAAACAGAACAGTTTGTCATCATCACCTTCCGTTACGCTGGAAACCAGTGGTTGTTGTTGATTTCTAGTGCTTATATTGTTTTTAATTATGTTCAGGAATTCAGCATCAGCGGCAGTCATTTTCTTTCTTTTAATATTTTGATTCCGCGGCCTCATTATGTCTTCCCTTGCATCTGCTGTAGACTCTTCGTTACCTGTCTCTGAGTTTTCAGAGGGGTCTTGAATATTGCTTTCTGTTTTTTTATTACGTACTGACCTTTCGAGAAACATAAGACGTTGAAAATATATATATTGAATCTTCGAAGCTCCAGAGCCTGATGGTGCATTCTTTGTTTTTTTCATTTCACGAACAAATGTGTCGCGAAGGCCTTTCCACTTTTTTGAAGAGTATTACCTGAAATCAGTCTGGCGCGCGCGTGCTACGCAAACGTAGGGAACTCCTGTAGGAGTGAGATAGGTTTATACGCGCATACCTTCTAGTCAAGTAAGCGCGCAGGGAGACGACCACGAGAGGCACGATATGGTAATACGTGGTGGTTTGCTATACTCTGTGAAATCCTTCTTTTGACATTTTCTTGTTAACATTTGCCATATTGTAAATTACTCTGGCGTTTATAAGTGCGGTGCCCAATAATAATTCCATCATAAGTTGGTTATACCACTTCAGACCTCTTCGTAAAGTCGAGTAGTAAGAGGACAATTGGTCGCTGTAATCTACACCTTTTTTATTATTGTTATATGTCAATATACATAAAGGTTGTTTGATCATTTCGATGGTTAACCTTACCGAACCAAACTTATGATTCCAACAACGTGCTTGTTTCAAGCCATATAATGATCTGTTTAGTTTGCAGACATAGTTTTCAGGTACATCTATACTTTCCGGCGGCGTCATATAAATATCTTCTGATATATCTCCGTATAAGAACGCAGTCTTTACGTCTAACTGTATCATTTCTAAAATATGATAGTAAACTTCTGAAAGTAGTATGCGTACCGAGTCATATACAGTTTCTGTGTAATCAAGTTGTATGTTATAACGTTGTGAACAGCCTTTAGCGCACAGTCTTGACTTGTAGCGAGAGCCCGAGTGTGAAAGTCATAAAAAATCATTGTACGATAAATTTTCTCGCGTTAAATTCATGCTGACGTGACACAGACAATTTTCAATTTGCCGCCAAATCGTAAACAAATGAATAAAATATGTATAATAATAAGCCTCTGCTATTTCCATGAAATTAAAAAAAAAAAAAAAAGAAAAAATATATATAAAGCAGACCATGTTTAGTAAGTTGGTATTTCAAGTCGATATATATGTCATGGGCCCTTTCGGGTATAGGCTTCCTCCATTTTTCCCTGTCGTTAGCTGTTTTCATCCAGTCTCTTCCTGCCAATTGAAGTATATCGTCTATGCAGCGAGCTTTTGGTCTGCCCGTTTGTCTTTTGCCTCCCGGACCTACCTATTTTGTTACTCGTTTAGGCCATCTGATGAATAAAATACATACCGTAAATGCATACAACATGAGACAGGTTTAAATTTCAATTCACAGTATAAGGTGTAATTCTTAATAATTATGGTTTGAAATTTTACTAGAACATGAGTCTCTATCTAAGGTAATAGGAGCATATTGCAATATTGAGCCAATCAATGTAGTTTTTTTTATATATATTTATTTCGTCTTGTCTCAATTTACCTGCAACATGCGGTAAACATAAGACACCTTATAAAAGTCATGGTTTCCCATGTAGAATTTCAGTGTTTGTTAATTGAGACGTTAAAAAATAACAAAATATTGAATTTGCGCAAATTAAAACAATAATAAATCAGTTATAACTAGAGGTATTAAATAAAACAAAATATTATCTCCAAATCTTACCAGATCTTTTACTAGTTCTTCAAAAATCAAATAAAAATTATATAAAATCAAAAACAAAAAACAAACTTCTTCATAAATCGTCAAAAAATAAATCAACATAAATCTCGATTTTGAGACCGAAGGTAATTTGAGATCTCAATTTGCCCACATGTCTCAAATTAGCCTTTAACACTAAGTAAATTAATAACATTTGCAACTTATAATAAAATTTAAACATTGAGATCAAAATTGGAGTCTAAGCTATTAGGAACGTTTTATTGCGATACATAGGCTATACCTAGGCATGCCTACGCTTTGAAGTGCGCACAAAAAAATAATATTTTACACAATTTTATTAGTCTTATAATTAAATATTAATATTAAAAATGTATTTTCCCCTTTTCACTTGAGTGGGCTTAATTGTATTTATTATTCGAGAAGTGTCAATTGTCATCATGTCATCCACTGCTGGAAATATGTAAATACCCTTTGTAGCTGAAAAACATCTCATGAAGCGACAGGTCACTTTTCCGTCGCTAACCATGTTCGTAACTTGAGCAATAAACTTCTTTTCAGTTTGTTTTTTCGTATTCTCATTGTAGAGTAATTCGACAACAACAAAAGAATCTGGTGAAATCTCCGAATTATTTACAATTTCTGTATCGATATCTTTAGAGCAACCAGCACCACCATCACTAGGTACAGAAACTTTAAATTGTTCGTCAGTATAGACCGATTGGTCTACATTGAGTGGATCTTCATTTTCTTGGTTCTCATTATGTGGGATGTTAGTTATACGTGGTGACGCCGATCTTTCATCATCATCAGGAAACATGTCATGAACATCATCAAAAAACACTGTGTCGAACTCATTATTGTCATCGGATGATGAGTTTGCAGTATTCAAAACTGCTTCCCTCCATTCTTCTAAATCACTGCAGGAAGTGCTTTCATCATCGACGATCTTTTTTTTTTGTTTTTTCGTTTTATTACGTTTCGTCTTAGTCTTTAATGATTCGGATAAGTCCTCCACTGTTACACCTTTACCTGGAATAACTGCCACCTTTTTTTTCTTCGGGGCTGTGCTGCATTCTTTTGTTCGCATATCTTCGAGATACATTTTAAACGTTTCTAACCATTGCTGAGATGCATTATTATGGATTTCTGGATCTTCCTGTGTAGGCAATCTATCTAAGACTCTTTTTTCATTAATTGGATATATCCCAGCTGCTTCAAATCCGGACTTCAAATTTTTCCCATATTTTCTATATTATCCAGAGTTTGCTTCAAAAGCCTCGGAAAAAACATGCTTCGGCATTACTCCTCTATTTTTTTCCTTCCAAGACAGCAGAACAGACCTCCATTTTATTTTTAATGGTCGAAACACTGCTACATCGAGGGGTTGGCACAACCCCGTACTATTTGCCGGTAAACAAACAAATTTAATTGTCAAGTCAAGTCAGTACACTTTTGTATCACATCTAATGAAAAATGACTGCTCAGATTGTCACCAATTACAACCACGGGTCCTCTGCCATCAAACGATTCAACATAAGGAATAATGACCTTCAAAAACCAATCCTCAAATATTGTAGTGTCAAACCATCCACTTCGAGATCGGTTGTAAACTGTATTTGGAGGTCCTCTTTCCGTCCAAGTATTATATAAATGTTCCGCTTTATAAACGACGTACGGTGGAAGCAGAACACCTGACGCTGTCCCAGCAAACATTACGGAGGTACTTGATTTTGATGAGTCAATGATTTTATGAGCATGCTTGATACCTCGACGTACCAACACTTTCTGGCGTCCCGGGTCATCAGACATATTAGTCTCGTCAAAATTTACTATTGCGGCCGGATCTACATCCTCCAAGGTGGTTTTTAATTCTTGGAAGTATGATTTTAATGTCTCCTGCGTAACTCCAGCTCTTTGGCGTTTAATATTTTCTGAGAGCCTTACAGATAAAGTGCTTTTATGGCGCCGTAGAAAACCTTCCAGCCAATATCGTCCCGGTAAGTTACCTTTTAAACGTGTCTCATTTAGACCTAGCCTATCTAGATTGTGATTTCACGAGTAAAGATAGGTCTAAACCTGATAGTGGATATCCCTAAGCAGCAGCTGTAATGATTGATTGCACAAAGACTTCCTCCAGACCTTCACTGAAAACTTTAGGACGGCCGACTTTGTTTAATTGTAGCCTTCGGTGTTTTCTATTTAAAGTTGCTCGAGGTATTTTAAATTTTTCTTCCGCTTCCCTCAAAGTCATGCCAGTGTCAACTGCTGCCATAGCAGCTTTCAAAGTGTCCTCACTATAATTTCGGTAGGGTTTCGCCCCGAGAACTCTTCGTCTTCGCGAAGACATAATTACTGAAACAAAAAAAAATAATGTATCATCAATAATTATCATAATTTTTGATGATTTTTTTTGCGGATAACTTTTTCTTTCAGTTTTTTTGCGGATAACTTTTTCTATTTTTTATTCCCTCTAAACCTTATTCGGGCTATTACGAACATTAAAAAAGTGTTTTTTTTTTATTACATTATAGGCAAGTATTTGATCTCGATCTCACCTGATGGTAAGTGACGATGAGATCTACGATGGAGCATACTTGCCTAGGTAGGAAGGCGGCAGTAGATCGAGACGCTACATTCACTAGGCACATGCAGCGCAACTGATCTGACCCGCCATCCATGAATGGCAACACCGAACATCATGCCGGAACACGGCTAGGCCGCTTGGCGACATGGCTTTGTTCAGTGGGTGGTGACTAACCACGGCCGAAGCCTACCACCAGTAGAGTTGTCACCTAGTTGGCACCACCCAGGGTCACGTGTAGGGTATCTCGAGGGTACTTAATTCTCCTACGGACGAAGGTGACTTGACGACTTACCTTGCATGCATGGCTCACATGTTTCTTTACTATATGGCAGATTCATAATTTTCAGCTGGTTCTTGTTGGCATGCCCTAATCTTTGATGCCACAAATCTTTTGATATCTAACAGTTTTCATTAGAATGGTATCTATAACATACGACCTACCTTTAGGTTTTCCTATGAATTCAGTCTTTGAGTTACAGATTAATACTTGATTATCACAAAATTGCACTTTAAAACCTTTCTCTAATATTTTTTTGTAAATTATGTGACAGTCCAGAAACATTTAATCCTTCTACTTCAATATTAATTATTATTATATTTTAAATTTAATTTACCTTCGTTTCTTTCTGTACGGCCACGTCCAAACCTCTTTCCTCTAATATTATATTCACTAAAGTTTAGTTCACTAATATTATAGATATTTTTTCCACGATTGCATTTTTGCGTACTAATATGTCACAAGATTTTGACAAACCCGTGTTTTTTGGTCAAATTCCAGAATGTTGATCAAAATCATCTAAGGAAACTAATCAAACCAGTTTTTACCTTATTTCGGTTCCTGAGAAAAATCTTGACACACACACACATATACATACACACATAACATACAGTTCAGACGTACCATCATCATGTGAGACGTGTCTTGTTATCTTTAAAAAAATAGTAAATAAAATATATGCATTTGGAGAATTATTTATTTAGGAAGACATTAACAAATCTGAGCAAAGTAGCGATACAATCAATAGTATGAAAAATCAAATCAAAGCAATACAATCGCTACCAGATCCTTCTGAACTTAAAGAAAACCCCTTGTCTGTGCATAAGTGAAACAAACTTCCTTTTTTTTACTGTATATTTTTATAAGGGTTTGCATGTAAGCGTGGGCGTGACGGACGACCGTTGCGGGCGATTGTTGGCGGGCGACCGTTGGCGGGCGACTCTTGGCGAGCCCCCGACGGCGCGATGCGTGGGGGCTCGGGAGTCGTCGGCACTGTTCGTCGTTTAGGCGCGGACACTCCTCTTCATGAACTCTTGCCAATACACTTCTTCATCACTATATTCTCCAGAACCTTCCGAGTCATAATCATCACTTTGTCGACGCTTTTTTTATTTAGCACGAGATGTTAAAATAATCGGTTTAATTTTACTTTTGGACGACCCAGCCTTGCTGTCCATCTTGGCGCGAAAATACCTTCCGTACGATCGTGTGTACAAATCACTACCACACTGTAAGAATGAAACCAATACTCGTTTTCGTAAGTTGACTATATTGCCAGAGTGGCCGCCCAAAGCAACGTTGACTCGCCTCAAACGTCGGCGGTTTACTGACTACTACAAAAAGACGCCGCTACTATAGCCCCGCCCCACTCGGATACGAGTGGTGAGCAAGGAATGTGTAGTCACGCAGCCCCTTGAATATAGTGTTAGTATCATGCTGAGCACTAGTCATGCTGAATACAGGAAATAATCTTTTAATATGTTTAATTTGGATTATGCCACTGTACAAGTATATTCTAGTATTTTTTTCTGTCTGGCGGTCTAATAATGCTACCAGTGGCATCTAAATGTAGGTAAGTCGGGTGTTAGTGTTTTTAAAACATCAATTTGTTCCTTGGAAAACAGTTTAACATATACCTAGGGGAATGAAATTTCTCGGACAATTTTTTTATGCTCATTTTGCTATTAATATATGTAGGTCCAATATGTCGTTTGTATGCCTATCGTTTAAAGCTAGCCCCTCAGACCTAACTTTCCTAAGTGTTGGGTCTGACTTAATCTGTTTTGTATTTTTGGTAGTGGACAAAGAGGATACATTCATTTCTAAAAGCTTTTCTTTTTTATATTTCAAAGGCTTTGTGAGAATTCATTAATTTTTAATATATCCCTTTCAATTCCTCGAACATGCCCGCGATTAGAAGTCGTAGGTGAAATAAGCTCACCGGGCAGGCAAATTGGTTCACCGTACACAAGCTCGGCAGGCAAGGATTGTAAATCCATTTTGAGAGAGGCGCGCATGCCTGGAAGTACTACTGGCAAGGCTTTGCACCAAGTTTCTTGGTGACACATCAGGGCCGCTTTCAGTTGACGATGCACTCGCACGACCAGCCCGTTCGCACTCGGGTGGTAGCTCGTGGTACGAACGCTCTTGGCTGCACAAAGTTGCAGAAGAGCCTGAAAGAGTGCGGACTCAAATTGCCGGCCTTGATCTGTCGAAATCTTGCGATCCATCCACCAAAAAATGATTCCGCAACCTCCACCGCTGTAATACCCACCATCGGCCAAGCTTCGGGCCATCGGGAAAATCTATCGACTGTTGTAAGGCAGTAATGATAGCCTTTGCTATACGGGAGTGGGCCAATAAGAACCACGTGTACGTGGTGGAAACGCATACTTGGTGTGACAAAAGTTCCAAGAGGCGACCTAGTGTGCCTGGTAATCTTGCTGCGTACTTTGCGATTTTTAGGCGCAGTCAATAACTCGTCGTCGTAGTCGCATTCGATAGGGACTCACTTGAAACACATTCTATTATTTCCGGAGATAATTGAACTTGGTTTTCTATTTTATGCGATAAAGTCATCCAAACTTTGTGGCTTTTAAATCTATTTTTTAAATTATTTCAATTTTTAATTGTGTGATTATTTGGTATTCTACAGCTGACCGGCGGTACGACGGTGGTTTATACGGGAAGCGATTTAATATGATTATATCATATAATTCCTTTATATTGACAGCATTTTTACTGAGATTGATTGGATGGTAGAAAGAAAAAATCTTTAAATTTGGATTAATTTATAAGACGTATAATATTACTACTACTACATATTTAGTTCCTTTAAAATAGCTTACTATTTTTTTCATAAGTCCTGGAGATAGCTTAATAGAAATATCGTCAACATAGTTTTGTTTTAATAATTCCGATATTCTTTCACATACCATACCTATGTTCTGATTGTGTACGTGTCATATTTTGCTTTCTTTTTAAACTTAGCACTTTGAATAATTGAATAATTGACTTAGCACTTTGAATAATTGACTATCATCAAATGAGTATTTGTAGAATAATATCCCTGGATCTACTTTTCTTCACTGTATCCATTTTATTTTATTCCAATTTTCCTTTTCTTTCACTGAATTTATCTTTCGGTGTATGTATTGTGTAGTGAGCAGTTTTGGATGTTGTAGAACTGTGACTGTAGCATTTCTACAACATTTATTTTTGGGTTCCTATGGACTGTTCTGATTAGGTTTGCCAAGTATTTTGGTTATTCTATTTTCATTGCAGTTTTTTAGCTTTTTCTATAGCAGTTAGAGATGCGCAAACTACATCTTTTGACTGATTACAAATTTATAAATCTTTTCATTCAAAAGATTTAAATCACTCTTAAAAATCTTTAAATCTTTGAATTCCGACACACAAGTCATTCGTACGACACATCGTAAATAATTCGAAGAGATTCGGAAGGAGAATAAGATACATATACTACTGATTTCCCTTCATACTTATCAGGCTTTGGACCGTCAACCTAGCTTTCATAATTAACTAATCAAACATACAAAGGACTAGGTTGGTGTATTTAAAAATCAGAGTATGTACATGATTTGTATATACATATTTACATTTATTCTATGATTACTACATATGAACAGCAGTTCTGATTGTTGTTTGGACTTAAGTCTTGTCGTTCTTTCATTTAATGTGTATCCATCATTGGAGATTATTGGCTCACATGGCACAGAAGTGGCGACGACGTGGAGCCGTTTAAAAATATACGTGTACAGTAGCGGGTACACATGTCGTCTTTCGTACCACCACACAAAGGGGTCATTTGTCCATGGCAAAATTGTTTCGGTCATATATTTGTCCACTTCTATAATGCCAGCAGCAGTAGTATTTGCTGGCGTCAATTGTGCGACCTCCCTATCGAAATCATCCCATATGGAATTTGACGACAATGTTGACGCTCTTTGCATTGTTGTCAATTGGTCAAGCTCCGGTTGAGTTTTTGTTTTACCAACTTCTTGTTTCAAGCTGTCTAATGTTCTGTCGAAACAGATTTCACTTCTAAAGGCTTTTCTTTTAAAACGTGGGTCGCGTATAACTGCCTCTGTGAAGTTTCCCTATCTTGAGGCCATCAGCATTCAGCTGCGCTTTGAACACATCAGCCAATGAAGTTGCATCTGCAGCTTCTATTTCTATCAATCGGTAGAACTGATTGATAATCTTATTATATTTTTGATTGAAAAATCTAATAATCATACACATTACTTTCTTAGTGTCAACAGTAGTGGTTTCATCGATGATCACTGAAAAATGGCTGTTTCCAATTTCTTCCAATAAGTTTTCCAAGAAACAAGGAGAAATAACATTTCTAATCAAAGCAGTGCATTTCGACCTGTGTAACTTCAGATCTTTCAAAACATGAGAAGTTGGGTCTAAATCTTTTATTAGTACTCCTAGATGATCCACAGATTTAATACTAGAATGCTCAGGAACATATGGGGTAATTTTTAACTCTGCTGTCTTTCTTGGTTCTTTTATGGGTTTCTCAAAAAAATCTGTCACTTTACTTGATTGTCCGACAATATTAGATCGTTTTAAAGATTGGTCATGTTTTTTGGAATGTTCCACCAAATCATTCGTGTGGCGATCAACGTACACTTGCAGGCCTTGCACCAGGCTTTTGTATTGTCACCAATGCAAACTGTCCGCCACCCTGAAAATGGGGAAAATATAATAGAATCAGAATCAGAATATTTTTTATTCACGTAGACCATTATTGTACAGTACTTATGAATCGTCAAGTTACAAAAATATTATGCTACTGCTTTACCACCCGTTCGGAATGCCGTTCCTATGGAGAAGAACGGGCAAGAAACTCCATGGTTGCTCTTTTTTTAATAAAATGGCAACTCAGGTTGTGATATGACAACACATGCATCAATCGCCCGCATTCAAATGTCGTGTCCAAAAATTCCCCCAACAGCATCATCATCCTGTTCCTCGTTTGAAGTTTTTCCATTTTTGAAGTCATACATACTACATACGTTGAACATATTTAGCATGTCCACAGTGGGTTCAAATTTGACACATGATCCGTAATCACGATTTAGGGAAAATCGTACCATCATGATACTCTGTACCATTTTAAGGGATAATCTGTTCCTCAGTTTATATTCCATGTCCCATAAATAGAAAAGGCACGCTCAACAGAGGCATTGGAAACAGGCAGCGTCAATAATGCCAAAGCAAATTTTGAAATATATTCAAATCGTATGCAGTTACCAGCATCGCAATCGGTATATACTTGTGCATAGAATGCGGCGGAAGAACACGAAACAACGTATGTATGTATGACATCACTGGTTTTAACAATTTTGTAAAAACACTAGGTGCCGTACACAAATCATAAGGTAATGCTGTAAATTCATACAACTGATTGAAATAAAATCTAAGATATTTTCTGTGTTGTACAGCTATTGGGACTAAGAGGTATGATTCTTTTAAATCAATAGTTGTTATAACGCAATCTTTATGTACCATCCTAGTAGAGGTCCGTAATCCATCTTAAAATGAAATGTGGAGACAAAATTATTTAGCAATTTTAAATTTAAAATTAACCTAAATTTGCCATTGGGCTTGGGCACCAAGAATATATTTGATAAATATTGTCCACATTCAGGTTGACAGACCAAATTTGAGCAAATTATTAATTGACTTGCTTATAACTTCTCAGATTCAGATAAATTATCATTAAGAGGTATTCTGGTTTGAACTGGTACAGAGGCAAATGGTATTTGATACCCTTGGACCCAGTCGAGTATAATCATATCATTTGTTATAATCTGCCAGCAACTTAAGTACCTAGATATATTACCTGCATGTTGTTGTAGATCAGCGTCGATGGCGAGCACGCTGGTAATCTCTCGGAGCGATTCGTAGGTGCACGCTTCAAGGTCTTTTTGACTGGCTGATATGGCTTCTTCGTTGGGGTTGGACTGGTGGACGCTTCAGCCCCCCGCGCAAATTGTTCTTCTGTTGTGTGTTTTGGCGTGAGGGGCCAGTCCAGTTTCGCGGACGGTTGTTAGTAGGAGGTTTGGGTTTTCTTAATTGCAAACCAGATTTTTCTATTTCTTTGTTGCATTTAATTTCAGCTAGGTTATCCCCAAACAGATACTGATTTCTTGGTATTGATTCAGCCATTTTAATAAAGGATTTATCCAGAAGTGGGGCCAATAAGGTAAACGCACCAGTAATGGTCAATAGAAGAAAATTATTTGGCATTATTAACATTTTATCAATGTAGTTATTGCTAAATCTATCTATTCTATTGTGATATGTGTGAAGGACAGTTCCTCTTAACTGTGGAAATACTCATTCATATATAATAGAATAAATAAAAATGACCCTTGAATAGTTACTATTTTTGTCCTAATAATGGTCAGGTAAAAACCCAGTAATTGACACTCCATTTATGGTCAGTTCCAGTAATTGGCACTCCATATATGGTCATTATATAAATAGAAATTAGCTCTAATTTCACTCGGGCAGGTATTTACTCCTTTAATAGATTAAATCCAATCCATACCTCGCTGGTTTCCTGATCTGTCTCTTTACTCTTTCCTGTCTTGTCTCCGGAACATTAACTTGCTCTTGTTCCCTTAAACTGACAGGTACTGGTTCATCCAAGATCTCTTCTGGATCTTCGACATCAGCATAGTCAGATTCACTGGAACTGGATCGGTCACGCAACCTGATCTCATCTGGTTTCACCTGCACGACTTCTCCCACTGAATCTGCATTCTCCAATAAAATATTTACTTTTTCTTCAGTTTCCTTTGGATTTTCAAATATAATTACATCTTTACTGGTAGTTATTTTATTCTTAATTGAATCATATATCCTGTATCCCATTATATTTTCTGAAAAACCAACTAGTATATTATTTTTCGACTTCTTGTCCCATTTCAGTCTTTTCTCTTTCGGTATATGTACCATAACAGGACTACCAAAGATGCGAATGTGTCCAACATCCGGTTTATTCCCAGTCCATATTTCATATGGAGTCTTCTCTAAGCCGGATACAACAGATCTATTTTTTTAAGTACACAGCTGTGTTTGCAGCTTCTACCCAGAACTTCTTTGGCAAATCCGCCTCAAATAACAGACACCTCGCTCTTTCGACTATAGTTCGATTGGCCCGTTCACACAACCCATTTTGTTCAGGTGTGTAGGGGTTAGTCTTTTGATGAATGATGTCTTCTGTTTTAAGAAAGTTCTCAAAATCCATACTGCAGTATTCACAACCATTGTCTGTCCTTAATATCTTTATCTTTCTGTTCTGTTGATTTTCAACTACTGACTTAAATTCTTTAAAATGATATAATGCTTCACCTTTTGCCTTCAAAAAATATATATAAGTCATTCTGCTGTAGTCATCTATAAATAATAGAAAGTACCTGGCTCCTCCAATAGAGTTGCACTCCATCGGTCCACATATATCTGAGTGAATTATCTGTAGTATATCTGAACTTCGAGTACCTGCATTCTTAAAGGGTAACCTCGATTGCTTTCCTTCACAGCAAACTTCACATACAGACTTACTTACAGAATATGTATCATAGTTTAAACCATCCACCAAACTTTTCATTTTGTTCATGTCACTGCTGTTAATATGTCCAAGCCGTGTGTGCCACAGGTCACCAGCCATTGTTGAAGATGTTGCCAGTAAACAATCTTGTTTCTTAACTTCCAGTTTGTACACACCATCATGTAATAATGCTTCTGCAACTATTTTTCCTTCCGTGTTTCTAATATGGCATCTGTCCTTATCAAACGTGACTTTATTTCCATTTCTTATCAATTCACTAACAGACAATAAGTTAGTTGTGAGACTGGGCACGCATAGGACATTTTTAATAGTTACTTCATAATCAAAACTGGTAGTAATATCTATATCACCACTACATGAAACTGGGACTTTGGTCTTATCAGCGATAATAACATGTGCTGATAAACTTGACTGCATCTTCTTCAGCCATGTCTCATTCGGTGTCATGTGCATACTTGCGCCCGAATCGACGTACCAGTCACTTCTATAAAGTAATATTAAACTTTCCACTTAGAAAATCAACTTTTTCTCCTTGTGCATAACCCTTCAGTTGATGGTTTACTACTTCCAACGTATTGGCTTCAATCACCACTCTGTCCAGAATAACTTTGTTCCCCATGATCAAAATCTTTTTCCGCAATTCAGAAGAACATCTTACTATAATTTGACCTATTATATGGACATCTGCTTTGTCAAATTGACATTTTGAGGCTTGGTCTCGAAGATTAATTACAAATGTATCAAAGCTTTCTCACACACAAACATATCTATAAGTTGTCTTTCCTTTTGAGGAAGAGAATTTAGGCAATACAAACCCACCTATTTCAGGACCCTCACATCTCGTAATATGGCTGTCATTATCACACTCTTCTTGAGGTCTAGGATAATTTTTATTACTTGAGTTAGAAGGGCCGGCGACCGCATCAATAACGTCCGATTCTTGTTCATTCCGGTACTCTGTAGTAACACGCTGTTCCCTAGCTATGTTTCTTTCGTTTTGGTTATTTTCGAGAATATTCAAATTTCTAGAGTATCGCTTTCACTTAGCTCTAACTCAGTCGCCTCATTTCCTACGTCATTTACCTGTTCTTCCACAACAGATACGCTTTTACCTGGCTCCACTTGTAGTCTTTTCTTCTTCTTGGGTGGCTGTTGAGCAGTAGGATTTCCAAATCTTCTTTCTTTTAAGTACTCTGTCAAAACTTCTCTTACTGAAGTATCAATAATATCGCACTCTTAATGAATTTAATGTGCGCAAGTGTTTAGAGATTCTATCGGTTAGTGATCATAGTGAGGTGGCGTTAGTGGACACAGCTTCGATATTAAACAGAGCTCTCAAATGGTTATAAACAAGCACTCTTGGATTATTATATCTTTCACACAAGAGCTGCCATGCAATAGAGTAGCTATCCTCTGCATATTCCAATGAGCTGACAACTTCAAGCGCGCTAGCTTCTTAGATATTTAAATTTTTGTATAGGTTTCAAATTCGTTTTATTAACAAGTGCATCAAAGGTGTCTCTAAACTCAATCCAGCTAGTTATATTACCATTAAACGAGGGGAGTTTGATATCAGGATAATTAATCGACTCGCTGAGTGGCTCGCTATTTGTCACAGCGCTGCCTCCACTCTGCTGGGTAGTAGCACTACCATGCTGCTTCAGATAGCCTTTACCTGTTGCTATACATAGATAGTATGAATTTTCAAAGTTCTCCCTCTCCAACAATTGAGTTTCTGTATCAGTAGCTAAAGTTTCAATTACATCTTGGATTTTTTCAAATTCTTTAAACACTTCAATAATTCTATTTATTCGAAATTCTAGCTCTAGCAACTGATCAGCAGATAAAGTATTGGAATCAAGTTTGGACATGTATTTTTTGAATAAGGTTAACTTCCCCTTAACAACCCCACGTTTTTTAACCAAATCCTTTAATTTTGAGTCCTCTAAAATTGTAGTTTCAGAGTCATCGTCTGGCGACGACATTATGTAGGTACAGTAGGTAGCGGTAATACACAAAAATAATAATGAGGCGAGTGCCTATCTAGCTAGAAAGGGTTTGAGTTTGAGATAGAAATTAATGAGTGCCACGCCAGCTCACTTACTTGGTTACAGATGCTTATTCTCACCATAAGCAGTTGGTATTTCACGACTTGTCTTGAAAACAACCACTTGTGTTTCGATCGATCAAGTAGATACTCCGTTCTGTTAAGATTTTTCGTTTTCTTAAGCAGAAAATGGTCGACTCGCCCTCGGTCGGATCACGCGTCGACCACGCCGCAGATTTTTCTTTTTGAAGTCTCTTTCGCGAATACCTCTTGTTGTGCCTGATGACTCCTCGACAGGTCACCATGTAAAAATGCTCGTATGCTTGGTATAATCAGGCAATATCTTTGATGGGCGGAGAAATCTCAATAATACGACACAAGCTTGTTCAATCGTTCGTGTTCGTCGTAATTCACATCAAAATACAAAATGGTTGCTAGTTCTACCGTTAGTGGCGCCATCTGCCGACGCAGCCCAGTACCACTTGCTATTTGCCGATATTATCGGTACCCAGCTGCGAGAGCAAGAAGTGCCATATGTCATCAACAGATGGCACTGTTGTAAACACCACTTTAATGGCCGACATAATCCGAATACATAATACATACACCGAATACAAATACATACCCGCCGAATACATAATCAGAAATTGTCAACTTCTGGTATTGTAAAACATCCTTTCTTGATAAACTTTGGAATTCCTATTTGGCACACAAACATTATCCCAATGGTACAGTTGGATATCTTTCTGAACTGACCAACGCCAAAAGCTATTACTTTTTTTCATACAAGAAACAAGAAGACCTTGAGACTCATCAATAATCTGTCTAGGATACGAACGTTCATTCCAAGTGACAAGAACGTAATCGTTAACAGTCAAACTTTTTTGGAAACCGTCCTTTTCTGTTGTTTTTCTTACTTTTATGTTCATATTCGACTGCGTGTCACACTCCAGATCCACGTCACGTTGTTTTATCTTTTTCTCCTCGTGCATAACCCTTCAGTTGATGGTTTACTACTTCCAACGTATTGGCTTCAATCACCACTCTGTCCAGAATAACTTCGTTCCCCATGATCAAAATCTTTTTCCGCAATTCAGAAGAACATCTTACTATAATTTGACCTATTATATGGACATCTGCTTTGTCAAATGGACATTTTGAGGCTTGGTCTCGAAGATTAATTACAAATGTATCAAAGCTTTCTCTTTCATTTTGTTTATTAAGAAGAAACATCTCAATATCAGTCTCTTCAATAATGGATACGTCATCATCCACAATACGAATGGACGTTTGTTTTCGGTCGGTAAGACTTTAGTCCTTTCACCGCAATTTTTCCATCAAAGACATCTTCTATAACACAAACATATCTATAAGTTGTCTTTCCTTTTGAGGAAGAGAATTTAGCCAATACAAACCCACCTATTTCAGGACCCTCACATCTCGTAATATCGCTGTCATTATCACACTCTTCTTGAGGTCTAGGATAATTTTTATTACTTGAGTTAGACCGTTACCGTTACCGCATCAATAACGTCCGATTCTTGTTCATTCCGGTACTCTGTAGTAACACGCTGTTCCCTAGCTATGTTTCTTTCGTTTTGGTTATTTCGGGAATCGACGAAAAACTAAGTGTTTTTTTTAATCTTCTATAAAATTCAACATATTTGGTTTAGCTCATAAGTAAATCTGGATATATAAACTTAAATATATGAAGTTTTACTTTATGATTAAAAAAATGATTAAATTATCATGCAAAATACCGATAAGAACTATAATGCTTCAGAGTTAAGTCGATATTTTACGAAAAAGGTTGTGACCGCGCGTGATTGTCCTAACTGAAAAAGTGTCTATATACAACGAAGTGGTAGTGAACTATAACTGACCCATATTGTCCATTTTGTGGAAATCAGAAACTGTTATATTGTGACATAACAAAACTTCAGGACATATAATGAATTAGGTCCGTTTACAGTTTAAATAATATCAAATGTAGGTGGCTGATTAAAAATAAAAATGCAATAAAGGTGCTCCTAGCACAAGGAAACTTTTCTGGCAAGAAAATAAAATTACACTTTTATTTCGTTATAAATCTTTTATTATTAAATAAGAAATATAAATGAGTATCAACATGTTACGAAAAGTCTTTTCTTAAAGAACAATCAGTCAACTTTTTTCAAGTAATGAGTGTTAAACACTATAATATCAAAAACTTATGAACTAATTAACAATCAGTCAAATCTTATGGCACTTTTCCTAAAAATAATAATACTACTTGTAGCGCCCCAGCTTCTCTGTGGTTCGTGTACCGTTGCTTTGGTACATTAATAAAACACTGGTTATATTATCAACTAGCTGTTGCCCGCGACTTCGTCCGCGTGGTATTTAACAAAGACACCCGTTGACAACAGCCTGCTCGCGTTCTGAGCCCGCGGGACGCATTGCAGGTTGTTGCTATCAAACTTAATCAGGCGCTGCGCTGCAACATTGGTTTTAATTTTTTTTCGTGAGATTCTATTTTTTTTTCTAAAATAAAAGTAGCCTAAGTTAGTCCTTGTTACATCAGCTATCTGCCAGTGAAAGTCCCGTCAAAATCGGTCCAGCCATTTCAGAGATTACCCGGAACAAACAGACAGACAGACAGACAAAAAATGTTGTTTCGGTATAGGTAACGTGTATACATCCAAATGCACTTAGTAAAATATGTATAGATGTATAGATATACACAATTCAGTAGCGGACGTCCGTCCACGGCGCACGATCGCCGGTAAGTGATTGGCGCTGCGGTGCGCAACACCACACTACTATAAAAAAATATAGGTTTAACCATTAACACTTAGAACAAAATGCACTACTTATTTAATTCTAAGGGCTTACTAAGGGTCAGTCTTTTACGTATTTATCAAATTAAATCTATATTATATCATTATAGTAAGTAGCAAAATATGTCAGAATCACCTTACAACAATAAGACTATTGAGATCATTTCTTTTCTGTGAATCTAGTTCAAATCTTTGGTCATAAGTTTTTTCGAGAGATACGAGTATATTTTCGACCGTAGGCAAGGTTTTTCTAATACCTGCTCTCACATTTACTTCCTAAAACAGCGCATCTTCGTACGATGTTTTATAGTAAAAATGAAACGGTTCGCCTTTGCGAAATTCGAATATCGTTCCATGACACTTGATTTCTGTCGACGTTTTTTGCTAAAATTGGGACCCCATGCTGATTGTAGTTTTTTAATATCAATAAAATCTTCGTATGTTAATACTTGTACTTGAAATGTTTGCCTGTCTTCTTAGCGCTTTGAATAAGAGTAATATATTGAGATGGTATATAAATTGGTTCTGCTTTCAAATATTTTTGAATATTTTTTTCACTCAAGCTATGAGCAATGTCATTCTAGTTCTGCGTATGCCCTTTTATTAAAAACGTGTGATTAATGCTGTTGATTTTCGGAAATTGTTGCAGTTATATGTATCGGGGAGGCCAGCAACCAGTGCGGTGCTCACAATGCGATTGACATATTCTTCGATATTTCCACACCCGTCTAAGGTCGTCGTCACTAAGTCCTTTAACAGACCAACTTTTCGTGTCAATCCATTATCGTCAAAGGCTTTTTCTAAGTTTTGCCACACATCCTTCGCGGTCGTGGCATCTTGAACGGGTACGTAGTTCACAGGATCCAAGAGAAGGATGATTTTTGTTCGGGCTTTGACGTCATTGTTAGGATCTAGTTTGGCTTCGTCTTCCCGTTCTATGCACTCCCACAGTTCGTGTTGCAGGTATGGTGTACACCAAACTTCCACGAAGAATAGTTTGCACGACCCTTTTTTTTCCAATTTTTTTTGAATTTTTTTTCCAAATTGAAAATATTTGACGCCATCGTCCGGTAGCACACAATAACACACGGGGTGAAGTGCTGCTGGTTCACATGAGGGATGTTTATCCCGCAGAGCCACAAGGGTTTCAGGCGAATCCGGAGACAAGACATCACTAGAAAAAAGAATCCGCGCAGCACCTTTGAGATCTCCATCGCTTACTTTATCTTCGACTCTCTTGTAGATGTTAAAAGGTTTTAATTTTGAATTGGTATGTAATTGTGAAACGGGAGGATTAAAACAATTATTTTTTATGCATTGAGTTATGGATGTACGTTTATTGTCAATTTTAGCGTGGAGGGTGGAGTAAGCAAATATAAAAAGATCATGCCAGTCTGCAATAGCATTTGACGCTACACATTTGTTGATGATAAATGCAAGTCTATTGGCCACAGAGATTCTCGCTCCAAGAGGTATTCTTTTAACAAGTGGAATGGTATGCTTTAAAGAACTTAAATGAAGATGAATGGAGGAAGCGGAGCTGGATGTATTTAAAGCTGAGGTGGAGGGAAAGACGTTGTATCTAGGTACGGAGACGTGGAGGGCTGAGTTCAGATGGTTTTATGAATTTTACCGAAATGGGTGTTTAAACCTTTACTGCTAATAATTGATTTTGAGCACTGTGAGCATGTGTGGCTTGGACATGGCGCGTCATCTCTCGGACTCGCCATGCAATGGGCGTTGCACCTGCACACACGATCGATCCTAGCGTTCCACGATCGTAGCCTTATAGTAATAATAATACACCAATATAGCAATAAAAATATACAAAAGCATAACATAAATCTTGACATAGCATTAAAGTCAGAGCTCCAGGGCGCAGCCGCTATATTATATATTGGCCTTAGTCATAAGCCTTATCTATGGAGGGCGACGTGGAGTTACATACCTACCCTCCACCCTGAAATGAATTGTAACGCTCGCTCTTTTTGTTGCCAAAAATCTAAAGTTCTATATATACAGATAATATAAATTGAAATAAAAGAAAATAAAATAAGCGTTAAAAATATATTTTCAGATAGGTACTTCCCAAACACAATTTGAGGGGGCCATAAAATAAACCGTAAGTATTAACCGCAAGTACGGGTACAGAGTAGTTAGTCAGGTCCCTCACAATTGGGATTAAAGATTTTCTCATAGTGTCATGAATGATAAGTATCGGCTAGTTTTTATTTAATAAATTTTACGATGATACTATTTGGATTTACTAGATATCGACGGGTTCCGGGCTATTTGTAATAACCGACATTTACACGACATTTAACAAACCTTTGCGTGTACGTTGACTTTGTTTAGGTTACCAAACGAACTATAAAAACCGCTGTGTGCCGCAAATTGTATAGAGCGCGCGGGCGCTCGTGTTACTTTTTGAAATATTTTTTTTTAAATGAACGACCTAACTTATAAAGTTTTTGTTATTATTGCGCATAACCAGATACTTGAACATTATTTTATTGCATATTCCATCACTAAATAATAAGTTGTTTGTTATTTATAAGCGTTATATTCGCCAGCAAGGAAGTATCGAATTAAAAATATAGACAATCAAATATATTTAATTTCCTTCCTTTTTCCTTATGATAGGTACACATATTAACGAGAAAATAGAAAAAAATACTTGATTTTTGAATTAGAAGTAATAGAAAATTTAGTTTGCAAACAGTCATTACGATCAGTTAGATGCGCGTAGATATACGTTACGGCGTGACGATAATAGCGCAGATCTACGTTCCGGCGCAGCTCATAGGGGTGTTGCTTTTTATATTTTTTATTTTTTCTGAAATTCTTTATTGGAAAAATGTTGGTTCAATCAAATAAAAGATAAATTGTGACATATTTATTTCTTTTAATATTTATTTAAAAAAACAATCACTTATAGAACAGAAAAAAATGAAGATTATGTGGTCAGGTTATCCTGTGTGTGATAATCTCTCCAGCATTTACCTACACACAAAAATACTCGGCATTTTGTATATTTGATGTTGCTTTCTGTTCTTTTTTTATTCGTGAGAGTCAGACATCGTACACAGCGGCCCCGTTTGTAGCGTGCCCGTCCTTTGTTAACACGATCGTCATTTTCTTCATGATCTGGGAAATGTTCAATACCATCTAATCTTCCTCCAAGCGGATGTTCTATAGCAGGTCTGTTACGCTGTGTGGAAATATGGCGCTGTGACAACGCTTTGGCTAAGGCATAGCGATATTCCCGATGTGTCAGTTTGCGTGCATGATCTTCGTTGGAGCGATAAATTATAAAAGTATTTAATATGCTAATGTTTAGTAGCCTCCTGAAGACTTTGATATACCACTTAAGGCCCCTTTTTCGTTCCAATAAGTACATGGATAGTTTCTGGTCCTTCAAATCAACCCCACCCATGAACTTATTGTAACTGTGGACTACGAGCGGTTTGTTACAGGCTACACCTGCCCGCTGCCCAGGTGCCATGTCAACATTGTGATATGTAGGAATGATGGGATCATTTTCTAACATTGGATTCCTTGACAACTCCTCTTCATCAACTGCATTTGCTTCAAGGACTATTTCGTGTAAATTTTTGTCCTGAGCAACAGTCTGAGGGAAAAAAAAACAATAATTATTACAAATTGACAACATTGTTGTATTAAAAATGTGCATATCAGATTGTAAAACATACACCAGAGGACCCAGGCAAGTCATAAGCATCCTCTAATCGTTGCTTTTTAAGTTTTATACTATTATTTTCGGTATCACCGATAGATGTATCCTCTAAATCTGACAGTTTAAATGGAAATATTCTTCCTGATGATGTTCGCTTTAAAATTACTCTTTCATTTGATATTATTTGTATGCTTCCGCTGGGAGATCTGTTTACCTTCAGTGCTGTTACAAGATCGTCTGGACGTGGTGGATCATCTTCAGTGTCATATTCTTTGGATTCCATCTACAATGTTACATACTTAATGTACAAATATACCACAGAGCTACCTAAGGTGTTATTGTTATTTGCAGAGAATGTGTTAAAGTACCAACCCATGCGAAAGTATCCAAATTTAATACAAATTTATATATTACTAGCTGTTGCCCGCGACTTCGTCCGCGTGGTAAGTATTTAACAAAGACAACCGTTGACAACAGCCTGCTCGCCAATTCTGAGCCCGCGGGACGCATTGCTGGTTATTGCTATCAAACTTAATCAGGCGCTGCGCTGCAACATTGGTTTTAATTTTTTTTCGTGAGATCCTATTTTTATTTTTCTAAATAAAAGTAGCCTAAGTTACTCCTTGTTACATCAGCTATTTGCCAGTGAAAGTCCCGTCAAAATCGGTCCGGCCATTTCAGAGATTAGCCGGAACAAACAGACAGACAGAAAGAGACAAAATTTTTAAAAAATGTGGTTTCGGTATAGGTAACGTGTATACATCCAAATGCAATTAGTAAAAAGCTGTTATTTTAATATTACAAACAGACACTCCAATTTTATTTATATGTATAGATTATGTGGATAAGTAAAAGAAAATCATAATTTGTAGCAATCATGAATTATTATTTTTTAAGTAAAGATATTTTTAGCAAAAGCCGCATTCATCACTTAGGTAGTGCTCGTATACAGCAAAATTGCATTTTTTACACCAAAAGTAACTGACGCTAAGTAATAATCGTAAATTTTCAATGCTCTCAGTATGGAGTATAAAATGAGATGGTGCCTTCTCCTTAGTTTTCCTATTGCATATATAACATTTATTTAGCTTGATAAAATGTGTTATATTCCATGGCCATTTGCATTCATAGGTACATAAAGTGTAGTCATCTTTATGTAAATAATTGTCAACGTCCATTATGACTACCATATTCCTATAAGAAATCAACAAAACCTATTAATTTCTGATATGAATAGATTTGTAGGTATATTCAATTTATTTTAATAACCGCTATTTATTATGGGTATTCTTAAAAATAATAATAATATAGTAATATAAAAATTCTTAAAAAAATTTTAATTAATTTAAATTAATTTTTTAAAATTTTACTGGTGGTAGGCTTCGGCCGTGGCTAGTCACCACCCACTGAACAAAGCCATGTCGCCAAGCGGCCTAGCCGTGTTCCGGCATGATGTTCAGTGTTGCCATTCATGGATGGCGGGTCAGATCAGTTGCGCTGCATGTGCCTAGTGAATGTAGCGTCTCTGTCTACTGCCGCCATCCTACCTAGGCAAGTATGCTCCATCGTAGATCTCATCGTCACTTACCATCAGGTGAGATTGAGATCAAATACTTGCCTATAAGGTAATAAAAAAAAAATAATCACATGCGAACATTTTTAAACATCCTGTAGGAGAACATTTCGCAAGGGAATTTCAGAAGTCAATGAAAATAAGCGTAAATGTCCTATGAAATGTTATGAATATATCCTGTCTGAGAATATATATATATCAACGGTAAACTATTGTACAATATCGTGTAAAAAAACACAGTAATTTTAATAATACGGGTAATAAAACGATGGTTGAATTCAAACCAACCGGCGGCGTCTGCATGTTATATACTTTTTTTCAATATTTTTTAACGAAATCCCCAATTTTATGTGTATCTTTATACTTTAACCTATAATTGAGATATTAGAAAATATAAAACACACAAATAAACAAATAAATACTTGCCTTAAACACAAAAAACACTTTAGAAAAAACTTCGTAATTGCGACACTTTCATCAGTAAATTTGAACTAATTGCACAGACAAAAAAATATTTGACCAATATATCTTGATTCTTTTTTCATTCGTTCTATCATTCAACACGTTTTCATTGTGCGTAGATCTACGCCCCGGCAGACTACTGCAATTTATTTTAGAGCGTTGATCTACGTTCCGGCATCAACCGACATTTACGTTTTTGTGGTTTTTTTTTTGAAAAAAAAATATAACATTTGTAAATCGCATTATTGTTTTAAAAAGGATATTACTGTTTTTATAAAATATTCCCCATAATCGGATTAATTTTTTCTTCTAATATTCCTATTTTTAACGAAGATAAATGTCGCTTAATACAAAAAGACCAATATTTTACTTTTTTTTGTTCCAGGCTAAATGACTTAACCGCCTATGATTATTGCTTCTTATTCCAGGCTAAATGACTAAACCGCCCAGGTTTATTATTTATTGTTCCAAGCTAAATGACTTAACCACCTAGGCATGAAAATAATTCCTCTAAGCTAAGTGCTTTAATCAAAGAGTTGGTCATATTTTAAACCTAAGCTAATTGATTTAAATACCATATCTTATACTTATTAATGTATGGCTAATTAGATTATGCGACTGATATTCTTTTTAATAAATTGTTGTAATCGTTCTTGAATAATGAAGTTTGCAGAAATTGGCGGTTAAGACATTGATAAATTATATATCTATCTTGTTAATAATTATTAAATGAGACATAAAACACAATATCATTAATTTTTTTTTAATTTAAAATGACAATCATCTATGAACACAGTAACTTCCTAGCTTACCAAGGTAACAAGTAAAGTTTTATCACAATTGTATAGGAATCAGAAGTTAAACAGTCTTTTTATTACGTAGCCTACAGTCTTATTACCTGAAATATATTAATTATTCTCATTCTTCTTAATTTCTCAATTTTAACATTTAAGTATATAAGAACTTTACCTACTTTCTAAAAAACAAAAGATAAATCTCTTGTATTACAAAAAGAGATTTATCTATAGAACCTAACGAAAATATTTCTTTTATAAATAATATAATGAATCACTTTGTATTTTTTAAAAACACATCCAAAAATAGGAATTAAAGAAGACGTCATGTAAAATCACAATCACAACAAAAATATTTACGAGCATTTCTTTGGTTTTCATTTCTTTACATTTATTCTTCTATATTACCTCTCGATAAAAAAAAGATTTGTAGATTTCTTACATATTAGAGATACTATCCCTATTTTCTCTTCAATAACAAAAATATTTTTTATATCCTATGACAATACTAAATTGTAGTTCACTACAGTAACAAAAATAATTAACATCTTAGTTAAAATTCAACCAATCTTTTCCTTCTTGCTTTTTAATTTATTTTTCTTATTCTTTATACTTAAACACTTGTTATATAATTAAACAATTAATTATACACACAGACGATGGGAAAATAACCTGCCAAATTAATCTATTTTCATTATGTCTATAATGAAAATTGCTTAATAGTCAGGTCTGTTTCGTCTTCAGTACGATCAGTGTATCTTTGCCAGTATTGCTGGATGGTAGACCGATATATTCTGAATGAAATATTCTTGGGATAGCGCCAGTGGCACATAGCTTTTTCAAGTCATTATATTTTGCTTTTGTGATAGGAAGCTTTGATTTATATTTTGCATTGAGTTGTTTCAGTTTTGTATTTATTTGTATGGACTCTTCTTTAGCATCATTTTGCATGCTATATTTGACGACCATCACGTTTGGCGTAGACTTCTTGAATGTTGCTATACGAATTCGACTTATTTTACCAACAAGGTTTCCCTTGAAATATTTTTCGGAGAATTCCTCATAATTCTTGAAGTCTTCATGTGTAAGTCCTTCCACCTGATAGGGTCCCGGATCCTTTCTAGCTAGCTGGCAAATTGTCAGCCACTGTGAAGGTTGTGTGTCGAACAGAATTTTCGATTGTAGCGTGAATACTGTCTACTGTCATCTCCGTGTGTCCCGGCAGCAGGTAATTCATCTGTATAGTTTCTAATTTTTTTGACATCAATAAAGCGTTGTGGATGGCTTTCTACATCTAACGAAACAAGTTTGACATTGTGTGGTAAATGGACATCTTGAATTTTTTCAATTAAATTTTGACTATTTTTTAAACTAAATTCTGGTTTAAATGATGACTTTTCTTTAATTAATGAATTTAAATATTTAGCTAATTTATATGCTGGGGCGTTCATATATGAAACTACTGGCCGGACAGGCACATGATCTTTATGAATTTTGGGTAGTCCGTATAGCAAAGGGCACTGAGGGTTCATAGATATAAGACTATTGACAACAAACGACTTAGGCGGAAAATGGTATGTACAAGACTTTAGACAAAGCTTCAACTCCGCGTGAAATCGCTTTTTGGATCAGAAGCTAAACGCTGGAGCTCGTCAGTGAAAATTACGTCCTCAACCTTACTGTTATAATCTGAACGAGCCATAATAACTATAGAATGTCCCTTATCTGCTTTATTTACGACTAAACTATTGTGGCGGATTTTATTTTGAATTGATTTATAAATATTTAAATCGGGATGTTTAAAAGTAATGGCTTTATATGATTTGATTTGATTGGCAGCCAAACTTTTAACTAAATCATCTTTTTTGTTTCTAATGATAGCTACCTCACTATCAACGGCTAATGTCTCTAAAGATGTTTGTGTAATTTGTTGGGGGATACTATATTTTAAACCTTTATCTAAAAGTGACATTTCCCTACTAGAAAAGTGAACAACTGTTAAATTTTTGACTCTAGGATGAAAAGAATGATCGCAGCTTGTCTGGTCTGTCGAGCGAGACACTCGACATCTACCCTCTAACAATTTTTGTAATTTCCTATTTTGAGTCTGGTACTTTTCGTGAGCAAATATTGAAGCCAAATCGCGAGCCTTTTGGTCTAATAAATCAAACTCGACATTATGTAAATAAAATGAAAGTTCTGACTGCAAAATTCTTAAGTGAAGTTTCAAATTGCCCCTAATCCTAAACCAACGTCTAACCTCCTCACCTAACCAAATTTTTTGAGCTCTCTGAATGGCAATACTAGCAGATCGATTGTGTGTGTTGGACCGAATATTAATGTAATTTGGAACAAGATCAAAGTGTTTACATTGCTGATTAAACCACACGTTCTGGGAAGCGATACGGTGTAGCTTAAAGATCTTAATATACAATTTCGCCTGGACAGCTATGCTTGCTGATTTGATATAATTGATAGAACTAGGTTAACAATGGATTTCCGCCAAGTATCGCCTAGTTCTATCAATTATATGGTAACACATTACAATGGTTAAAATTCAAACGTACTTATGATGTTACAAAAACAAATTTCTCACCTTTAGAGAACATAACTAGATTGCAAAATGCACTCCGCGGCGCCGCGCGGCAGGCCGTCACGGCGCTGCTGATGTTGACAGAGGACCCGGAGGAAGTCATGCGCGCACTTGAAGACAACTTCGCGCGCCCCGAGCTCATCGTTACAAGGAAGTTACAAATCTTAAAAATCTTCCACGTTTAGGTAACGATCTCAAAGAATTCGGAACTCTAGGGTACGTAACTCTGTTTCTACTATTAAGCTATTAAAGCAAGTTGAGTATTTATATTCAACCGAATTATTTCACGCAGTATCAGGCAAATTAAATCCTACAATTAAAATTAGATGGACTGATTTTGCAATACAGGACGTCACAGGACGTCCAAAGCTGGAAATATTGTCTGACTTTTTGCGGTGCGAGCTAGATCAACATATTCGGTTTGGCTTATCACCTGAGTCTAGTTTGGCACAACAAGCGCAAAATTATTGACCGACAATTATTGAAGCGTGAAAATATAAATGCGGTAACACGTAAAAACGAGAGACGCTACATAGTAAGCAAGATCAGCGCGCAGTAGATACCCTAGAAGCCACTTCAAGGCGCTTGCCCACCGGTCGGTTTGAGGTAGGTATGCTATAGCGTGACAACATACAGCGTGTCCCTGACAGCTATCCGCAGCTATTTTGTTTTGGGTTAATAGATACGAGGATTTGAAAAAAAAGGTGGTGTGGCCCGCCTTCTTTATCTGATGCTAGTTATCAACATCCTAGTGTCACTGCTATTTTTAAAAATCCCATTACGGAGTTGCAGGATGGTCAACCTTCAGAATTACCCATTAATGTGTGTAATATGCAAAGCATTGATCATAACAATAATGTATTTAATAAGTATTCTGATTTTAATAGACTTCAAAGAATAATAGCTCTTATTTTACGGTTTGTACACAATTGTTCAAAACCTAATGAGAAATTCCTAGGTACTATTACACCCAGAGAACTACATAATTCCAACATATTAATGATAAACTTTGTTCAAAGTCAGATTTTTTATAAAGAAATAGAATTATTAAGCAAAGGAAATCAAGTGAAATCAAATTTGTGCAAATTACACCCCTTTTTGGACAGTAACGGGCTCTTAAGAGTGGGTGGTCGTCTTCAAAATGCCCCTAACTTGTCAGATGACAAAAAACACCCTATTATACTGCCAAAGGGAAATCATATTACACACAAGCTTATTAAAAAAGAGCATTTAAGACTATTACATGCTGGTGCAAAATTAGTACTCAGTTCATTATCTCAAAAAATTTGGCTCCTGAATGGCATCAGGGAGGTTAAAAAGGTTGTGCACAAATGCATAAAATGTTTTAGGGTGAAGGCTGCAGTTGCTAAGCAGTTATTGGGTTCTTTACCATCTCAAAGGATTACAGCTTCAAGGCCCTTTCAGTTTACTGGAATTGACTTCTGTGGTCTATTTGATATTAAAGTTGCTAGGATTAGAAAACCTATCATTAAAAAATCTTATATAGCGCTCTTTGTCTTGTGTCATGTTGTTTTAATAGAAGACGTTTTACGGTTTTAAAATGGTCCTCTGTCGAGCTAGATGGATGGCCTCTGGTTATCTGCATTATATAATGGTCGCATTATATTAGACCAAAGTGGTAATTTATTAAGAAGCCATTTAAGGGGGGTAATTAAAGGCGGGTAATAAAACTAATTTATATCCGTACAGTCTTCATCTCGGATGGGGGCCGCTCACGCTCCGTAACTTTGTCAAACCATTTCAAAAAACTTGTACTATTTACATAATCATCTGAACACAAATAGCTTCCGTCATCGATTTTATTAGAATTTATGTCATATATCTCTCTATGTTTTTTACAGACATTGTTTTCATTGTAGTAATGGCCTCAACACATGATTTAGTTTTCTTTTCGACAATATTATGATGACAATACATTCCACCATCTCTTTCATTTGTGTAATGTTCTCAACCATTTTAATTTGCAAAATAAAATTAACAAAAAGGTATTTAATTTCTGTTGTTGTGATTTTTAAGCACGTAAGATAAATAATCTTAAATGACTTGTGTTCAGGAGTGTCTAGCGCTAAGACACTTCACTATATTTTATATATTTAATTATTATTAGGAGCTTAATGGATAAGCAAGGAAACGCACATTCATGACTTGCAATATATTCAAAGACAATCAGCAAAACACAGACAGCAATAGTGTTGCACTACTTACTAAATTAAAATAAACTAGAGGTGACCTGAACAACTTGTATCAATTCTTATATACAAATTAGGTAAACATGTTTGGTTCTCTTCTATTGCCTTAAAATAAGCTTCTATGTAATCCTTAGTACTTTTAAACATTGTGAAAGTTTTTACGACTGCCGCAATTAAAGCCGATGACTCGTCGGTAATGACTTCATGAGGCGGACTACTTGCCACTTTTGCCCATTTTATTAGCCACTCTGCTATATCGTGCGTTGTATGGGAATCGCTAATCATTTGTGTTACCGGCACCGATTTGAGATTATGCCAGTCAACATTAGGACGTATAAAAATAACTTTTCCGTCATGGAATCACCATTAGGCAGTAAAATAGGTTTAAAAATAGACCCTGTCGCATCTAAAGAAATAATAACTGTAGAAAATTTACTAGAATATAGTCTATCTATAGTAATCAGTTTGTTCTTTAAGCCAATAATGAATATGAAAAGATGGCTTCACCGATATTTCATGTAATGTGTTGGCATGTTCTGGCGAATTAGCCATAATAATCACACCATTTTGTACTTCGCTTTTCATGTCGTATCTGCCTCAATGCTCCAATTGAAGGCAATAAGTACAGGCGGTTCCTTATCTTTGAATGACATTAATTTTGATGCAAGATCTTTATGAACAGCTATTGCGGTGGATTTTTCTAATCGATGCACTAGGTTTCTTCTAAAATAAGCGGTAGTGCGTATTTTGATACGTGGATTATGTATAGTATGGGTATGGTAATCTTATCGGGTTTTTCCTTTGTTTCAATAATTACTTTCGTTGGGCACTGTGTGCACCCCCCTTCAAATATGACGTCATCATTTACTAGTTTGTAACGTTTAAATGAAATCGTCTGAACCAGTTTTATACTCACTTGAACCTTCATTAGCTGCCTCTTCTAAATTAGAAATTTTCAGCTTACTACTGGTCTGAGGAGTGAATGGCTCTTCAGAGTGGTTTTCTTCTGACTGGTTTGTGCAAGCGTGATCATCAGTATTAACACTTGCCGGTGCACTCTCCACTGCAGGTGGGCTCACTGAAACACTGAGAGATTTTGTGCAAGGCCCCCATATTATGTTCAAAGAAAACTACATCTCTACTTTTCATTATTTCATGAGATAATTGATCCGTGAGGCGGTAACCTTTTGTACTCTCACAATATCCTACTAATCTCATTTTCATAATTTCCTGTCCCACTTCTGCCGCTTCTCCTTGGGTATGTGAACCATACATCTGAACCTAGGCTTCTTACATGTTTAATACAAAAAAATTAAGTTTTTAATTGTCTATGCCTATTTATGTTCATCGTTCGGACGTTGGCAGCTCCGGCTCTCTCTCTCACCCGAACGCTCTCGTGTGTGCATGTTAAATTTGTTAAAATGTTAAATAATTGCTAATTATACAATTAAACTGAAAGTAATGTTTCAATAATAACATAATGGTGCCAAAACCCGGGACCAAAGTTCGCTTGTTGACAAAGCTTTTGTCAACAAGCGGACAAACAATGGGCGGAACAGACAAAATTGAGGTCGAGGAACAGAAGAGGAAAGATAAAGCGCGACTCGCACAATGTAAAGCATCATTAACAAGAGCAGAACACTTTTGCGAACAACGAAAAGATACAGATACCAAGGACACGCAAGCTATCTCTACAAGAAGAGAACAAATTGAAGCAACATTAGCAACTGCAAACGACCTTGTGCTGCAGCTGTACATGCTCGAGGAGACCAGCGACGAGAAGGACATCGCGAATAACAATTTGGAGGACAGGTGTCTTTCCATCATAGCAAGCCTCAAAAATCTTCAGCAGCTAGTCTACAGCTCCACAAATGGGCATCAAATGACATGCGTCTACTAGCCGACATCCCTGTTAATAAACAGCATTATGAGGACCATAATCTCTCTGCCAAGAGGACTTATCAATAAAAGCACTAGGTTTGTCTTACAATGTTAAATGTGACCAGTTCATGGTGGGCTGTCCTAATAGAAACATAGAATCTTGGACCAAACGTAGCGTGCTGAGCTTTATAGGTTCGTTTTATGATCCACTCGGGCTGGCAGGGCCCATCATAGTTCGAGCAAAACACTTTATGCAAAAGTTATGGAAAGAAAATCTGACATGGGATGCACCTATACCCACCCAGTTAATAAATGAGTAGGAATTATTTTATAAGCAGTTAATAAATATGTCACCAATAAATGTACCAAGGTGCATTAGAACGTGATTAGAACCAATAATGCAGACAGGATAGAGTTGTTAGGATATTGCGATGCTTCAAATATTGGATGTCGTATCTATATAAAAGTAATTCGCAACAATGAAATCACAACAACCTTATTATGTTCCAAGTCTAGAATCGCTCCAATCAAAGATAAATTAAGAATACCGAAATTAGAATTAAATGCAAGTCTAATTTTGGCTCAATTGAATAATAGAGTAAACTCTATTTACAAACATATAAAAATTGATGCTAGATACTTATTTACTGATTCACAAGTTGTATTATGTTGGTTAAATTCAAATAAAAAATTACCTCACTATGTTAGAAATAGAGTTCAAAATATAAACTCTTATGGAGTCGAGCGAGGCTCATGCAGGAGCCGCTCAAATGGGTACTCCGTGCGCTTAAATAATACACGTAGTGTGGTTATAATTTGTATTATTTTACTGTTAACTGCTAATAAATGCCGTAGCTATAACAATAACAAAGTTAATCAAAAACCCTGACCGTCTCTTTTGGGCGTTGGTGTGTGACAGCTAAATATAAATGTTGCCACACTCAAGCGATTCGCCACACCACCCCCCTAGGGAGAAGAGGAAACCAGGGTATGCTTAATTATTCGTATTTAAATTAAACTTAATTTAGGTACACAGATATTAAATAAAATATTCAACACAGAAACAAAATTGGCATAATAATATATGTGTAACAAAATGCAAGGTTTTTACAAATCTAAGACATTCCTAAATTTGACCCTCCTACCAGACCTGGTGGTTACAGGATTGGAAGAGTTGAGTAAGGGAGGGGTGGGTTCAAGAGTAGGATTTGGAGTTTGAAAACTAGAAATGGATGCAGGAATGGGGGTAGAGGTATCTTTGACAACATATGCAGGTTTTACGCGGTCTATGCTCACGGTCACCTCCCTCCCATTAACATCCAGGGTGAGAGGTTTCTCTCTTCTACCCAGAATGCGGTAAGGTCCGGAATACGGAGACTGAAGTGGACGTTTGACGGTGTCATCACGAAGCAGGACATGCGAAGCCGTAGCCAAATCTTTGAAAACAAATGAATACGGTTTTATGTGGTGGGCAGCAGGAACTGGTCGAAGTATCCTCATCCGTCTTCTCAGCTGCTCTACAAAGTCTGCGACCTCTGATGCATTCATGGAACTCTCTGATTGTACAATGAGTTATCCTGGTAACCTTAGTGTTTCTCCGTACACTAATTCTGCAGATGTAGATTTTAAATCATCCTTGAAGGCTGTTCTCATACCCAAGAGGACGTGAGGTAAGGCTCTTGTCCACGAAACGTCATGGCACATCAAAGCCGCCTTCATTTGGCGATGCATTCGCTCTACCATGCCATTGGCGCAAGGGTAGTATGCCGTAGTGTGGTTATTATTTGTATCCTTTTATTGTTAACACGTTCCCTGCGGCTGCGCTAGATTAAGACTTGCTTCCAGTGCTGTACAAGTCACATATTTCCCGCATCAAGAATGCCTGATATGCGTTACGACGTCTATTTTCCCGTACGTAGTCCTAACTTCTCTTTCCCATATTTCTCTACGCCTCAGAGACGTGGACCCTGCGAGAAGTGGAGAAAAAGAAGATAGACGCTCTAGAAATGTGGTGCTGGAGAAGGTTACTTGGAATATCCTGGACTGAGTTTCGCACCAATATATCTGTGCTCCAAGAACTCGGCATCAGACAGCGTTTATCCACGCTTGTACAGACTCGCATCCTTAATTTCTTTGGACACGTCTCAAGGCGCGAAAATGACTCCATAGAGCGGTTAGTTATACAAGGCAGAGTGGAAGGCACCAGACCACGTGGAAGGTCGCCCATGCGATGGACCGACCAGATTAAGTCTGCCACTGGTGGCCCCCTGCATAAATACACCAGGATGGCATCCAATAGGGAGAGATGGCGAGACTTCGTGAGGCAAGCAACACCAGTCCCAAAACCAAAACATGACGACCACGACCGCTCTGACAAGAGCGTCACGACTTAGAAGAGTCCTAACTTCAAACCTCCACAGAGACATGGAAAGTCCACAGCTGATTTTTTTTGTTGTACTAATCAATAGGTTATATCCTTGTGTATACACAGCTGCAGTCGCACGAGGTTCTAAGTAATATCTTAAAAGTTACAGGTATTTTTGGAAATGGTTGATTTTACGGGAAAATACTTGTCGTGGCGCATACAACAGTCATATTGCTAGGGATGGGGTGTAATAAGTAAAATATTTTTCTGTTTCAGATTTATTATTGTTTATTCAGGTCGTACACAATCAACGGAAACTATTTTAAAACAAAAGTAATAATTAACTATGTTAACAAAAACAGTAACTTCTTATTTTATATTATTATTTATTTTACTTATGGTCGTACACAATCAGCGAAAACTACTTTTAACAAAAATAAATTGTAATTTACTATGTTAATGTTAACTTTTTAACAAAAACAGTAAATTCTTATGTTGTATTATTATTTATTTTAGGTACTTATTAAAGCTAAATTACAAAAAAAAATCCCTGATTTATTTATCACAATTATTTATTTTACTCGATAATTTAATCAACAGAAAAAAAATAACTTAATAATTATTTAGTTTAGTTCTTATTAGTCGTGATTATGCAGGATGTTATGATCCTGCATAATCACGACTAATAAGAACTTTGATTATATCGACGTAGGAAAACGTATTTGCTGTAAGCCGCAAAACATGAAATGTTCACCAGAGGCAAAAAACTTTTTTGAAATTAGAAAAAAAATCGTTACTCAAAAACTATACATCGTAGGAACACGATTTTAAAAACGTATTTTTATTTTTTCTCGTGTTATAATCTTGGCTATAAGATATCCTTCTAACTCAATTATTGTCAGTGTTTTTGTGGCTTACAACAAACTAGTTATTGTTTACAGATCTATATAACGCTGTAACCTTAGGGAGTTTTCTTTGGCAACAAAATATTTATATTATGTTTAGAACTATAAAATGTTGTAAATTAAATACTTTGTGTTTTAAGTATAGTTAAAAAGACGTAAGCCATAGTTAAAAATTATCTTGCATTGATGTTATTGATTTAACTGAATGGAGTGGGAAAATGTTTTACGAATGAAAGGCAGTAAGTTAGCTGTATTTATTTAATGTAAACTTTTAAAACGTAATTAATAATAAACACTGCTTCGTGCAACAAATCTTATTATTGTAATGACTAATAAATCAACAAAATCAAATTATAAATTAAAATCAACAAAATTATTAATAAAAAAAACATCTAGTACTTGGGTGTTTAGAGGATGTCAAGAAAAAATCAAATCCAAATTAAATCAAATCAGATACAAAGATACAAAAATTACAAAATTAAACATTTTCAATCCTCTGCATCAGTATCTGGCAAGCGGTCTACTGTCTTATTATTATGCTCTAGGTCCAGGAATTCTTTTGCATAGTTAGGTGGAATAATTTTTTTTACAACAAGATTTTTCAGATCCTTATATTTTTGGCAAGAAATCGGTAATTTCGCTCTATATAAATTTTCCTTCGGTTTGGTGTTACCCTTATCTCCCAGTGGAATTTCAGAACATTCAGCATCAGCTGCCATAGATCTTTTAATAAACATCACGTTTGGCTTTTTCTTTTTGAAAACTACAACACTTATCATAGAAATATGCAGATTTAGATTCTTTTTAATTGATTTATTTACGATATCATTAAAACCCATGAAAAACTTTCCATCTCGTACATGAACTTCATAGGGAAACGGGTTTTTTCTAGCAATTTCCATGATAGTCGGCCACTGAGAAGGTGCCCACACAGTTGATTTTCTAACCGCACGTTCTATAGTTGCATGCATACTATCCACTGGCATGTACGTATGACCTGGGGTTAGGTAATTTATTTGAATTACTTCTAAGTTTACGCATTGAGACAGTGCATAGCGGAGCATGGCTATTACAATTTTGTTTTTATTTTGGCCAAAACAAGAGTCACAATAGAGTAGTAATGTCCTTATGTTGCCTCTTTTGTCGATGTTATTTGTAATATAATTGAACAAACAAGACGATATCTCGTTTGCTCCTCTGTGAGCATCGGTTTCTGTCCAAACATTGCAGAAACCATTTCGGGTTCCATTCTCATAAATTGTGAAATTATAAACGGCAATTTTGCGTGAATAGTATAAAGACATATTATTAGTGCCATGTGGAGTGTTTAATACTTTTTGTAGGTCAAAACTTGCGCAAATAATGCTTCTGTCTTTTTCATATACATTTTGGTGAAACAGAAATCTTTTTTGAGAATCATCTTTGTCTTTTAAATGTCTGTTTATCTTATCCGTCTCTTCTTCTGCAAGTACATCGTATGATTTACAAGAACATATGGAACATTTGTCTTTTTTGGGTATGTGGAATGCAATATTAAAGTTATTTTTAAAGTATGCCGAAAACACTTTAAGTGACATAGGGTTCTGATCTTCTTCTCTACACTTCTCAGCATAAATGGAGTGCAAGTTTGTAATATTTTTAAATTCCTCTGGTAAATATAACCGTTTGCTATCCTTTCTACAATAGTGAGAAGGCAACAAAGGCAAGCAATAAATAAAAGCTTTGGCATACTCAATAACTTCTGCAGGAGTTTTATTATGTGAAGTGTGTTTGCCTCGTTGGTCAAGTTTTGCAAAGCCTTCATCCGAAGAATTTTCGGTAATTTTTGCGTAACTTTCACCCTTCAGTTTATTTTTATAGTTGCATAATTTAAGTTGTTTCTTTGTTTTACCCTTTTCAATATTTATAATCTCAGATCCATTTTCTGTATTTTTCTTCATCAGTCTTTTCTTATTTATGTTCTTTTTCACTTTAGTTATCCCTTCTGCTTCACTAGACTCATCATCCAATTCATCCCAACTGACAGAATCTTCAGATGGATATGCTTCATTTAGTAAAATAGTATCTGCGGAATCTTCTTCATCTACAAAATCTAGGTAAGATATATTAAAATTTAATTTGCGTTTTGATTTTCGACGTTGTGATTGTTCAATTTTTCCACTGTTGTTAGATTGAGTTACATCGTTTGTATGAGGAGTGTTTTGTGTCGTGATGCGATGTTGGAGATATGAGTTGCTAGTTCTAGGTATTGGAGAATCAGGTAAATCATTAACAGGTACAGGGTCGGCATCACAGGACGTGCTTCGGGGAACGCTCACAGCGCTGCGGCGGTGAAGATCAGGTAAAATATTAACAGGTACAGTGTCAGCATCAAACGGCGTGCTTCGGGGGACACTCACAGCGCAGCAGTGAGTATCAGGTAAAACATCAACATGTGCAGCTTTAGCATCCACCGGTATGCTTCGGGGGACGCTCACGGCGCGGCGTTGGTGAACATCAGGTAAAGTATTAACATGTACAGGGTCGGCATCACAGGACGTGCTTCGGGGGACGCTCACAGCGCGGCGGCGGTGAAGATCAGGTAAAGTATTAACAGGTATAGTGTCAGCATCAGACGGAGTGATTCGGGGGACACTCACAGCGCGGTGGTAGTGAGTATCAGATAAATCATTACACACAGGTACATCGTCAATATTATCTGGCGTTCTTTGAAGGACACTCAGTGTATGCGCTTTTGAATAATCTGGCACGTTGTCAGCGCCAGGTAAGTGATCATTTGCGCTATTTGTATCTAATGATATATCTTGTTCATGATCAATAGTTACAGTCACCATATAGGATGAAAGATCAAAATGTGATGGCGAGTAGTTAAATGATTCGCAATTGTCTCTTTTGCACGGTGTCATTTGCTTCATTACTTCTTTAGTAGCTTGAAGATAAGTGTTTGGACTACGAAATGTAGGAGTTAGTTTTTCATAAAATGACCTTTTATTACTATCTGGTGTAGATGACAATACTGGTGTGCCTGGTTTGTAAATAGTTTCACTCAAAATCTGAAGTTTTGGCTTTTTCTTTACCAAGTCATAATTTCTAGATTTTAGGTCATCTATCCACTGTCTTCGTTTCGCCATCTCGCCTGCAAAAAAATATTATAATTGAAAAATTACAATATTTCTTCCCATTTTCTTGACCTTGAAACTGCTACTTAGACAATGAACTTTCATTTTAGATGAAGACTGACCATTTATTATTATGTCATTAAAAAAATGTTCATAAGTACAGGAAAAATTATTAAACAAAATTATAGGAAAGGTACAGTATAATTGACATCAACAACATAATCAACCCATTTACATCCCACTGCTGGGTACAGATTAAAAAACATATTAAGTACATGCAATAATGTTTGGTCGTCAAACAATAATCGATACACCCCAATAGTGCACCCTTGCATTACCCTAATAATAAATAATACCTAGGTACCTACCAACCAATAACCTTGGTGTTATCTTGATCATTAGGTATTTATCTCAATATCAAGCCAAGACCTCAAGTCTGTAGGTATATTAATCAAAAATAGTAACAACAAAAAAAATAGGTGCTACAAAATAAATTAAATATGGCATTGTGTATTTTTGTTTCTCTTTCATACATTAAATTATACCAAATACCAATTCCTAATAATTAAACTTTCAATAACAAGCAATATTACAGGTCAACTACCTATGATTATTATCAATTTTGATTAAAATACTCAAATAATACGTATTAAAATTACTAATAATTTATAAAAACACAAGTTATACATACCTTCTAATAGAAATGATTGATTAACACACAAGTAAATGACACTTAAATGATAAAACCGATAAAACAACCAAAGATTATCACCAACAACAGTCTCGAATGACGCGTGTGGACCGAATGCGGGCCGTGACTTGATGTAGGCATGGCAGGGCAGCGAGCGCCAGGTTGCAACCAATAGCGTAACAGTATTCGTTGACAAGTATTTATTCGAGTTAAAACGTTGTAAGTCTATCATAATTGCGATTTAATTTCCGTCAAAAATGTGTTATTTTGAATTGTTTGAAAAATAAATGCTGTTTATTTGTAGTACTTGACTTTTAGTTATGAGAGGCATACTGATAAAAGTAGTAAATATCTCTGACGTCTTGTAGATGGACCACTAAAATGATATAAGTGTAGGCAATCAATTAATATCATCCTGCTAAAATGGCGTAAGCCTCAGTTTGAAAATTTTGCTGACTGCAAGACTGGCGTAAACAACAAATGCATAGAAAATACTCGTTTTTGGTAGACTTGCGACAAAAAAGCACTAATATTGTTCAAAAAATTGATGGCGTAAGTGATATTTTTGTCGTCGTAAAAATATGAGACCCAGACCAAACGACGCAGTATTTATTTCTGATAAAAATGATGTAAAAAACGTAATTTTGATTTTTTGAGGCTTACAGCAAATACGTTTTCCTACGTCGATATATTGAGATCTAATTCAGTTATGAACATAATTTTTACTAAAACATGGCGGTAGAAATGCTTAAAATATTTATGAATAAAAAAATATAACGTTTCTTTTAACAAAATTAACTTATGTGAAGTTTTCTCCATGACAAAATATATCGTTTTTATTTATTTTACACAACAATCAACAGAAAAAATGTAACTTGATAAAACAATACAGGTGCTACCACATTAATAGGAAATCAAATTTAAGATATTTTCTTAAGTATCATGCACTTTATTGTAACACTCTAAACACATAGGCTTTTCACATTCTTTACAAAACATACGCACTTTTTTAACCTTCTTATCCGTTTCACGACTGCTAAACATTTTTCTCAAATCTTGGTAGCAAGAATGACATTTTTTAAATTTATCTGCTTTAATTAAAGTATGGATTATTCGTTTTTTTTGTTCACTGGCATTTGGATCGGTGAAAAATGTCTTAGTCATGGATTCGATTATGGACTCCAAAAAAGTTAACAAAGGTAATTGGTCCTCATTTTTCATTTTGTGTACAATCCATGCATTGACTAAGCAAGTCCCAAATAATAAACTCATGATCAACTTACGAAACCACTTTAGTCCTCTCGTGAGAGTGGAGTAGTAAGCGGTCATTTGGTCACTGAAATCTACGCCTTTTTTATTTTCATTGTACATCATTACACTTGCTGGTTTCATAATTGGCTGTTTAGAAATTCGTGAGAGTCTTCCAGTATCCTTTAAAGTAGCGTTGTGTTCTTTGACAGTAGTTAGCATCGTAACAGGGCGTTTATCCATCCATTTGATTATTTAACTCCTTTTTTGTTCATAGTCCCTATGACTTGACCTTTCTTTAATTTTGTGCTTATAATTGTCTTAGGTAATCCTTTCCTGTTATTTCGCACAGTACCACATATTAATGTCTTTTTTTTTAGTAATTCTTCAGCTAACGTAACGGATGTGTAAAAGTTGTCAGCTATTAAAGTTCTACCTTCTTCCAATAAGTTATTAGTCAGTCTTAATACTATATCATGTCCATGACCTGCTCCTGATTTTTCGTCGTCTTTTCCAGTATAAACAATTATTGAGTAAGTATATCCCTCCGGCGTACACAATTTATATAGCTTTATACCGTATTTGTGAGCCTTATTTTTAATATATTGTCGAAATTTAAGTCGTCCTTTCCAAGGTATCATGGTTTCGTCGATTACCATAAACCTACCAGGATTCAAAATTTCAGTAAATGAATTTAACAAAATATCAAGTACATTTCGTATCTTATACAATTTATCTCCATTATCAAAATTATCGCTAAAATGCCCAAATTTCAATAGAAGTAAAAATCGATCTCTGGTCATCAGGTTTACTATATATTCATTACGATAGCATTTTTTCTTGGACCAATACAAATGCAAATTAGGTAGTTTATTGATACCCATCACCATCAACACTCCCATAAACTTTTCCATTTCGTCAAAAGTAACTGGATGCCAGTTTTTCAAGCGAGATTTTGGCTTTATAGCGTGTGAACTTATATATTCCTCTGCATGCTTATTAGTTTCTACTACCATTTCTTCAACAAGTTCATTGGTAACAAATAATTTATAGTAGTCAATGGGTTTACTTAGCTGTACATTTGGTGGTATATTTATTTGGCTCCTAAGAGGATACGATGCAAAATTTGTTTGGATTGTATTAGGAATATCAGTCCATTCATCTTCATCCTCTATATTATTCTCTACTTCAGTCGAAGAGCTTGATCCAGATTCACTATCATATATTTCGTCGAATGTGTCAGAGTCCGAAGTATTGTCCAAATTAGAGCTATTATCATGAACTGAAGACTCACCGGAAGAACAGTGGTCAATATTTACATTTACTTGAAAGCTAGGTACCTCTTGATTTTTTTCTGTCCTATTAGATGAAACGAAATATTTTCCTACTTGTTCGGCTTCAATGTGAGTAGTAACTGAGTTATCAATTGTGGTAAGATCTGATTGCTTTTCTCTCACTTGAGTAGCAATCGGATTCCTTTTTATTTTAGGTACTATATCAAAAATTTCGTCATCATCAGATTATATGTCAGATACAATAAAATTTGAAAGTTTTACCTGCTTGGTAGCTCCTGGCGAGGATTCACTAGCATGGTCTGAGTTTTCTTCTTCATAACCACCAATTCGAACAGCCTTACGTTTTGAAGTAGGCGTTTGGAAAATGTTAATATTTCCATCGGTATTTCTAGATGTAGAACACGTTGGTGTATTAAACTGTGAAAACTCATTACTTGAAAACTTACTTCGGGGTGTTGACAACAGTTCAGACACCATTTCAGAATTCAGTGATGTTTCGAGCGCTGGTACTAGATTACTCACAGAAATGTTGTCCAGGGATAATGAATCAGGATCAGTCTTTTTATTTTTATTAATTATAACTTCTTCTAATATACTAAATTCCCTTCCTGTCGATGGACTTAAGAAAATTGAACTAGGTTTTTTTGTACTAGATGGTTTGGGATTCGAGAAACTGGAACCACTACTCTGCACAATAATGTTTCTAGCCTCTTCACCTTCTGTCTTTACACTTTTTCCCATAATAAGTTTTTTACGTGAACGTTTCATTGTTTATGTACAATTTACCTACTTACGCGTGACGAATAAAATATCGCGTTCTGTATAAACGTATTAACTGGGTACAGCACTACGGCTATCTGAAGCTCCGCGCGCGCGCACGTTCAGTGCGGTACGGGGTTTAGGATACGGCCAAATAGTTCCCGTATCGCACTATTGTAAAATAATTACCTTTCTGTGCGTTACGATAAAATAATTCCCGTACATTTTTATTCGTAAATTTCAATACACTTCAAGCAAGGACACCGGCAATATAGGTGTCTCTTTTTTACTTGTACGAATACTTGAAAAAATCACCTCCGCACGGAGTGCAAAACAAGGACAACTAGCTGCCGCACAGAGCAAAATTCAATTACAACCAAATACTTCCCGTAACGCAGTGAATGTGTTAACTGCTAATAAATGCGTTAGTTATAACAATCACAAAGTTAATCAAAAACCCTGACCGTCTCTTTTGGGCGTTGGTGTGTGACAGCTAAATATAAATGTTGCCACACTCATAAAAGCGATTCGCCACACTCTCTTACTAAAGATTGTATTTGTCTATGTAGAAGGTGCATTCAATCCAGCTGACTGCATATCCAGAGGCTGTAATCTCTTAAACCTGTCAAATAATACGCTGTGGTGGAATGGTCCATCAGATCATACCATACCCAATTTCACATCTCAATCATCCACCACTTGCAATCACTTGTTGTGTGTAGAAGACTATCAGCCTGAAGAGCAGAATGTTTGTTCGAATGTGTCTGTAGATATACCGGATATTTTTAATAAGTATTCTTCTTGGAATAAAACTGTAAGAGTAGTAGCATGGATACTGAGATTTGCCTATAACAGTAAAAAGAACAATAGCAAGTATAAAGGTCACCTGTCTATCTCAGAATTAAACAAAGCTAAAAGCATAATAATTGCACAAATTCAATGTTGGTATCTTGCAAAGGAAATTAACTGTATTAGAAATAATAAGCCTATAAAGTCATTTAAAATGTTTAGTTCCTTTTATAGATAATAATAATGTGCTCCGAGTATCAGGTAGATTGCAAAATTCAGCTATTCCATACTCACAAAAGAACCCAATAATATTACGCAAAAAATGTAATATTACAAATTTAATTATTAGAAATGAGCATATGGCACTAATGCATGCTGCTTTAAAATTAACAATGTCAAATTTTTCTCTAAGATATTGGATTATAAATTGTAACAAAGAGGTAAAAAATATAATTAACAAATGTATAACCTGTTACAGATTTAGATCAAAAGTAGCTTCTCAATTGATGGGATCCTTACCTGCTGATCGAGTTACTGAGGCCAAAACTTTCACCATTGTAGGTATTGACTACTCTGGCCCTTTCAATATTAAGCAAAGCAGTCTAAAATTCGTAAAAGCGTCATTTCCAAAGGTTATGTCGCTGTAATTGTCTGTTTTGTACAAAATGTGTTCATTTAGAGCTTGTATCTGACATGACCACAGAATGTTTTTTGGCAGCCTTAAAGCGGTTCATTGCCAGGCGGGGGTTGCCCAATACTATTCACTGTGATAATGGTAAAACCTTTAAAGGCGCCGAAAATGTTCTAAATAATATTTATAAACTTAATAATTCCACTGCTCATCAGCAGAGCATCTTTAGTTTTGCTGACTCAAAAGGTATTAAATTCGAGTATATACCGAGTTACTCACCCAATTTTGTGGGCCTTTGGGAGGCAGCGGTAAAAAGCGCCGAGTTTCACATAAAAAGAATAATAGGAAATCAAGTACTTACCTATGAGGAGTACAACACAATATTAGCAGGCGTAGAAGGAATTTTAAATTCTAGACCGCTAACACCGATATCAAGAGATCCATCTGACCTCACTTTTCTAACGCTAGGACATTTTCTAATAGGAAGACCTATAATGGCCATCCCCGAGCCTGATATCACTCTAATTCCAGAAAATAGGCTGCGCTTCTGGTGTCGATGTACCCAAATGCAGCAACACTTTTGGAACGCATGGCACAAACAGTATTTGTCCCAGTTTAACAACAGACCAAAGTGGCACCAGAGTCAGTCTAAAATTGAGGAAGGTAGTTTAGTACTTTTAAGAGATGAGAAATCGAGTCCCCTTCAGTGGCCTGTGGCCAGTTATAAAGTTGTTTAATGGTTCAGATCAAAAGGCAAGGGTCGCTGAAATCAAAACTCCTTCAGGAATATACCGTAGAGCAATAAGCAAGTTATGTGATTTACCCTTAGATTCATAAAATTTAATGTAAAATAAGTTATTTAATTAAGCATAGTTTAATATTATCCTCTTTGGGAATATGTTTAATACTAAACATTTAAGTTTTTAATTGTCTATGACTATTTATGTTCATCGTTCGGACGTTGGCAGCTTCGGATCTCTCTCTCACCCGAACGCTCTCGTGTGTGCATGTTAAATTTGTTAAAATATTAAATAATTGGTAATTATACAGTTAAACTGAAAGTAATGTGTTTCAATAATAACATTACATGTCCACATTTCATGCGGTGTTTTATCATTTAATGCACTAGTAGGCGAGCGGTGACATATGCAGCAGTGCATTTTTTTTTAAACAACCTTTTGTGTAAACGAAATTACTGTTCACTTCGTTCGGATATATCTTCCTAACCACGCTCTGCTACCATGATAGGAATTACTTCCTCAATGAAAGGCGCTGATACTAACGACGTGAATTTAATTATACTCTTCAATTAATATTTACTACACAGATTTTCACAATAAGGCGGGGACGGTAGATTCAAGATATGCACGGCGGGAATATATATAAAAAGTAAAAGTTGACACAGACTAAAAATACATTAGGGTTGCGTTCCATTTCAAACAGATATGTGCCGTCATTCGTACCGCCTTACCGCCAGCGACAACTTTTCCCTCTGTGGACTGCTGTTATGGCACGAGATACGTCGTCGGTCGCGACATCATCGTACAGTGAGGAGTATTTTCAAGAGTTTAAACAACTAATTATGAAACAGCCATACGCGTCGACAAATTCCTGGTAATGCACATGAGATCACTTGCAGGGGCCACAAAAATCCTTCACGCTGTGCACCAGGATAGAGATGATGCATTGCAGCCTCGTCAGAAGAAAAGGAAGCAAGACGCGACAGAGTTTACGAGAGTTAATGCGAAAGTCACGATACACGAGGAGGTCGTCTTGAACAATAGCAATGCGCTGATGCATGATGATGAGGTCACGCTGATCGAGGACGAGGTCACATGCGGCGAGGTTAGGCTGTATGAGGACAAAGTCACGTAGGATGGGTATACAAAGGGTAGTGACGAAGATTCGGAGGATAAGGTCACGGGAGGCAAAGTTAAAACTATGGTGAACGGCGTCAGTCTCGACTGCTCAAATACCTATCTTAACGAAGAGGAAACATGGAAAGGTAAGACCAGAGATAAAAAGAAACGCGGTAATTTTTTACGCCCATGTCCTGACATCCAGCACCGCCATGAACGACCGAAAAGTGTGACCTCGACTGTGCCTTTATTAAAAAACGGATTGCTCCTTGGGCCCGTTAAGTTAAACAATAAAAACGTGGTACGTAACACATGCCCAATTGATTCAATTTCGCAATCACGGCTGGTAGCTTTCCGAGATTGGGCTAGTTATCAAGACTACATGACATCAACAAAAAATAGAAGTTTCGAATTTGTAAAACTGTTTACTAAGTCTGGCTGTACAATAAAAGTGTATAAAGAAAGAGTTGAAATTATGACTAAGTTTAGGAAATTTGATGGCGATGTACTTAATTGCATGATGAACGTGAGCATCCTTATTAAAAATCTGTTTGAGGTTTAACCATCATTTAAAATCAATCACTTATGTAAGTCATCCAAGAGAGAGGAATTGTAATCAGAGATGGGCGTAATCAACTACTTTTGTAATCTGATTAAAATAATCATGATTACTTTTAATCAGATTGAAATAATCATGGTTACTTATAATCAAAATTACATATGTAATCTTTAATCTTGATTACAATAGTTAGTAATCAAAATTACATGATTATTGTTAACTGGAATTAAAATTTAGGAGTCATTGATATGACGACAAGATGCACGGTAGGTAGGTAACGTTGCGGAATGCGGAGGACGGGGTATCGTATGACCGCCGGCGAGCCAATCACTGCGTACTTCTTGTCAACACGCGGTCGCGTCGCGCGTCAGTTCGTTGAATGCGCAGCAGTCATACTTATTGAGTGCAAGGGGACAAACGTTATTTGATCGTAATAAATAAATTAAATTACGAGTGCTAGTTTGTTGAAGATCCATCATGATCGCATGTGCAATGGCGTCAACGTCGAGTTCTTTTTCATCTTCATGTGATATAAGTAGTTTTGACCCAGATAATGGACAGAATGAATGTACAGCAGAGACATTACCATGCATCCTTGACGGTATTTTTTTTATTTATTCTAAAACTGAGTCCACGATTACAAAAAAAGTTGCAATTTGCGTATCGTGTCGACCAAAAGAAGTTAAAATTTGCGGTTTTAACAATTCAATATCAAATTTTGTTACTCATCTTAAACGAAAACACGGAGAAGACATATTCAAGGAATATCAGAGTCACTTGAAACTAGCAAAAAAAAACAAACGAAGTTCGGGAACATCTAACCGTCGTGAGTTAGACATTACAGTTAGTACTAATGAACCTGAGGAGTCGATTTCTCAAGACCAATTTAATGTAAATATTGTAGAGTTTTTTATCCATTCCATGATTCCACTACAAGCCATAGATGATCCATTTTTCAAGAAAATCTTTGATAGTTTAAGTATTAGCAGAAAAGGCCTGAATGTTATCAGCAGGAGAACTTTCGGGCGCTTGATCGATGACTATTATATAAAGGAAATCACGAAGATCAAATGTGAATTGCTCAATATAAAGGAAGTCTGCACAACTGCTGATATTTGGTCGGCAAAAACTAGAAGTTTTCTGGGTGTCACGGTACACTGGCTTGACTCAAACTTAGGAAGGAAATCTAAAACACTGGCATGTCGAAGATTTTCAGGTACGCACAGCTATGACCGAATAGCTCTTTTACTTGAAGCAGTACATTCTGAGTTTGGTCTGGATTCTCGGAAAGTTCTAACCACAGTCACTGATAATGGCAGTAATTTCGTCAAAGCGTTTAAAGAGTTCGGCGTAGACATGGATAGTGACAGATTTGATGATTTGACAGAATCAGGAGAAAGTTCTATTGTCGTTGAAGATTTTCACTCCGAGCTCAGTTCTATATTAGACTTCAACACTCAAAATAATGTTGATCCTTTAGCTTTTGTTGAAGTTGAAAATAATATTTCACAGTGTACAAGACTAGAATTACCCATACATTTGAGATGTTCTGCCCACAAGCTCAATTTGTGTGCCACTACGAATGCCAATAAAGTGTTAAAGAATGACGAAACAACTATTTCCGATATTCATAACCAAGTTATTAGGAAATGCAACAATTTGTGGAACGCTGCCGGTCGCCCTAAATCAGCTGAAATTATACATAGAATTGTTGGGCATACACTTTACAAACCAGGAGTTACTAGATGGAACAGTCTTTATGATGCACTAAAACAAATTGCAGTGATACAGGATAAGAGTGTACAGTTGTACGTGGAATTGGAACTATCTAACGTATTATGTACCAATGATTTCCAATACATAAATGAATACTTGCGTTGTTCAAAACCAATAGCAGAGGCCTTGGATATATTACAAGGCGAACAAGATATGTATTACGGTATTTTACTGCCATGTTTAGTATCTTTGCGCAAAAAATTACAAAAACTCAACAGAGAACCGTTTGATTTTTGCAAAAAGTTAGCAGAGAAATATTTTGAAAGCGTGGAGGAGCGATTTTTTGAGTTTTTTACAGTCTCCTCGAAGGTAGCTCAAAACGCTGCAATTGCTGCCATGTCTTATCCTAGATTTAAGGACAAATGGATGTCTTGTTTGAACATACAACATCATTCCAAAGTTAAATCAATTTTCAAGGCAGCTGTTGTCAAAGAAATCCACGAGGCACCTGAAACGCTTCACGACACACCAAGTAACAAATATGAAGACAGCTATTTTGAGTTTGATACTGATTCATCTGAAACTGACTCAACGGGAGATACGCACCAAATACAACGAGCTAAAGCAGATGCCATTATTTCTCACTATCTAGCAGATCAAGATAAAGATGTATCTATGCTGAATAGATACCCTGAAATAAAAAATGTTTTTAAGAAATATAATACGCCTCTGCCATCCTCGGGTCCAGTTGAAAGACTTTTTTCATATGCAACTATGACCAATTCACCAAAAGCACATAGACTTTCAGATGAAATGTTTGAGAAGAGGGTTTTATTGAAATCTAATTTAAACCGCACATCGTAAATCACAAATATCCGGTACATTTTTTCGTGAAATAATTAATCCAAATATTGCAATTTATGAGACTGATTAAAAAATAAAGATGATTTATTGTTATATAATTTGTTTTCATTTTTAATTACTTTTCAGTGTTCGCCTTTATCAATCAAAAATAGTAATCAAGATTACGATTACAGATTAATAATCATTAATCACCAAAGTAGATTACTTTTTGACTATTTTTTGTAATCTTTAATCATGACTAAAGATTACACATTCTAATCATAATCTGTAATCATTAATTTGATTACATTTTGCCCAACTCTGATTTCATACGGTGTTTTACCATTTAATGCACTAGTAGGCGAGCGGTTAATGACATATGCAGCAGTGCATTTTTTTAAACAACCTTTTGTGTAAACGAAATTACTGTTCACTTCGGTCGGATATATCTTCCTAACCACGCTCTGCTACGATGATAGGAATTACTTCCTCAATGAAAGGCGATGATACTAACGACGTGAATTTAATTATATTTACTACACAGATTTTCACAATAAGGCGGGGACGGTAGATACAAGATATGCACGGCGGGAATATATATAAAATGTAAAAGTTGACACAGACTAAAAATACATTAGGGTTGCGTTCCATTTCAAACCTGTGCCGTCATTCCTACCGCCTTACCGCCAGCGACAACTTTTCCCTCTGTGGACTGCTGTTGTGGCACGAGATAAGTCATCGGTCGCGTCATCATCGTACAGTGAGGAGTATTTTCAAGAGGTTTAAACAACTAATTCTGAAACAGCCATACGCGTCGACAAATTCCTGGTAATGCACATGAGATCACTTGCAGGGGCCACAAAATTCCTTCACGCTTTGCACCAGGATAAAGATGATGCATTGCAGCCTCGTCAGAAGAAAAGGAAGCAAGACGCGACAGAGTTTACGAGAGTTAATGGGAAAGTCACGAGACACGAGGAGATCGTCTTCAACAGTAGCAATGCGCTGATGAATGATGATGAGGTCACGCTGATCGAGGACGAAGCCACGGCATGCGGCGAGGTTAGGCTGTATGAGGACAAAGTCACGTAGGATGAGTATACAAAGGGTAGTGACGAAGATTCGGAGGATAAGGTCACGGGAGGCAAAGTTAAAACTATGGTGAACGGCGTCAGTCTCGACTGCTCAAATACCTATCTTAACGAAGAGGAAGCATGGAAAGGTAAGACCAGAGATAAAAAGAAACGCAGTAATTGTTTACGCCCATGTCCTGATATCCAGCACCGCCATGAACGACCGAAAAGTGTGGCCTCGACTGTGCCTTTATTAAAAAACGGATTGCTCCTTGGGCCCGTTAAGTTAAACAATAAAAGTGTATAAAGAAAGAGTTGTAATTATGACTATTTTTAGGAAAGTTGATGGCGATGTACTTAATTGCATGATGAACGTGAGCATCCTTATAAAATATCTGTTTGAGGATGAACCATCATTTAAAATCAATCACTTATGTAAGTCATGCAAGAGAGAGGATAAGGAAAAGTCTATTGTAATTGAAGTGGATGTAAAACCATTCTATATCCACGGTGTGCAATCTGCTGCGAGTCTTACAAGATCGACTTACACAAAAAAAACTGTGTACAGTTTGCCTATCAGATGTCACATCGACAATAACAAACGGTGACCATGTGATTGTCGACATTGAGTGTCTTCAATGGGCTCAGCTGGCTAACAATCTTGGACATCCTGATTGGCCAGGAACTCTAACAGTAGGTCAAATACCGGAGAGAATTATTATTGAAAATGTGACTTACACTATACAGTCAATAATAGAATATGTTGGCCAATAAGCTGAGCATTGCGAATTAAACACTTATAACACGAGAACGACTGGACCGATTTTCATGGTTTTTTATTTTTTGTATTTGTCTCCCTCCCGAATAGCAGAATAACTATTAAAAACATTAAAAAATTGACGAAAAAATAAAATAAAAGAAAAACCATTTTGAAAAAAAAAACAAATGAGTAATTACTTTAAAAAAAAGGTTAGTGTCACTCGATCATTACAGATTATTCTGTCAATCAGTCAGAGTCAGTTGAAAATTCTTTTGTGTGAGTATTATTATTAAGATGCCGCGACCAAGATCTGATATTTCCCAACGGAGCCGTAATGCAATTAGGCTACGGAACATTGCGAATCAATTTACTGATGAAGAACAACAAATTACACGAGAAGAGCGCCGCGTTGGTGTGGCACGAAATAGGCCCTACTTCGTGCTTCGGCTTTTTTGAAACGGCTAGATTAAAAACGATAAATCGTAGAGCTAATCGCACAGATCAACAACGAGATAGTCTTCGAAGTGCAAGAAGAAATACTTCAAGTGTTGATTTGAATCGAGCAGCGTTTCTATAAGATTGCACAATTGACTATAGCTCGCATTATTTCGTTTGCATTGGTCTAATGGACGTTGTTTGCGAGCATTATGGGGCATTGAAGTTTGCTGGAGAAATGCCTGGATTGTGCTGCCTTAATGGCAAAGTTAAATTACCATTATTGATTCCGCCACCAAAGCCATTGCATTCCTTGCTTTGTGGCGAAACACCAGAATCACGACATTTTCTAGCGAACATTCAAAAATACAATGGCTGTTTTCAAATGACTTCATTTGGAGCGGAAATTCAAGAAGAACACGGATTTAATCCAATATTCAAGGTAAATTATTTTGAAGAGTACTTAAATGTTCATTTTCTAATATGATAAAAAAATTGATGAAATGTAGTTTGTTAAGTATATGTATTTGTCTCTAAAAAAAAGGAAGAATATCATTAAAAACATAAGATTTTAAATCAGTAATACTGACTTTGCTCTCGACTTACAGATTCAAGGCCAGATTCACCATCGAATTGGATCATTACAACCTCTTGAAGATGCACAACATAAATTCTTACAAATATACTTCATGGTCAATATGGAGGAGCAACTTGATCGGCGTCAAGAGATCAACACAGCAATGAAAAGAGCAATTCTTCAAGATCTACAGCATGAAGGGAAGAATGACAATTTTGCCGGCTACATTGGAAGCCCGCGCCACATGCACGAGTACGCGCAAGATGCGATGTCGTATGTTAGACAGCCAAACACCACATATAGACATGACATCACTGCCAGTTTTTAAATAAAAATTGAAATCTGTAATGAATTTCTTTGATCAACATTTTCAGCCATTTTAGCGAAGCGGGAGTTGTAATGTCGTTAGGATAGGTGATACGAAGTACACCGGGTCATCTCATAATCACTTAATGTTTTAATAAAAGAATTTAGGATAGGACTTTATTACAACAGAAGAAAAGCAAAGAATGTGATTGACAGTGAAAAAAGAAAGTTATATTAATAACCTGCCTGTAACAATTTACCAGTACAAAAACCTCATTTCAACACTTAAAAATAAAAATCTTTTTTTTTATACACATACCTGGCTGTCCTTTACCTCAGGTAGGTTTTGTGAAAGAATACATTTTAATTGTGGTTCGCACTTAAATGAACTTAAATATGGTGGTCCGTTCCACCACAGCTGATGATCAGCTAGATCGTCCGGCATGACTCCCCTGCTTAGACAATCGGCAGGGTTCTCCGAAGAACTAACATATGACCAAGTGTATGAATTTGTAAGTTGTGTTATGACTTTGACACGGTTAGCGACATATGCCTTAAGTGTGTTTATATTAGTTTTAAGCCAGGCAAGAGCAATTTGTGAGTCTGAATAGAGAATAATGTCTTGTATGTGCATTTTAGCAGTCAAAATTTTATGAACTCTGCTAGCAAGCTTGGAAAGTAGGTAACAGGGCAGCATTGAGTTCTAGTCGAGGAACAGACACTTTGTGCAATAGGATTTATACGTGACTTATAACAAAGCAAATAAATTTTAATATTGCCTGCTGAATCGACTATCCTTAAATAAATGCAACAACCATAAGCAGTGGTGCTTGACGCATCCGCGAACCCCATAATTTGTGCAAGCATATATTTTGTAAACCTATGTACCGCTGTATGGGTATAGGTTTCATTGCAAGCAAGCTAATATAAAACTCATGACATGACTGAAGAAGCTCCCTATCAGGCAATAAATCCCAGTCCATTTTAGCAATCCACGACCGTTGCATAATAGCTTTTGCACTGACCACAATAGACTAGCAAGGCCCAATGGGTCATAAAACTTACTTATAAATTAGGGTTGGGGCATATTGTCCACAGCCTTAGGACTGGAATTAATGAATGAATCTAATACAGTATTGTAGTTCATACCTAAAGTCTTTAATGAAAAGTTGTTTTTCTCCAAATCAACCTCATCAAAATGATGTTGATTTTTCGGAATGTTTTGTAATAATTCTTTTGAGTTTGAAACCCATTTATGTAAATGAAAACTACTTCGACTTAACAAGCTACATAATTTATGTCTGGCTTCTATTAACTTATCTGTGGATCTATGTGAATAGAGAATACCATTGACATAGGTTGAATAATTATAAATGAAAAAAGCAGCAATGGGAAGTTCATCATTGTATAGTTCAGCTAATGACTTGAAACATCTTGTTGCCAAGTAGGATGAACTCTCAAACCATATGTTACAGTGTTTAGTTGAATACATTGAACACTTTCAGTTGGAGTATCTCGCCATAAAATATTTTGTAAAGACCTGTACTCTGGATGTAATAATATGTTTCGAAACATTTTTTTGATGTCTGTAATGAAGAAATGTTCATTGACTCTAAATAGTAACAAAACATCAACCAGTTCTCTTTGTGCCACAGGTCCGTTTAGCAACAAGTCATTTAAAGAAGTTTTAGAATTGGTCTTCATTGACCAATCAAATACAATCCTGCACTTGGTTGTCTTTTTGTCTAATCTAAGCACTGGGTGATGAGGCAAAAAGTATACTGGATCAGTTGTAAAATTGTATTGACTGATATCAATTACAGTGCCATGACCCTGTTTTAAATAATCATAGTTAAAATCCTTGTACAATTTATACATACTGTAATATATAAAAAAAATAGATTGGGTGTGGGTATGTGGTGTTGTTAAGCTACCATTGCATTAAGCAAACCAACCAAATAGTAAGGTGTACCTAATTAACACATAATGCTTGCTTTGGGAAGGTCGCCGAATACAAATAACAATAAAAAAAACTAAATAAATGATGTTCGGCGCCTGGCGTCCTATCCCCTAAATGTAAGCAAGCAAGAAAATACCTCGGATAGTCATCGGCAGGAACGGAGCTTTTAATCGCAAGCCAAAGGGAATAAAAGACAAAGTAGTATCGATCTTTTATTGCCTCAAGGGAGATTTGTAGTACACACCAAGAAAAAGGTACTATGCCTTCAAAGGGAAGAATAAACACATTAACTTAATAATAAAAAAAGTAAATTATGTTAAATTTAAAAAAAATGTGTTTTCGTCATTATTGCATCCTCTTTGTAAATCAAGTTTAATTTAGGCAAATAAAGTTTTAATCCAATAAATCGTTAGGAAAATTAATAACAAAATAATTCAAACCATGAGATCCGTTAGGCCGGAACAAACCCAAAAATTAGCGCCTACGAAGCTCTTTCATCGGGGCGATGGTACGGCGTGTGGAGCAGGAAAATTCGCCCAGCCACGTTTCCCTCAATCAGGCCCCTCTTACGGAGTCTTCGTGGTTTTCATTGGCATTTGTTAGACATGAAAATCGCCATGGTCGATCCCATGATGTCGGCTCACCGCGTGGCCGCGTTAAGAAAATTCGTGGTAAATTTCATGAATCCAACGGGATTATATATGAAATGTGCAAAAATTAAGTCATGATAAAAGTTAAAGTAAAAAAAGAAAAACCCTGGAACAATAGAAACTCACGTTTAAAATACGATCCAGTAAATATTGTCAACACAACAATGTAAGAACAAAGGAAAAAAAAACAACTTACCTCAATGGAGGGTTATTTCAACAAAATAATTAATGATGAGCTGCCGCTGTTCGAAAGTCAACCGTCACGTCAAATCTGACATTGACAGCTGTCAAAAGATGACCATAGAGCAATCAATACACAGACACGAAAACTCCTCAATCGACTAAATTCCGAACTAAAAGTGTGAAACAATTTAAAAATCCAATAAAACGTCAAAAATGTATTTAATAATTTGGAATGCACAATAGGTGCGTGTAACGAGTAAAAACCGATGTTACAATACATATATAATTAGGGTCCTTGAAAAGTCTAGCTTCTAGATCATAAAAACGTTTTAATGCTAAAATATGTAATGAATCACCTAAGCTTTGATGAATAGAATGTAATGGTAGCTTAAGGGGCAAGACAACCTGAATTTGATTGTTTTGGCTGTCTAGCTGCACATTTTCACTAAAAACTTGTTCACACAAATCATGTTCAGAGTGTGCTTCTTGAAAGATTTCTAGTATGCTCTCAGACTTTCAGAATTCTGAAAGAGCTTGATTGAGATCAGAATCACATGTATTGCAAAATAAAGTAACAACTGGCTGTGTGTGAGGAGTTTGAATGTTACCTGCGATAACATAGCCAAACTTTGTATTTAATAGGGGTGGTGTGGATGTGGCAGCACTGTTGCTCTCTCCTTCACAGCTGGCTAGCAGTTCAGCTGGAGGCTTAGATGGCAGCAACACCTGAAACACAATATCAGCACCTATAAGAATGTGTATGTTACTTGGTTCATTGAACCTTTTGTCAGACAGCACAATATGTGGGGGTAATACTACATTCTGTAAATTGAACTTTCTCTGAGGCAATTTGGAGGTTATTTAATATGTAACAAATAATTGGAACTGAAAAGTTTTGAGTATGGGAATGCAATTCTAAATTAACTTTTTCTTTTAATTTATTGAAACTATTACCTATGCCAGAGACGGGTGTGTTGGCAAAGCTAACTTGTAATTTAAATAAATCAACCAGTTCTTTAGTCACAAAAGAAGCTTGTGAGCCTGTGTCGAGGATAGCCTTAACATGGACTTCTGTACCTTTACTCCCTATAAGTTTCACCTGTGCTGTCGGCAACAGTACTTGTTCAGTGGCAGCTTGTGACATCAATGTGACAGGTGATTGATTGATTCTCCTTACAAACTTGGCACTTGAAAACATATCTATATTTTTGATTGTTTATAAACCTAAATCAACACACATCTTTACAAGTCTGGGTCTCGGAAGGGCCTTGGTCATAGCATCATCTAATTGTTCCACAGAAGATGTCTTTTGTACATCAATAAGACCTTTGAACCATCTCTCTGACAAAGTAATTTCTCACTCTAATGTGCTTTGTCTGCTTATGAAACTCGGGGTAATGTGCTAGGCGAATAGCAGCTTCATTGTCCACTTTCATAGTCGGAATCCCTTTCAGTATTGTTAACTGGCTAAATAATCTATGTAGCCACACTAGTTCACATGTACCTTCACTGTTGAGATTGCAACCGAAACTTGACGTTGACTTAGCCATGAAACTATACCGCCGGCAAAAAGGCATGCTACTCCAGTGGTGGACCGTCCTGTATCCTCATCTCCAACATGATCAGCATCACTGTAGCCTTCTACAATCACTTAAGCCAAATCAGAACTATTATCTAATACCATAGGACATTGTTCCTTTTAGATTTTTTTTTAATAATAATAATAATGTTTATTAACCAAAAAGAGATTTTAGATATCGGAATATTCTTTTGACTCGAAGCACATTTGAAACTGTAAGACGTAGAAAATCAAGACTGCAACCACGAGCATTGATTTATTTATAGTATAGCAGATGTAAATACTATAGCTTTTTTAATGTAATATTTCACGGCACCATTGTTGCTTTTTTATCTTCTTTTTTTCATGATGTCAAACGGCTACAAAATAGAGCCACATTCGCCAGTGTCTAGTAACATTTCTAGAAAAGCATAACGCCTGACGATAACACATTTATGAACACTCAACACACAATGTTTAATATACCACCGATATTAAACATTAACTTTTTGGAAAAAAACTTCACTTTTTAACTTCCCGCCAAAAAGTCCAAAAAGGTTTTTTTTTTTAATTCGGCATCACCATAGGTATTTTGCCAGTGTCAAGTAATATAAATTATTTCAGTTTTCGATCATATGCACAGGCCCAAAGGCTAGGCCCAAGTAAAATATCTCCCCATCCCTCAATGAGTAAAGTGATGAATACTTCACTGAAAGATTTTTTATGGATTTTTTGTGAGAAACTGAAAAGCCAAGTTTCGTCACTTTGTTTCAATTACCTAAACTCGTGCACTTTTCCGAACCCATAATGTTCAATATTCCACTTATATCACTCACTATAACTCGCAGGAGCACTAGTTTTAGAAATTAAATCATAACTGACGCCATGACTTTACATTTTCACGCCAAAAAGCCCAAAAAGGTTTTTTTAGCACTTGTTTTGTATATTTTTACGAATCTGACTACTAGGCCTTTGGAGCCTATCAGTTGCCGGATATCTTGGGAGAACTTCAAAATAAAATTTTCACAACTTATTTCCGGACACGTCATAAACACAATGGTTAAAAAATGCAATTGTATTTATATTATACTCCACACGAGCTATACCCAGAACTTTGGAAAGGCCTGCGCGGGGACATGGGTTCAACATGTAGAAGCCATTTTTGTTTTTTAGAATTTCAATGTTATGTTAGCCCCCTGCTGTGGTCAACTGCTGAAAATGATAGCATAAACAGCGAATTGACGTCAGTAGGCGGAGGAACTATTGCAGGAATATTGTAAAATAATTGGGTCTATGGATTGAAGTTTGGATGGACATGAGATGGGACTATAGGAAGGGTTACGGACATTATTATTACTTACTAGCTGTGCCCCGCGGTGTTACCCGCGATTAAAAAGTATGTCCTTTATCCCACGGGAACCATACATTTCACCGTGATAAAAGTAGCCTATGTGCTATTCCAGACTATAATCTATCTCTGTGCCAAATTTCATCCAGATCCCTTCACCCGTTCTGGCGTGATTGAGTAACAAACATCCATCCATCCAAACTTTCACATTTATATTATTCGTGGGTTTCGTGAGATTATCAGGCAAGCAGTTGATACATCTAGTAGATGCCAGTATCCGGTTGTTGTTCACAAAGTGTTAAGATGGAAGGATGTTTGATGGATCATATTATAAAATAGAACAACTCATTTATGCCACTATTTTATTTTAATAAAAATCTTTGTAAATAAAATAGTGTTACTTTGATACGTAAGTTATAAAAATGCAATTGCTTCAAACATGTTTCAAATCGATAAAAGACAACTTTATAAAAAAAAACTTCAAAATTCTCTGTACCTGAAAAAAAAAACATTGTTAATTAATTTATGGACTTACCTACTACTAAGCAAAATTCAGATATACCCACATGATAAACCATTTGCAGTTCATATATAATTTGAGGCGACACATTGTTACGAAATAACACTATGGTGGATTATAATTATATCCACGGGACAATAAAAAAAAACTAGGTCAAAATTAACTGGGCGGAGTCCACAGAAACTTTTCATGTAGATATTTTTTTATCTTACTATGTCTATGTCATAGAAATGTAATAATGTAATTTTCCCATAACAGAACATCATTTAAACCTGGCACTCACTAGGCGGCACGTCGCCGCGGCAAAGGATTATGTAAGTACAAAGTATATTGAATCTTATTTTAATAACCTTAGCATCACATTTCGTTAACTCTCTGGTCTCAGCGTGACCAGTAGTACTATTCTGTAACGACAATCTCATATCTCGATTGTCGAGATATGAGATTGTCATTACAGAATAACACTACTGAGCATATCGCGGGAAGCTGCGGCATACTATCATTTTTAATACACAACCAACTGGGCAGCGCAGTTCACAAACCGAATGTATTAAGCACAGTATCCCACGGTATCTTTCGGCGAGCCCTGGGAAGCTTCGGCATCCCGAAGGATCCTATAGAATCCCTCGGCATTCCAATGAATACTTTGCCGTGAGCGCCCGCCTACGGGGCTCCTGTTACCTCTGGATGCAAGGGCCCGGTTCCTTGCGCTGCTCCTCCGAGTAGTAGATACACTCCAGGTCGGTGAAGCCGAGCAGTTCTGCCAGCAGGTTTATATCCTTATAGTGGGGGCGCGCGCGCAACAGCTGACAACAACAAACGACAAGTTAAAAGATTTTCTTATGATCACTATTTTAAATGCTTTGTTGTGCCATTGTAACATGGGGAATACAATGACGACCCAATTGGTACAGATGGTAGTGACTGCTATCTTTACTGAGGGTCCTGGGTTCGAATCCCGATGCCGGACTCTGTCAAAATGTCATTAAATGATATGCTACGATGACGATTTCACCGACCATTCAAAATGCCGTTCCTAAAGAGAAGGGGGCAAGACATTTCATAATAATAATAATATAATATCGCCAGACGAACACACCAAATATACGGCCCTGAACGAAGTCATGCTTTTATTTTGGATACCGTACAAAGTATATAATACTTATATAGATATTAAACATCCATGACTCAGGTAAAATCATTCGTGCTTATCACACAAAGTTTGTCCCTACCAGGATTTGAACCCGGGACCGTCGGCACAGAAAGCAGAGTCGCTAATCAGGCCGTCATGGTTGCTCTTTTATTAGGATATAATACATCTTTGTGTTGTTTGTTATTATGAGTTTGTGAGAACAATGTAGGAACGGCTATGCAGGCTGGAGTAGCTGGGCCCCAAGTCTGCTAACACAATCGATTCATAATTGAACAGCAACCGCTTAGTAACTGTCACTTTTGACAGATATTGTATGGGATATCTGTCAAAAGTGACAGTTACTAAGAGGTTGCTGTTCGATTATGAATTGATTGTGTTAGCAGACTTGGGGCCCTGGTTAACTTCAAATCCTCGCCTTAACACCCCGTAAGTGAGTCGTGTGGATGGTACCTCGGTGGCGACTTCCTTGCGGTCGTCAATGGGCGGCATGTTCCAGAACACAAAGCCCACCACAGTCTCGTCCTGCAGGTAGAACAGCAGCCCGCGCTTGTATCTGTTCTGGTACTCCACGGTCCTGAACAACACACAGTATGCAGCGCCTAGACCCCAAGGGCGTTCCCGTGCCTCCCCCCCACAAGGCCGAAAAAGGTACACCGTTGGGAGTCGATAGGAGTCCTACATAACCCGCTTGCCTCCCCTGAGGCTTGCCATCCATGAGAATTTCCACACGTGAAATTAAAGGCCCTGGGCCCCAAGTCTGCTAACACCATCGATTCATAATCCAACAGCAACAGTATAGTAACTGTCACTTTTGTCAGATATCCCATACAATATCTGTCAAAAGTGACAGTTACTATGCGGTTGCTGTTCGATTATGAATCGATTGTGTTAGCAGACTTGGGGCCCTGATGGCTTGAATACTACGAATAGAACAGCTTATCGCCCAATCTGTAGAGCAGTTTTGTAGGGCCCCTACCAATTGGCATATAAATGAGAGGCCAACTTGCTCTTTGACATGCCAATTTTAGAGGCCCTGCCAATTGGCCCTAGATTGGGTGCCGAGTTGGGCAGCTCGCAGAGACTTTAACCCTCATTAACAATTGTCAGTTTTTTTTATGGGAAATATCTCAAAAGTGACAATAACGATGCTATTGCCGGTAGATTGCGAGTTGATTGAAATTAAGGTCAAGCAGAATACTTTCGTTACGGTAAAGTTAGCAAGTGCCACCCTGCTCACACCATACACTTCCTTAATAAGAATGACAGTGACGGCATGCTTTCTCGATGACAATGCGACAACATAGCATAGAGCTCGGAACGTAGGCCGCTTAGCTCAACGCAAGTCATCGATAGAACTAGGCGATACTTGGCGGAAATCCATTGTTAAACAAATGGGCGAAAAGGAACCCACCACTGACCCTCGGCTTGTCAACTTTTACAATTATAAACCAAACAAGTTGATCGATAATTAAAGAAGCCAGCAACATCAAACTCCTCTAAGATGTCAGTCGAGAAACAATCTGTCACGAGTGTCGTAACCCCAATTAATATGCAATTCTACGCGAAACGATGCGAATCTAAAAGAGTATTCAAAACTTACTACTTTTTTAGATTCAATGCAAGCGGTTACAGGATCGATTGTAGTTACTGAATATTTTTGTTACCCACAGTGCCTACTCGTACTATGGTGTATGTGCACCTCTGCCTACCCCTTTGGGGATTATAGGTGGGTATTTTGTATTTATAATGTATACTTTTTGTAGCAGGGCTTCTCGCCGCCGCCGGTCTCCGCCAGCGCGGCTTGCTTGGACGTCTCGTCCGAGCACTGCTTGAACAACGCCACGATGGGCATGCACGCGCCCACTTCGCCCACCGCCTGGGTACCGCACAATTCACATTAAGACCATAGAGATACAAGGAAAAGTGGACTTAACTATTTTCAATATTAATTTAAACAATTTTTAATAATATGCATGACAGTACGCTGGGTCAACATCTATACAAATAAATAAAATTGGAGTGTCTGTTTGTAATATTTCAGTTCTGTGCCTTCGGCTTGACCTTTCGGAGATTAGCTATCATACCTACCGCACACAAGACTCTCTTACCTACGTATAGTTTCGTCTATGAGTGAGTGGAGCGGTGCGGGGTAAGTCCCCCCGCACGCGGCGCCGGCAGGGCGCGGACACGCGGGCCGCGAGCCCCGCGCTTCCGCGCCGCTTCCTCAGTACGCTGTTATTTACCGAGCAGTGCACAAGGTTTTCGCTCCAATGATTTAACGTTGTTGTAACGTTCGTAAAGTTTAGTGAACTTACCAAAAAGTGATAAGTGCATCGTATCGCTGACAAAGGTAAGTCGATTTCCTATATTAAATAGTTTTGTCTATGGAATTACGAGTGGTACTACAGTGGATATTTTACGAGTTTAAAACTTAGTGGTGGATGATTCCATAAATAAATGCACTTCTATTTTCGTTCGTTCGTCATGTTATCGTTGTATTGTAAACTAGGCGTAGTCTTACGACTCACTAGTTATGCCACCCCTAGTCACCCGTGGTCGCACGACCCGTGACATTCGGCTTTGGCCTCAGCCACCAGGCCCGTGAGCTGCAGCCGTCCGGCTCGTGAGACGCAGCCGTCCGGCTCGTGAGACGCAGCCGTCGGCTCGTGAGCCGCAGGCGTCGGCTCGTGAGACGCAGCCGTCGGCCCGGGAGACGCAGCCGTCGGCCCGTGAGCCGCAGCCGTCGGCTCGTGAGCCGCAGCCGTCGGCTCATGGGCCTCATCCGTTCGGCCAGTGAGCTGCGGCCGCCCGAGCTATAGGACGCAGCACGACTTCAAATTTTTTCTTTTTGCTTCAGATGGTTCAAGAAGCGACCTTAGTTTCTCTGGGAGATCTACTGGTTGAAACTGGCGAGACCGAGGCAGACAACGAAATCCTAGAACGGGTGAAGCTTCTAGCACAAGAGCATTTGCCGGACGGCTGGACTTCTTGGAAAGTTACGCGCCTTTCTAAAGATGAAGTTTTTGGCGAGCGCGTTGATCCCCAGGTTTTAAATAAGCTGCGATACGCACTTCCGACGGTTCAGCTCGCGAAGGCTTTTGTTCCGGAGACAACGCATTTGTCGGAGAAGGGGTTTCGGGACCTGAAGATTAAAATGTTAGATTGGGCCTTCACGAGAGGCTTGATTATCAGCCCACCAGCCATCTGTAACAAGATCAGAGGCTCAGCTGCAGCTACGGAACTGTTTAATCAAGCAGTTAGGGTCGAAAGACCCATGTCAAGGAAGGACGCCGATCGTGCTCTATCGTTGGAGACAGACACCGAACCCGCATGCTCGAGGCGGGGACGAAGGCGAATTTCTTCGGATCCAGAGTCAAATGATGCATGGGCTCCAAAAGCAAAACGCTCCAGATTGGACTCTTTAGAGCAGCAAATGAACACCATGTTTTCAACTCTCATGGAAAGAATCGACTCGCTGGCCTCAGAGAGGCGGGGCCAAACACCGATGTGCCCCTCTGAAGTATCAGGGTCCTCGAATGAGGAGAACCTACACGCCCCTTCACGGCCGTGTTCCCCGGATGAGTGGCGGGCACCGTCTCTATGTTCGGCTTTAGAGAGGTCCTCTGAACAGCAGCAGTTAGATTTGCCGGAATTAGAATTTCTCCCTGATGTGAAAGAAGCTGATCCCATTATCCCAGCACCGACAGAACATATCAAGGCAGAGGGTATAGCCTGTCAAAGGTTTGGTTCGGAAGCGTGGAATCGCATACGTTACAAGGAGGTGGTCAAACGTCTTCACGCGTCACCGGTATTCAGTGCCCTGAGAGTTAACCCTGAGCTATCGAACCTTGGTGTACAGCATTCAAGTTTCTTAAGCCGACAAGATGGCGTTTTAGGAACGATTACCCATGGCCTCCTCGGGCAGAGAAAAGCTTTGGCTGAAGAACTTAAGAAGCTAGCCAAGAAGTTTCCAACCGCTGCCGAAGATTTGAGGAAACTTCTTTCAGAAGGCTCAGACTTTAAGGCCACATCGGATGATTTACTCCAGTTCGTTTGCGCTCATCGGGCAGAAACACTTGAAATGAGACGTAAAGCGTTCACACCCAAGAATGAAGCCCTTTCCTCCGTACTTCATCAAATTCCCCCGTCAGATACTCATCTTTTTCAGGAAGAAAAACTTTCCGAGTTTTTGAAGGACCACGGTGGCGCATCACGTATTTTTCCAGCACGCTATGGAAGAATTCCCAATAAACAGAGACCTACATTTCAGCAACCCAGACAAACCTCTCGCCACTCTGGTTTGCACCGAACAACGAAGTCCAGAAACCCAGTATGGCATACTCGTCCAACACAAGCGCCCGTTGTTTCGGGAAAACGTGGACATTCGAACAACCAAGGGAAGAAAAGACCAGATAAGAAAGACCAACGTCAACAGCGTCGCAATTATTGACAATTTCAAAGGGGGACAGCTAAAGATGTACGAGGAACGATGGCGGGAATTGGGAGCTCCGGATTCGGTTTTAAAGATAATTTCGGGTTATGCGATACCCTTCGTAAAGAAACCACCCTCGGTACCCCTGGACATGAAATTAATACAGAATTTTGCGACAAGACCCTCGAAATTAATGGCCAAAGAGTTGACTTTGCTTCTAAGATCGGGCGTAGTCGAAAGATCAACAGCCAGAACAGGGTTCTTGTCGAGGATGTTTCTAATACCAAAACAGAATGGGAAAGTACGACAGATCTTCGATCTCCGACGGTTAAATTTCTACTTAAACCCAAGCAAGTTCCGCCTCGCAAATCAGAACTTTGTCCCCAAATTTCTCCAGGAAAACGACTACATGGGGAAATTAGATATTTCCCAAGCTTACTTCCATGTTTCAATAAGAGAAAGCCATCGCCGATTTCTAGCCTTCGCTTACGAGAACCAGCTTTACCAAATGACCTCACTCCCGTTCGGCCTTTCGAGTGCTCCATTGGCCTTTTCCCGGGTGAGCAAATGGTTAGCAAGCATGTTAAGGACACGGGGCATTCGCGTGCTGGTTTATCTCGACGACTTTCTTTTTGCACACCAAGACCCCCACAAGTTGCAAGCTCAAATGGAAGAATCAGTCATTCTTTTCCAAAGTCTAGGCTGGATGATCAACAGAGAGAAATCAATAATGAAGGCAACCCAAGAGATAGAGTTTCTAGGCATCGTGTGGAACTCAAGGACAAACCAAAAAAGTCTTCCCGATCAAAGATGCTTTCAATTGGCGAAAGACCTAGAAAGATTAGTAAGGATCCGTTGCTGGAACTGGAAATTGGGCACGTCCTTAATAGGCAAACTAAACTTTGCTTCATTGGTGACTCCCTTAGGGCGGCTATTCACAAGACATCTCCAGAGAGCAAGTCGTGCTCTGCCGGAAGAAAACCCCGGAAAGATGTTGTCACTACCGAACGACGCCATCGACGACTTACGTTGGTGGATAAGGAATCTTACAAAGCCAGGACAAATTTTCACCCCAGAGCCCAAAGTTTTTGTCACTACGGACGCTTCCAATCTTGGCTGGGGAGTGCAAGTAGGAAATCTTCACTTCTCGCAAGAATGGACCATGGAACAGTTGAACTGGCACATCAACCAAAAGGAATTATTTGCGGTGTACAAGGCTCTGAAGACATTTCCAGAGGAAACAAGTGGTCAATCGGTAATGATACAGTCAGACAACAGAACAGTCGTAGCTTATTTGAGAAACCAGGGTGGAACAAGATCGTTGAAGCTACTAGAGTCAGCCAAGAAGGTACTCCTTTTTGCGCATCACCAAAAGATGGATCTTTTTCCCTTCTACATCCCAGGCCAATACAACACCATCGCGGACTCGCTGTCTCGGGGCATGACTCTCCCGGATTGGCACTTGAGCAAGGAAATAACGACATTCATATTTCAAAGGATGGGCACACCGGTAATAGATCTGTTTGCCACAAATCAATCCAAAGTAGTCCCTTGTTATGCCACGATAGACGCCAGGGACTCTGCGGCTTCCCTTGTAAACGCCTTCAGCATGAGGTGGGACTTCCACCTGGCGTGGGTTTTCCCGCCCCCTCCTCTCATTCCGAAGGTCCTCCAACATCTAAACAAAGCATCGGGACTATTCCTAGTGGTTGTCCCACGTTGGGAGAAAGTGTTTTGGAGACAAGACCTCAGGAGGAGGACAGTACAACCACCATTCCGAATATACAACTTGGATCGTCATCTGATAGACCTGTCAACGAATCGAACTCCTCCGGGAATGAAAGGCCTCTCTTTAGAGGTTTGGAAGGTACGGGGTGGAGCCACGTAACTGTAGGTCTCCAATCTGAAGATATCGCTCTCCTCCAATCCGCTTGGCGGGACTCAACCTGGAAAACTTATAGCTCCTCATGGAGGCAGTGGACTTCGTGGTGTAAACAATATGGGGCAAAACCTGATCATCCTCGTCCACAGGAAATTGCGTCATATCTCTGTTTTCTATTTAGGGTAAAAAAAGCTAGCATACCCAACTATATTAGTACATAAATCAGTTATAGTAACCCTTTCTGATCCCGAACAGACCAAAAATTTATCTTCGCATCCTGTGGTTACTTCAATTTTAAAAGCGATCTGCTTACAGAAACAAGCTTCAAGGAATCCAAAGTCCCAAATTTGGAACATACAGGATCTGCTTCGTTGGATAGAATCTCATCCACCAAACGAAGATAGCATCTTTCAGGTTTCACGCCACGTAGCCTTATTACTATTACTAGCTTCGGGCCGGAGGATCCATGATCTAACCCTTTTGAGTTTAAGCACAGATAATTTTTGCCTTTCGGAATCTTCTGTAACGTTTTGGCCTCTATTCGGCTCAAAAACAGACGGGGCAAATAAGCGGCAGTCAGGATGGTTGTTACATAGTTCAGAAAACTGTTTATTTGACTTAGTAAGGTGGATCAAACACCTGATTCAAGTATCTTCAGAAAGACGTAGGTCTCGAGAGGGTTTACATAATCTCTTTATTACAACAAGAGGTATAGTTAAGGCGGCATCTAGGTCAGTCATAGCGGGCTGGCTGAAGTCTACCTTCTTAGATTTAGGCATTGATTGTGCTCCGGGCTCCATTAGATCAGCCGTGGCCTCATTCCATTATGAAAATGATACCCCCTTAGATGTGATTCTGAAACGTGGTAACTGGAGAGGGGCTACTAATTTTTTTAAGCACTATTGTAAGATAGTAAAAAAACCTCGCTCAGATACGGTCAATGCGCTAAATAATTGTTTCGAAGCGGTTTAAGTTCCTAGTTTGTCTTTGATTTCAAGCTGTGATTTAAGATAAATAATTATGATTAAGAGATTTTATATTAAAGTGGTTATAGTTTATGAATGTTGACTCATGAATATAAGTATTACGACTGCCCTTGATTCCAAGCTGTGATTTAAAATAAGTAATTATAATTAAGAGGTGTCCATTAAAGTGATTAAAGTTTATGTTATACATTTTGACTGATGAATATAAGTATTACAATTAGTAAAGGAAATTGAATAAATTCCACTAATGTGATAACAAATAAAGGCTGATTTCGGTGAATGGTTGTTGCATACTTATTTCCTTTTATTCTCAACACCTATAGTGATAGAGGTCACAGTACGCTGGTATCGTAGGAGCCGGCAGATTACAAACACTTCTCCGAAAGGTCAAGCCGAAGGCACAGAACTGAAATAGAACTGTTTTCTACCCCGAAGGGAGGAAAACAATTATTTCAGGTCTTGCCGAGGCTTGACCTGAGCAATGCCTTGCCGACTCTTTCGGGAGCAGGTACTGAGGAAGCGGCGCGGAAGCGCGGGGCTCGCGGCCCGCGTGTCCGCGCCCTGCCGGCGCCGCGTGCGGGGGGACTTACCCCGCACCGCTCCACTCACTCATAGACGAAACTATACGTAGGTAAGAGAGTCTTGTGTGCGGTAGGTATGATAGCTAATCTCCGAAAGGTCAAGCCTCGGCAAGACCTGAAATAATTGTTTTCCTCCCTTCGGGGTAGAAAACAGTTCTATTAAAATAATCGCTTTTCACTAAGTGCAAAGTTTTTGTTTGTCGTGTTTGTTTGTGTTTGTCGTCTGTCTGTCTGTTTGTTTCGGCTAATCTCTGAAATGGCTGGACCGATTTTGACGGGACTTTCACTGGCAGATAGCTGATGTAACAAGGAGTAACTCAGGCTTCTTTTATTTTAGGAAAACTTTTTTGTTACAGCTAGTTTAAAATGAAAGCTGGTATGACCTCAATTTCGAGCGCTTGCCCCAGCTGCACCCAGAAGTGGCGCTCCATGTTGCACGGCACCCAGTAGCCGGTCATGTTGGCGCCCGCCACGAAGCCCTGCTCCTCCGCGTTGATCACGTGCTCGAAGCGCATGCGCGTGTCCTTCCACTGAGAGTAGAAGCTCGCCGCGTCGCCCGCCTGCGGGGGGGGGGGGGAGGGGGGGGGGTCATGTTAGCTAGATTTAGCGCAATATCTCCTTTGGGAAAGAAATAATACCCAAGCATTACTTAAATTCATTAAATTAAAACCTGTTTAGATACATTTAAACAAAAAAGCAATCTAAGTGAGGTATGCATACATACTACCATTTACAGTAGGAACAACATGGTAGACACTGTGCACTCCAAGACGAGCATGGCTTGAGGAGCTTCCATCGCTCTCCTCATATATCATGCAAGGCGCTTGCTCGGCTAAAATGCAAGTTATTACGTACAACATAAAGGTGTGTTCTGGCCTCGAGCTCGGTGTTGACTAGGATGCCGCCATTCACCGAGTCCTGCTCCAGAAACGAGGGTTCGGCTATCTCCACGCGCGGGTCCGCGCCGATAGCAACGAGTACCTACCATTTAATAAAACATTAAGCCTCAAATTTATAGACAGCTATAATGGCATTATAACGAACTTTTCAGAGGAAAAAGTGCGTTATAATAGCTTTACAATACATTATAACATTCTATAAATTTGAGGGTACATCTCAATCCGAGGGGGAATTCGGGTCATAGTCAGGCATCTCGTCGATCCTACAGCGCGCTGTACCCCGGCGGTCGGGGCTAACCGCGCTTGCAAGGGATAGAGTTATGCGATAAAAAGAGAATCGCATAATTACGTTATAATCATTTTTAAAACAAGAGTTGCGTATTGTTTAAATTTCTTTGCGGAGCAAAATATCGGTTCGTAAAAATTTGGTTAATCTGTGAATCAGCGAATAATTCGATAATTTAATGTTAAATTTAATTACTTTGGTAGGTATGCGCGCGCGACCCTCGAACGTAAAACCAATTTCAACCGTATCTCATGGTTTGTAAAGTTGACTTTTAATTGTTATCGTATTCGCAGCTTCACAGCCACCCGGTCGGTATGCGGTGACCCTAATAGCTAAGAAAATAATTACGTAATCAGTGACTAGCGAAGTCCCGTTGGACAGCGTCAACTGCAGCCTGCCGTCGGGTGACTCGAACGCGTCGTACACTTGTGCTGTAAATAAAATAAACCAAAAATACATTAAGCATATTAACATAGTTCAGATATATATATAGCGTGATTCAGAAAGGGTATACTAAGCCTTGAACCTGTGCTTCTTAAGCGCAAGAATTTTGATACATCGATAAGAAAAAAATTGCTCAATATGTAATTTTTTTGGGATCAAAATATAGTTTTTTAAATGCCCTAAAGACGAGCAAGTCTTAGCTTAGCGTTTAGCCTCTCTGAGTCCGCCTGTAATGGGAAGTAATTGTATACTGGGATAACTTAATCCATTCTACGGTACCCATACTACAAGCCTTACATAATTTGGGAGCATACAATTGGTGTGTTCGTCTAGCTATCTATACTAATATTAAAAATGTGAAAGTTTGGTTGGATGAATAGATAGATAGATGGATGGATGGATATTTGTTACTCAATCACGCCAGAACGGCTGAACGGATCTGGACGAAATTTGGCACAGAGATAGATTATAGTCTGGAATAGCACATAGGCTACTTTTTATCCCGGTAAAATTTATGGTTCCCGTAGGATAGATTTGATTTAATTTTTCATAGCGCAAAGGATCGACATGATTTTTTGCGCGAGTAACACCGCAGGGTGCAGCTAGTATTACTATAAATTGGAAAGCCTGACTTCACCGGGCATCCGCCATCCGTCGCTCTTACCGCGATAAATGCCAACAGCACGCGGCAACATTCAGTTGTGGACGCAACGCGCTTGAAAGAGATACACACGATAAAAAGAGAAGCGCATATTTACGTAAAATTAATTTTTAAAATTCTAAAAGGCGCGGTGTGCGAGCTGAAGTGCAGTTTATTGCGTTAAAACATAAGTCGCTATTTATTTAAATGTCCTCGGGTAGTGAAATATCTATTCCTTAGAAGTATAGGTTAATCTGTGGCGTCAGGTTTTAAACAAACTTTTGGGCATCTGTGTGACTCCCTCGCACTTGATCTTCTCCGCCGCCCACTCGCCGAGGTACTCCGGGATGATGCCGGCCAGGATGCCCTTGTCCTTGAAGATGTGGACGAACTGGATCGGATCTTCCTCCGGAGGCCGCTCCACAGTTTGATCTGCAGTCGAATTTTTTGAATGACAGTTATCCAATGTCATTTCATGGAGAATTTGAACTTTTCTTGTTCTGTAGTATCTTGGTAGATGAGAGCAGTTACATAAACCCTAATGTCGCTGCTAAAAATACAAAATGAAAACAGCTCCTTAGGAATATTTTATATTTCCCTAAAGAGCAAATTTCTATTGGCGATAATGTTTTTAACGAAAAAAATATGGTTTGTTGAAATAAAACTTATTTTAAGGATTTTCGTTTATATTCTGATTTTACGTGCCCGACGTTTCCATTCCGTGACCGTGGTGGCTGTAAAGCAGCCGAAACGTCGGAAACGCAAAATAAGTTTTATTTCAATGTGTAGTATTCGCGTAAATATAAGAAATCAATATTATGGTTCGTATAGACATTTTAGCGTTTATTGACCCTATAGCCTATAGATAGCCAGTGGCGTAGCATAGGTCATTAGCACCAGGTGCGGATTTCAAATTTGTCTCTCGTCTCTTATTTTTGCTATTAATTATAAAAAAATGGGGCATGGTAACGACAAAAAAAATTACGAAGAAAACACTGAAAGAAATATATTGTTTTTTTACTTAAATATATTTTTTCATATCTTATTTTTTTTTTCTCTAACCGCCACCTACGAAATGCCGCCCCCGGCAAAGTGCCGCCCCCCCCCCATGCTACGCCACTGTAGATAGCCTCTGTAATTGTAAATATAAATAATATTATGAGCGTAGTGTGTGCAGGGTGCTCACTCATCTTCCCCAGATGCCAGGCCAGCTCGCAGCCGAGCGGGCCGGCGCCGATGACGGTCACGTGCTTGGCCTCCTTCACCTTGCGGTACGCGATCTCCAGGTCCCGGATCGTGCGCATCGTGCACACGCGCTCGCGGACCGGCTTCGGCGCCGACTTGAATATGTTCAGATTCCTCGCTTTTGAACCTTTAAACAAAACGACCGTAAGCCTTGAACGGCTGAACAGGGCCCCAAGTCTGCTAACACATTCGATTCATAATCGAACAGCAACCGCATACTAACTGTCACTCTTGACAGATATTGTATGGGATATCTGTCAAAAGTGACAGTTACTATGCGGTTGCTGTTCGATTATGAATCGATTGTGTTAGCAGACTTGGGGCCCTGAGGCATTCCAAAATCCTTCAAAAGAGTAAATAAAGAGCTTCTTGCCTTTCTCGATAGGGGCCATTATTCAAACGCGCTGTATACAGCGGGACACATAAAGGGTATGCATAACCATTGGGGCCTACACTTCTCAAGCGCATTTTTAATGATATGAAGTCACAATATCGATGAAAAAAAAAAAAAAAATTGCTCCCAAATGTGAGCGCATGTTCAAATGCTAGTATTCCCTTTCTGCGTCACGGTGTATATGTCGTCACGGTCCCAGTAATATTATAAATGTGAAAGTTTGGATGGATGGGTGGATGTTTGTTACTCAATCACTTTGTCACAGAGATAGATTATAGTCTGGAATAGCACATAGACTACTTTTTATCCCGGTAAAATATATGGTTCCCGTGGGATAGATTTGTTTTAATTTCCATAGAGCAAAGGATCGACATGATTTTTTGTATAGGTAGTGGTAGTTTAGGGGTCAGAAGATGACATAGGCATCGACGGTAACACCGCGGGGACGGTAACGCAGCTAGTACGGTACAATAGAGTGCGATATGTCACCGGGTGCCAGCAGACACCTCTCGTAGTAGATGGGCTGCTCGCCGCACATGGTGCGCACGTAGGCCACGTGGTCGTCCGCGTCCACGCGCAGCACGCACCAGCCCGCCGCGATCGACACCGCCGGCCCCTGCTTCTTGCGGTAGAACTTCACGGGGTCCATGAACTTGCGGCACTCAGACTTGTACAAACTAACGGACATAATAATAATAATAAATATCGCCAGACGAACACACCAACTATACGGTCCCATACCAACGTCCGTCAGACTGGCCCAACCCCCACTATCCTAGAGACTTGTGGTGTTGTCTATTCGAATGTACTCCTCGCGAGAATTCGAATGTACACCACAAGTCTCTAGGATAGTGGGGGTTGGGCCAGCCTGACCGACGTCCATACCAAGCAACGCTTGTATTATGGGTACAATGGACTGGGGGCGAACCCGGTATATGATACTCATATACCTAGATATTAAACATTCATGACTCGGGTACAAACGGTCGTGCTCATCACACAAATTTAGCCCGAACCAGGACCTAACTCGGTTCACTAGACCTAATTTCATCGACAAATACAACTACTCACACATACAAAGAGATTCTTTAACAACCGCACGAGTGAGATAGGGAAAGAGAGAGTCGTCAACAATAGAACGGGTGAGGATAAAAGATAAAGTCACTCACGTTTTCCGCCTGCCGTCTTCTATGTAATTGAGGTTTACGAGGTCTGGCGGGTCGTTGTTCCACCACATGTGCTTCGACATGGGCGTCACGCTGTAAGGCATGCAGTCCTCTTTCGTGACGAAGAACACCTGGACAACAGAGGTACATCTTCCTTCCAGCCTCACATAAATCTACGGCCTCTTAAGAAGACTCTTAATCCATACTCCGCTTTCATTGGCTGGAATATGTAGTGATGTTAAAAATATAGACCAGAATGTAGCAACCTGTATAACGTCGCTACAAGAACCATCTTCACTACGCTGCATACAGATTGCGCTGAATATGTCATTTCATATGAAATATCCATACAAGCCTGAATCGCGGTATCAGAGCTTATCAGTTAACATATACACGTATACAAGACACCAACAATAAATATCCTTCGGGTCACAGCGGCGGGCCCCGTCAGGCATAACACCCACCTTGGCACCCTTGTCGTGCTCCATGATCGCCCGGTAAGCGGCCCAGCCGGCTGCGCCTGCGCCGATGATCAGGTACTGGACGCACGGTGGCAAATCACGGTCGTGGTACGGCTTCTTGACCTTGCGCCGAGGTCTCCCTGGTGGGAAACGGCATTCAAGGGTAGTTTTTTCCCAAAGTCGCTCAATTCAAGACCAAGACCAAAACGCAAGTCCCGTGGAGTTTTATAGCCTTTGGGCAGGACTTTCAGCAGCACTATTTTGTTGCAATGGAAGAGGCAGCAGTTCAGTCTCCGCCAGCGATCTAATACTGCCTATTATTATTTTTTTTTAGAAAAATACATAATGATAGGGTAAATTATTTTCGAAACAATAGCATAAAATAACATCAATTACGCATCTCTCGTAACAACAAACGTTTTATCTCGTGTATACACGTTCTAAAGCAACTTACAAATTGGTTTGGAATCTCCAAGTTTTTCTTGTAATTCTTTGTACAGATATAACTTGTAAATCTGGAAGATAAAAAAAATGTATTACAAGGGGCTGTTATTGGTGCCCTAAATAATTCCATAGTATCATTACAGCAGCATGCAAATATGTCTGAGGAGATGAATAGCAAATTTAAAAAAACTTGCCTAGGCTAGATCTGGTTAGGCAGGAAGCTAGGTTAAAATGTAGACTTCCTAGGACCTATGAGAGGGGAATAATAATTCCATTGGGTACTCACCACTCCAATTGTGCTCAGAAATGTCACTAACGCTATGACGTAAATCCAGGGGAAGGGCTTCGGGGGCGGTGGCGGGCACGGTGGCGGCTCGGGAGCTGGTTTCAGGGAGCACGGGCCCTTGAGCTTAGTGCAGTCTAACATTGGCTGTAAGGGCCGGAAAATATGGCCTAAGTATAAGACCTACGAGCGAACAGGTGTCTGTTCTGAAGTGGTCAATTGAAACCAGGCGCAGATACAGTGAGGGGGAATGGGTGCAATAGACCCCCTCCCTAAGACCTTGATAACGATTTATATTTTATAACACTATCACCACTTTGGCTTTATTTGATCAGAGAGAAATTTGTATAATTTTGTGTCCCACCTCTGGCCTCAGCCCGAAACACACAGAATAAGACCTCTCAAGTGATTTTTTTTCCACGCCTGACTAATCCCTCGCTGCCCTTGCAAGTTTAGTCTTCCAATTTATTTATTGCCAAGATTGTAATATAATTTTAATTGTAATTAATGGTTACAATCGCACCTCTACAATAAAACCCAGATGTTACTCTATTTATTTAATGGTAACCATGCGACATTTCTTTTACAGGAACATTGAATTTAGCCGTCGGAAATCAGAGCCGCCATCGTCATGATTATTCAGATTTTGCTGTTGCCGGGGAGTCCACTACCGACAGATCCTCCTTCTCAGCTTGCTCCAATAACGCCATTCGGTCTAGAGGCCTCCACGGCTCGTGGAAGGCGTACTTGTATTTATTTCTCCCATGGTAGCCGAGCTTCGGCAGCGCGTCTCTCACTACTTCGGTGAGCCTTCTTTCAGGTTTATTTTTCCAGTAGTCCGGGTGCACAATGGGCGAATTATGGAACATGTCCTGTATGGAATTGGGTCCGGAATAAAAATTAATCTCTGGACTTTTGAACAGCTCCCTCGCGTCTTCGTTTGGGATTTCCTGTCAAAAAACGTGTACAATTCACTTCGAGAGTATTTGGTCGGTGTTTAGTGCGTTGGACGAAATGTTCGCGGACGGGAATAGGGCTATCGTATTCTGCAAACGTTCGGTACCTTCGATGGTATATAATTATCTTGTTGCTAGTTGATCGCGCAAATGTAGACTAGCCGATGACTGGTGTCTGTCATCATGTTCTCGCTATCTCCTTTGCCCTTGCCTCTGAGCTTATTGAAGAAACCTTTGAGCAAGCCGAAGAAGCTTTCATCTCCGCTCTCCGCCTCCTTATCCTGTTGCATATTCTCGTTCGGGTAAGGTCCCTGTTGGTATTGCTGTTGTGGTTCGCTGTGCGGGTCGCGGCCGTGCGGGTCCGTGCTCGTGAGCAGCGCTCCGGTCCACTGATGAAGAAAGCACAAGCTGGGTTTCATTAGATACTTAATGTCACGACGCGGGGCTCTGATTTCGTCAAACGCACTTCTAACACCGTAATGTCGCAAGGGTTCCATGGGGCTCCGAAGTTGATCGCGAATGTGGATCAGTGCAACATGTCACTCTACTATGGATGGTGATAAGCTGATTGAACTGAAGGATCAACCGCATCAGCAGGCAAAATTGTAGAAATAGATTTTGAGCTTCCACGAGTCGGACCACGTACCGAGCAATCGATTCTTTACTCCAATAAAAAATACATTCTATGTAACATGTTACACAAATCTACATCCAATGCATTGATTCATTTTTTAACAAGATACACAGTTCCTTCAAACTCAAAAAGTATCATCGAACTGATGATGAAAGAAGTATTCATGAAGTTTACAACAACTAGTTTGTTTTTCATAAATCAATGACAATTTAAAAAAAAAAACATTCTTAATAGGCACGAACCTTAGCGTTGCTAGGAGGCAGGGGTGGCACCACCACATCAGGCACTTTGATCCTGTAGGGGTCGTAGTTAGGAGGTTGCGGCTCCTTGGGGCACTCGCAGCGCCAGGCCGGCGGCGGCGGGTCCGCCTTGGGCCAGGGTTCTATCTTCTTCCCAGCAGTCTGGACGATCTCTTGACAACAGACCTCCTTGCCTTTATCCTTAGAGTAATTCATTCGGACAGCTGCAGGGAACATAACACAAGAGTTAGGAATAAAGCCTTACTTATGCATGAGTCTACTTCCAAGATTTTTAAAACCCTATAGCTGGTCGTAAGATAATAGATCAAGGTACATGTTTACGAAAAATTGCCAGGAGTGTTACAAAATTTACAGAATTATAAAAGGAAGCCTGCATGTCAGAGAACAACTAACGAGAATTTAGTCACCGCAAGTAGTAGTGAAGCCATAACAGAAAGGATACGTAAAATATACGAAAGCTGTGTCCAAGCATGTGTGACAATGTTATGTCATATTCCAGTTGTAGCGTACGTACCCATTCGGGGTAAACAGATGGATAGTGTAAGAACTATGTATGATTAAATAAATAACTAATAGCTAGGGTGGCATACCAATTCCATCAAAGATTTGTCCAATATTAGCGTTGATGGGGAACGCCGCATAGTTGATGTGTTTCATCTGGCTACACCGTCTGAACGGTGCTCCGAGCATTTTGATCACAATAATTTAAAGTCCAACAAATAGGTGATTGTAACACGTAATTTTTTAATGCATTGTGTAAATATTGTTTTTGTGTAGTGCGTTGATTACCTGAAAGATTTTAAGCGTTTTTTTTTCTGACAGCGATTGGAAAATAGAAGTTGTCTTTTTATTTTTCAAGTATAAATGGCTTCATAGGCGTCAAGAAAAAGGAGGCGATGTTCTTCTGTCAGATTGAAACTGTACCCCCAGCAAACTTCGGTGCAAATCCCAAAAAGTATATTGCGAGTCTGTGCACATAATATCTGCACATATCATAAAATTGGGTACAACTTACTTTACATAATTTCATCAACGCGAACGAAAAGTATAAAAAATACTATATTTCTATACAGATTTTTTGTTTGATTTGTATTTCAAAATAATTTCCTGTTGTATTGATACTAGTTTGGAGTTTAAGTAACGATCTTAAACACCACTCGTAAAAGATGAGATTAAAGCATGCTGAAATCTAGCTTCTTGATAATCATTACGAATATTTTGAAAGCCATAAAAAATCCTATTTTATAATTTGGAAGGTATGTCTCCCTTGGCTTCCAGGTGCTACAGGAGAAATCCCGTCCACCCTTGGAGAAGTGCAAGGAAAATACCGAATAAACCAAGATTTATTGGAACATGTACAAAATAATAAACACGTTCAATCGAAACACTGATTTTTAATTACAAACATAGGTAGTTTCATAAATTTACATAATTATAATATGGAATGGAGAAGCAGAAGCAAGAGATGTAGGTAATTTTATAAAATAATAGCTATTAACAAATAATTTAATAAAATATGTTTAAATAATAAACGTTATTCCATCCGAATAACACCCTGTCGAAACATGAACAAGACTAGCGTTCTGAGGGCGGATATCTAGTTATGGGCAAGATAGCATAACAAAAGAAAGCTTATGAGACACATAACCCATCCATCAGCCTAAGGATGTCCACTGCTGGACATATGCCTCCGCTCATCACAACCCTCCGTCATTCGCATCCACCGCGATGCTGCGACGCGTGTGATATCATCGGACCACCTTGCGGGCGGCGGTCCTACACTATTTAAACTTACTAGGTCGGCCGGCTCGTTGTCGCCATTCTAGAACCTTTCTGCCCCAACGGCCGTCAGGTCTTCGAGTTATATGCCCCGCTGCCACATTAATTTTGAATGTCGGGTATTCTAGTTCGTCTACGGATTTCCTCATTCCTGACTCTACCGCGTTGCGAAACCCAGAACATAGCTTTCTCCATTGCGCCTTGAGTGATCTTGAACTTATTTATAAAGCTCAAAGTAAGTGACCACTTGTTACTTAGTAGATTTATAGTATTTTTTCAAATTGTATTAGGGATATTTCAAATAATATTTTATTACAAAGCAATTCAACTATTAACATTCATTTAACCTTACCGACGTATATACCACAACGGTCCGTAAGCTAAATACTATTTACAAGTTACTGTTGTATTGTAAACATAAACTGACTATCCAAAAGAAATCTAAGAAAGTTTAGTCCAATACTGAGCGCCACCTTGCGGCAAGATTGGGAGATATATGCTACCATAAAATCAAAATTCTGTGATTTTCTGTGACTATAAAATAATAAATAGTCTGAAGATGACCAACAATCAGTGTTTTAGTTGCCTAACTATTCTGTTAGTAAATTCTTTGGAGTTTTAACTAGCTTCATTAACATTATTCCAAGCTTGCTAGTCCAACTACGAGAGCGTTTCCATAAGGTCTTTTTAAGCAGATAGTCGGTTTACATTTAGGTATGTATAAATACGATTTACTATATTTACTTTATATACAATTATGTACTTTAATTGTATAGACACAAGCAACCTTTCACATTCACAGTTACATTGTTTCAGTTGAAGAGAATTCAATTGCTGACATTTTTTATTTATAAAATTTGTTTTAAGAAACGGTGAAGTAATTTTCGAAATAACTCTAAAGATAACCACGTTTAATGTTTCCGGATCAGAAAAAAGAATCGAAAACAGTATGGAGATACGGGGCCTTGACGTCACCGCCATAACACAGTGCGTGTGCGACAAAGAAAGAGCGATAGCGTATAGCTCTGTCCCCTTCTGTCGGGCGATAGATCAGGTTGTCTTAAGATTAAGCGAGATAAGTAAACATAAACTTTTTAACTAGACCTTTATGTACCGGCAGAGACATCACTAGCTGTCCACCTACCCCATGTACGCTTATCAATGTAAAACACAAAAAAAAAATATAATTTAAAAAAAGTAACCACAGAGTTTATTTTCTCTCTTTGCAATGCTATTGTAAATTGGATAAATGTTACACTGAACAAAGCCATGGTATCAAAATAATATAAACAGTTATTTTTTTCTTAATTCTCTACATCGATTTTCAAAAGGTTTGTTAATAAGGATATGGAAGTTGATCAGTTAGCCCCGCTTTTTTGTTACGTATGAAGTCGTATTCCTATAGCAGAAAAGTTGATTTTGATTTGCGTTTAGGACATACTCGCAGCTCGGACATTTCTTCGAAGACATTTACTTATTTTTTTATTAAAATAACTTCGTATACAGGATTTTGTTTTAGATCATTATAAAAAAAGATTGATTTTGATACAGCTTGGAACGGATCCATAGTTCCAAGGGCACTGTTCTTTGGGAGTTAGTGTAGTTGATTGTAAGTACAAAGCTATGGCATAATAATCTCTTCAGCTGACTCCGGTGGTATCAACACTTCAACACAAATCAACATTCACAGCACACGTTTGTTCGTCCGTATCCAGGCCTTGTCCATGTCTCATTCGAGTCCGAATAGCCAGTTGATGCCTTGCGCGAGGAACAGGATGAGCGGCTGCCACGCCACCAGCCATCGGATCCAGTCCAGGAGCTGCCCGTAAAGGATGTGGGGCCGGTCCCAACTGGGAGACTGGTTAAGGTCCAAATTTTGGCTCGTCTGCGTAGTATTTCGCGGAAGGCCGAATCCGCTATTTTTTTAATGGTTACCCCAGAATTTATAGACGTTTATTACCAAACTAAATCTGACACATGTAAAGAGTGTGTGAGCGAGACAGAAATATATTTCTGTCTCGCTCACAACAACAGTCATGAGCAGGACAGCGATACATTCGGTTTAGTAGAATTAAATTTATGAGCAATTGAATTAGCACTAGTGTGTGTGTGTGTTGTCAAAGGATACGGGTTGGTGAACATCCTCTTGAGGTCCACCTTCTCCTTGCAATAGGGGCACGTCTGCTTCTTGCCGACGATGCACCAGCCGCGGATGCAGAACTCGTGGAACACGTGGCCGCACGTCAGCTTGTACGTGTTCTCTGTTAGGGAGATTATTTTTTTCATGGAAAGTCATGTAGATGTTCACGTTATTGATTTCTTATATTTACGCGAATACTACACATTGAAATAAAACTAATTTTAAGGATTTTATCGCGTTTTTTATTTTTATTTTACGTTTAATAAAAATAAAAAACGCGATAAAATCCTTAAAATTAGTTTTATTTCAATCATGTAGAAGTTTTAGAGCGCGCAATGCATCGTAAACCACACGATCACAACACAACGCTAAACGCCCTATCCGTCTCGTTGGAGTGACAAGCGCGCTCGAGTGTATAAGGTTTTAATTTACATTGCAGTTTTACGTTAAAATTCATAATGATGGTTTTTGTGTTTAAGAATCACTTTGAGATAGACTTCTATTATGATATCATGCTTAAATCAATATAAAAATACTGAAAAAAATGCGTATAATTCATGAAAAGATCGATGGAAAATTCTAATTCTGGGTGTTCCAGAATCATGAGTTGAAATCTATGGTATCAGTTTTCGTTACGAGGCCACTTGCACCCTGTATAATTAATTTTACGATCGTCTTTATTGGCGCAAACGCGAATTCCAATTCTGTTTGGAGTATTACAAGTGACGTTTAGTTTGGGATCGTACTGTTTATGTGGGCATATTATATTATTACTGCCCTAACTACGTACCCAACACGCCCTCCTCGTTGACGTCCACAAGCAGCTGGTTGCCGCAGACCGCGCACACGTTGCTCTCCAGCTGCCGCGTCGGCATCCCCTCTTTTGTGTAGTACTGCAATATAAAACAGGTATAAATGCCGGAGTACACAGGTAACAAACATAGAAAAAAAGTACAATCGAAATTTCAACCTCCGTTTGAAGTCGGATGACGTTAAGATTGTCATCTATCAAGTGAACTGACAAGCGAGTCATGAGAATGCGGTTATTGTCTATTGGATTGGTGGATTGTTTGAAAGCTGGCGAGGCTTCGCGACTCGTGACATTATATATCGGTGGTGTGGAAAGACAAAGTTTAAAAGTATTAAATAAAATAATAGTCCTGAGTTCTGATTCCTAAAAATGATTAATACCGCGACCGGAATCCCTCAAGTGATGGTCAGAGATATAGTTTAAACAATTTGAAACATCTACTTTAGGCTTGCCCCTTTAACTATGTCAAAGATTGTGCCAGAATTGAGCTCACGTCGATAGTTTAATGCCCGGTGGGGATCGAACCCGGAACTTGTCGGTTACAATCGCGGCTTCTAACAACAACAACAAACCAATAGGCTGTTGTTGGTGTAAAATAAATAAAAAAATAGTCCCATTAGCCCCTTCGATTCAGCTAACATGCTTGCGTTAGGAATAAGATTACGTAAATGGTTTTTCGAACCTTATAAGTATGAGGACGGCCCACTTAAGCCCTGCGCTCTTAAGATAGTCCATGGTGCAGTGTAATTCCTTCAGGCACTTTTTACGAAATAAACAAGGTGTCGTCGACATATGTCAAAGCAAATAAAGTTGTATTTCAAATGTTATCGAATTAGTCGCTTTACCGGCACTACGTCAGTGTGCGCTGACCCTAAGCTATCACCATGCTAACAATAAGTTAATAAATCTGCCTCATTGATTTTGAGGTACTGTTTTTAGTTTGTCCCAAGGAAACTATCATTTTCCGGTACAAGCATGCCTTGTTACCAAAGCAAGTGTTTGGCCAACTTCGCTATATTCGTACTACATACTCACCCCTATTGAAGCAGCCATTTTATCAGTACAATACTCAGCTACATCTCTGCCCAGCACCCCAAAGTACAGGCCGTAGAAGAGAAGCATTAAGGCCAAGTCCATCCACTGCTGCGGCTTGTGTCCAAAGATCAAGTTCAGCCCGAAGAGTGTGAGCATCATGAGAATGTAGCCCACCACCCCTAGGAGGCAGCTCACTTTGTATATTAAGTAGAACCATTTGTATACTAATCTGGAAATGTAAATTAAAATATGAGGATCTTCAACATTCAAAGCTTAAAATATATACGGATTTCATCAACACCAAACATACAAAACCTGATGTGCTAATGATTTCATAAAGACAAAAATTCTAGAACGCCAGATTCGGGTTTAATAAAATCAGATCCCTTATTATAATGTTTAATTTAAAAACTGTTTAATATCCAGACAACAATGTAAATCTTGTAGGATTTTTTTTCTTTTTTTAGCCTTTTGTGTGTCCCGCTGCTGGGCAAAGTCCTCTATACTTTTCCTGCCACATGTTACCCCCAAAGGTCCATATCATGACACCATCTTAGTCTTAGTCTGCAACGAGGTTGGGGACCAATTTCTGACAACCAGGTATTGACTCTATTTCTCTACCATCCCAAAGCTGCTTTTATATTAGAACTTATTTATAAAATTCTTTTACAGTATTTCATGAATTTGTTATTTGTGTATTCCGGTACTCACCTAGGTGTAGTAACAGACATGGGTCTGTTCGAGGACTTCCGTATAACAATGGCAGTCAGCAGGGTGAATATGGTCCATATCACTATGAACCTCCACCAACTGTTCTTAGCACTCATGAGCACCGGGATCGACCACATTGCTACCATTGTGAAGAACTGCAAGCACACCGTACACCATTACAACTGGTTCCCAAGCTTGTTAACTCATAGTGGAATGATAATGGCACCATAATTGCCTAATTTTGACCTCAAACAAATGAAGTTGGCCTGCTAAGGCATGATAAAGCCCAATGTATATTTTTTCTGCAAGCACATAATATATCTCCAATCATAATCAGAGTTGGACCAATACTAAACAACGAGTGGCTGTTTCACTTTAATGTGTAATTAAACTGGTTACTTATGGTGTTCACATACATGTTTATAGATAAAATATATGACTAGAGTCACACCTTGCTTTTTTATGAGTTTTTTTGTAATAATTACCATTGTATGAGAATTGACATACATTTTTAAAATGTTTATAGGTAGTAAAATTGTTAACATAAACTTGACTTGTTGAATTTATCAGATAGAACCATTGTATAGAATCAAAATTACTAATACTAATTGTTATAATTCATAAACTTAGTTTTTTATTAATTCAATTGTTGAATTAGAATTTCATGCTGTTATTACTTAAAAAATATTATCAACTGAATGTATGCCCCTAGTCTTTTAAAGTCATGAATGGGCAAGAGTGAAAAAGCTTTCGTCCAGAAGTGGAATCAAAAGTGTGATAGACAATTTTGATTTGACTTCTGGATGAAAGCTTCTACATGTGTTTGAAGATCACTTACAGCATAAGACCGATAATGTCTCTTCTTCCACTCCACAACGATGACCTGTGCTACAATCAGTGTGACAATCAGAATCATCACCATGGTGGTGTGCATGGACTCATGGCCGCGGTGCAGCTCATGCATCTTCTGGTGGTCATATCTGGAGACAAATTTGTTCATTCAGACCAGAGAATTTGATCATGAAAATAGTTTAGAGATCCTTCTATATTTATACATACTTATAATGCTTTAGGCCATATGTAGTATAATACTAGCTACTGAGTAGGTATAATTCATTCAGTATAGCAAGCTATAACTTCAGAGCTTACAGCAAGATGTAAAAGCATTTAGAATAGCCGTCATTGGTATCAGTGCGGAGAAATATAGTATATAATTTTGGGTATTGATACTTTACACCTTCATTATCTATATAACATCGTATAAATAATTACTTTATTTCATCTTCATCAAATCCTACATAGAAATTTAATTTGAAAATTTGGATAACCCACCTAAGTTTTTCTTCGTCGGTCAATTCCTCGTACGTCTGTAACGGAAAAAGATATTAAGTTATACGAAAATAGATGAAAATGAGACTGAAAATATTTTATTAGAATTCGATAAGTTTCCTTACCTTATTTGCGTCGACCGGCCTATGAAGATCCATGATTGTTAGCCCGTATATTTATGTAGGCCGTATATTTACAATATCTTAATAAATATCACCATACGAATTAAGGTTGATTAATTCAATTAAAATAAATAAAATCAACAAAACCTAATTCGCCAACGAGTAGCCCCAGAGAAACTCACGTTCCATATTTCAATTTTCATTTGAACATACATGTTTTTTTCTTACTTTATGTTAATTTATAGATATGTGCATCTCTTTTGCCATGTTAAAAGTGTAGCGTAAATCCAGCAAATGGAACAAATTCTCATTGTGACAGAAATAGAGTGGTAACAAACCACTGACCTCTATGTATACTGTATCATGGACGTCAGTGTAACAAACAGATACTCGACAATACTAATTACACTCGATATTCTCTACCATAAAGCTCTCTACGAATATCTAAACCTCTGACGTCTGTCAATATTACTGTCAATAAAAGTAAGGATCAGAAAAAAAACAATTTGTTTGTTTGTTATTAGTGCCTACTTGTTGTTATATTTTCAGCGTTACGTCGTTTTAGGCTTGACATCATTCAATTAATTGGAATAAAGAAATTACCTACATGTCATCCAGAAATCTAGCATCTATAATGCCTAATAAAGGTAAAATTAACATAACGAAACTGATTAGTCTTCAATACAATTTTACCTGTCGTCGTAGATCACAGTTCTAGTTCATTTTGTATTCATAGATAAGATTCTAATATATATATTTATATAAAACGTTTTCGCCGATGCTGAGGGTTATTTTCTAACCGCCATTATTGCTAGGTATTGCTATAGATACTTAGACTTTGAGGTAAGGAGATGCTCTAGTGAGATTGGTATTCGAATTGATTAGATGGTTCTATTACCCCACTACATTGCTTGTTACTTAAATCAGACTATCACAATGTTCATTTCTCTGTTTATGTCTAGATTTCAACAAGAGTCAAACAGTGGAGTCCAAAGTGGTGGCACCAGTGGTTGGACAGCATGCAGTGGCTTGTACTAGTAATAAAGCCAGTGCAACAATTGCTAAAGTGGGAGGGGGAAAGGTAAGTTCTTATTAAACCTATATGTAATTCCTACCTATGTGAATCCACATTAATCAATTAGTTGCCTATTTATGTACTTAATTATATCTGGATTCCAAATAAATGCAGCTGGCTGATCACACTCTTAAACCCTTTGGTTCACATTGCTAACTATTTTTTGTAGCCAGCTCACCTTAGCGTAACCAGAATTTGCAACATGATTAATATTTTTTTTAAATTAGACAAACCTCTCATTATACCCTTTAAAGATACAAAAAAATTAATCTACCTAACCAAAAAACCTAAAAGGAGCAATGATCTCTTAGCAGTGACCTACAGTAATTATTTTTATTTTTAAGTCCTTGATTTATTTCATCATCAATTTCTTGGTAATATTTACTTTTGGTTGTTATTTTGCTTCTTTTTTCTAACTACCAATATGAAACAGATGCAAAAAATAGGTAGATACCTACTTGCATACAAACCTTGTCACATAATTAATACTGGCTTGATTTGAAAGTAGCTAACAAAAGAATAAATAATATTAACTTTTCTTGGGAGTAGACATAATAGTAGATAATGTTTGAATATTGCTAAAATCTGATTTGTTAAAATACTTCCTATAGAAAATAATGAAACTACACAATTATTTGGTACCATATTTAATATATAACTCGTCTATATGCTCAATAAGATTTATGTTAAGTAGCTGGCCCACATCCTTGGCAAATGTAAAGTCTAAGTGGTTGAACTTAGGGCACGAACAGGCTGGTTGCACCTTCTCCAGCCAGCCAGTTTCATTCAGCTGTTGTGCGAGCTGCATTATTTGCTGTAAAAAAATATATTATATCAATAATAGTGTCGGGAATATCACCTATAAGCTAAGGTAAGTTAGCTTAGCTTATCACCTAGCTTAGTGTGCTATCAGATATGTGGGCTAAAATACCTGAGTTCACACTGAAAACTAAGACTACTGATGCATGGTTGGTGAGGAGAGGCAAAAGGCTGAGAGAGTTTACTTAGCATTGTTAGAATTATTGAGTTAGCCCGCTTAGCTTAGCTCTGTAGTTCGCCGCAGCTACGTGAGCCAAACCAATCTAAGTTAGTTTAGGTCTATGTATGGCCTATTCTTAACATCGTAACGCGAATACAATTTTCACGTGACGGAAATACAGATACTGAATACTGGGACATACAGCCCCCACATTTTATTGCAAAGAGTTTTTTAAATGCTTACTTTGTAATAAAATTGTCCGATTGTTAATGGGCGATGGCTTTGTATTCATTTGGGGGTTATTATAGGTATAGAAGATTGATAGATCTTCAGTATTTTTTACCTGCAAACACTGGGCCCCAAGTCTGCTAACACAATCGATTCATAATCGAACAGCAACCGCATAGTAACTGTCACTTTTGACAGATATCCCATACAAAATCTGTCAAAAGTGACAGTTACTATGCGGTTGCTGTTCGATTATGAATCGATTGTGTTAGCAGACTTGGGGCCCTGTTCTTATATAGCCTACAGAAAATCAGCCTCACAAGCAGTACTGAATTGGGTATAGATTATGTTTAATGACACTTACAGATTTCCTAGTGAGCTGGTCATTTTCTCCGTACAGAAGCGTTGTAGGTATTCGCACATTCGAGATATTGTACGGCTTCACTGGGCTCGACAATGAGCCATCCCACGTCGTAAACACTCCTGTCAAATTAACTTTTACAATAGGAAATAATAGCTTTTCAAAAACGGTATACTAATAGAATTATTTCAAAAATTGTTTCACTGTTAGTAATATGCCTGTGAGAATATCGGAAGATGCACACAACTACCGTACAGTCCCAAACTAAATCCCAACGCTGGTATTATGGTTACTGCAAAATAAACTGGGCGCGATCCCAGTATATAAATACTGATTATGCAGTAAAAAGAAAATCCCTATTGACTAATTTGACAGCAAATAAAAGGTAAAATAGAATCAGACACAGAATATTTTTTATTCACGTAGACTATTATGTACAGTACTTATGAATCGTCAATAGATTATGGAGTAACAATTTATATTGTAGGAAACTGCTAGAAGTATTTGGTGTTAATACACAATAAACAACTTAAGAGTTAGAGCCACTCTTCAATAGCTAATAGTGATATAATTTTTGGGGTTAAGCTTGGATGCACACCTGTAATAGCAATCTTGCCAAAATGCTCCAATTGTCGCAGTGACGCTGGTTGAATCCTATTCATGTACACGGGCATTATTTCCTGAAACAAAAACGACCTGGTTATCATGTCTTGTCCACCAGCAGGGTTATTTTAAACCATTCGAAATCGATATCGGAAACGAAATCGAAAACTTCCGAACTGGATTACCGCAATCGCTATTAAAATTGCCGAATTTGATTATCTTTGATGTTTCTCGGTGGCAATACCAAATCGTTTTTTCAAAAAGTTTCCGTCGGAAAGCTCGTCGAGCGCGACACCAACATCGGAAAGTTTCAAATCCGTTTCCGATATCGATTTCGAATGATTTAAAATAACCCACCTGCATATTATCTGGATCCTTAACTGGATCCATTAATAAATTCATATCTAGTCTTGAACTGGGGGAAAAGTCCGCAAGTCCTTGAGGTTTCTAGGTCCCTTAGAGAGGTGCTGAGTTGGAGCACTCTTGACCACAATTATATGCAGACCTGATCAATCTACTATTCAGTCATACTGTCTGTCTGCTGTCTAGTTTATGTCTGTCTAAATGTTTTCACGTCTAATTGTTGTTGTAAATTCATCGCACTTCGCCAGTTTTTGAACAAGTCATCAATTGAACACCCTCGAGGTTTTCTAATAGCCAGTGCCCCTGGACTCTTGTATTCTTACCATATCGTTCTGCTCATCATCTTCACCGACAATAGCGTGAATGACGTTCAAACACGGGTCATTTTCTGGGTACCTCAGGTCGCAAAATGTTGCCATGAGGTTCTTCAGTAACAAGGGGTTTAAAAATGGTATGCCTCTTTCCCGAAACATGTTCTAAAAAAAGGTAAAGCAAATATGTAGTTTTTCTGGAGGGTTTGTAACGCGTTAGTAAGCGCTACAACTGCTGATTTTTTTTGCACAGCACCGCGTTCTTGAGTGCAATCTTCCGTTGCAATCCTGCGTGTAATCTTCTCGAGTATCAAATGATATTGTAGCCTGAATGGTCTATTTCCTACAAAGTGTCCCATTTAGGTCTTATAACTAACTACTCACTGGTAAATTCACATTCTTTAGTAGTAAATTAGCTATAGATCTGGCATTGTCGAGATAGACAGCTGGTGCCATCGCTACAGCTGCTATCAACTTGTCATTGTACTCTGGTTTCTCCGACATCATGACGAAGTAACTGGAGGTCCCCATGGAGTAGCCGACGTACATGATTTTCTCTAGGCCCGTTATATTTAGAATTTTGTCAATAATTGCTGGAACGTCGTATTTACCGTGTTCGTGGATACTGGAACATATAAAATATAGATTTAGGTGAGGATTCCGAAACGCTTTGATTTATCTATTCCCGTCGGCTTTGGCGAAAATCGGGCTTTAAAATTGGGATCTGTTGGTGGCTATCAAATATTGTTTTAAATGAAATATTGGTTAACGTTTTTACTCTTAGCCCCATTGTTCTACCAATACAACTTAGCCAATTTACACTGTAAACCCTCGCGCTAACAGAGATATATAAATATCTGTACACTTATATAGTAATACTAACTTTGTAGTTTCTGTATATTTAATTCTGGACAAATATATCTCACCTGTAATCCCAGAATTTTGGATCAGTTTTCTTTAATTTCTGATGCGCAGAATAGTCGGTACCTCTTAAGTTACCCAACCATACATCATACCCTGCGTCTGATAATAGGTAACCTAGAATTGTATACAATTACTGTTATTGTGGAGTTCATTGCTAAACACGCTTCTTCCACAGTGGACCTACGAGGTTGCCAACAGCTTCGAGAAGTAGGAGATTTAGATTTTTACCCTAGCCATTAGACACAGCAGAGAACTGATCATCCTCGCTCTTTAAATCCAATGTAGAGTCGAAAGCAGGCGCTGTAGCTGATATTGGCTACGTGGCATCATCATCATAATCATCAGTGGGGTTATTTTAAATGTTCGAAATGGCTATCGGAAACGGAATTGTAAAGTTCTCGAAATGAATTTCCGCAATCGGAAGATGGTGTGTAATTCCGAACGAATTTAATTCGATGTATACTTCGTAAACATACACCATCTTCCGCGATCGATAGTTTTCGGACTGTCATCCGAATATTATTTAAAATGGCTTTGACAGCTCGTTGGTTACGACCTAGACGTCGGAGAGTTATCGAATCTGATTCCTACATCGATTTCGTATGATTTAAAATGCCCTTATCATCTCGCTTCACAAACTCAACGTAGAGACAAAAGCGGTCGCTTTACCTGAAAACTACTGGAGCATCATCATAATTAGATACTCACTAAGGCTCCTCTTAGGTCCCATTATAACGAAGTCACCGCTGCTGCCGATCAATCCGTGGATGAGCAGAACAGCTTTCTTTCCCTTTCGCGATTCCTGTACCCGCCTCGATGACCGCCTGCCGGCCGGGATTCTCTGCACCTGCAGTATGTACCCGTCTTCAGTGGTGACACGGTGTTTCTCAACAGGATAGCCTTCCGATTTGATTAGTTCCGCCTGAAACATTCATTAGCAATTAGGTCGATCAATCGAATCCTTGGCCATAATTGTTTGGTGTTTTTATATACAGCCAAATTACTTAAAAAATCCTGTCTGGTTTTAAAAATAATAATTTCATCTTGGACGAATGCACGCTTATCAAATTGTTGAATTTTCTAAAAGTACAGCATTCATACTTCCTACTAAAATATTATCCATTCTTATAACTAGTAGGTACACGTAACAAAACTAATACAGTATCTTGAAAGTTTCCAATAAGAACTTGTGTTAATTATAATTAATAGGTGTCGATTTCTAGACCTCGTCGACCCTCAAAATCAGTTTTCGTTTATGTCGATCCCTGGGAAACCGATATCGACCCCAACGGGTAGATATCGACTACTTTGGGAATCCCTGGTCTAGTGGCTCGAGCGAGGCCTCTCGGCTCACTGCTCCGGGTGATTGCGGGTTAGTTTAGTATGTAAAAGCATGGTATGGCAAGGCGTAATGAGCAAAAAACACCAATACAGGTATGTTTTGGTGTTTTTTTCCTTGTTCACATTGTTTTATGCTGACTTAATTTTTTTAAGACTGGAATTGCAATCACTTCTGATCTTTCTTTTGTTTTTTTACTATCATTTCGGGGTAGTAATTTCTCGTCAACGCTTAGAACAGTGGCTATGCCTTTAATTGATCATGTTATCATACATGTTAAACCTGATTAAGTCTCGATCAAAATGTTTGACCGTGAGCTCGAATCATCGCATAGAACCAGACCTCCACGTGACCTAAGCCGTAATGGTTTTATAAGGTATAAAATTATTATTACAGCACCCGGCCGTAAATATTGCACATCGGCAATAGAAAAAAAATCGGCTTTGTAGAGCGTCATCTCTTTCACTCTCGCCTTCAGCCAATAGTCCCTTTCTAAAGGTCGACGTGCAATATTTACGGCCGGGTGCTATACAATATAAATCATTTTCAAATTATTCATACCTAAGTAAAGGTTTAAATATTAAATTACAAAATAAGTGTATGCCTGTTAATTCTGAGAATACGAGGTATAAAAGCTTAAAAGACGAAAAAATAATTAAAACTTATCTACTATTTCTTATTAGACATTTTTTTATTAACAATAGATTAAATCAAGATAATTCTTATCCGCCCAGGAAATAAAAATACTGGCTATACATAAAAAATGCGCGTGATACAAATTCGAATATAAAATTGGCACGGTTCACACGTCACGCCTTCTCTTTGTCTATGACAAAAGTTAACGTGACACGAATCGAGTGTTGTTGATTCTGTGCTCAATAACAATAGCCAATAGCTTTGTTGTGATTGAATATTTTTTTGTAGATTATCATTCAAGGTGTATGCCGTTATTCGGCTGACCGTTGCCGTATTATAAGGACATTGAGGTAGGGTACAAAGGGGTCATTTGGAAATAGGGGCCTTTGTCCCTAATATAATGTCTGCATGATTTGTAGATCAGGCCATATTTTATCTTATTGCAATGTATTTCATTTCCTAAAGAAATAATAATAGCGATTTCAGAAATCCATCTCGAAAGTTTTCGATTTTGAATCGGATATAGATTTCAAATGATTCAAATGAAACCCGCTGGTCTGCGCAGACCAAGTTGGTGTCATGTGAACTCAACTTCAATGGACTGTATTGTATAGGCTAGATTCTTCTCTCTTCATGCGACCTTTGAAACAGCTTATTTGCATTAAAAGATCTGCGGGCCGATTCAGAACGTTTCGACAAGTGTCCGAATCGATTCGACTAGAAACTTTCCAGTTTCGACGACGATCTTGCAGAGCCATTCGTCATAACCGAATTAAAGATTCGATTCGACTACGCACCCCAATGATTCAATTTGCTGTACTTACATAGTTCATAATGCAAGTTCCAATTTTAAACGTATCGGTCGATACAAGACTGTCGTAGGGTTGTGAATCGGGGCGCTGATACGAGAACCACAATGGACATTGACAATTACGCGTAAATTCCTTCTAATTATTTCAGGCGTGGGACAAACAATTAGCGCAGCGATGTTGCTGTGATTGGGTCGAAATTTAAAAAAAATATGTTTACAGTCCCGCCGCAATAGTACTGTCATTGACCTCGCCTTCATGGATTTGGACACCTATTTTTTTTAAATCATCTGTCCGCTTACCGGTCACGTATATGTATAAATACCTACATTAGTCAATAGTGTTAATTTATATCTTCTTTAGGGTTAACGCACATTGAAAATAGGATGTTTTTTTATAAGGTTTATACAGGCTGTTTCATAACGGTAATCTTTAGTGAAATTGTGATTACGTATTACGAAAAGTTAGAATTTTGATAATGTCGACTCTAATACATTTTGTTCCCAACAAAATTACAATTTCTGTGAGCATTTTTTTTTGATTAGCATGATGGAATTTCTGGCTTCATATTCATTACAAATTCGCTAAAAAAAAGCGCATGTCTAAAAGTAAGTATACCTGTGTCGTATACTCAACGGGATCGGTGGCCCGACGACACAAACCCCAAACGATTTTGCTTACAATTAAATAGGTACTTCGACTTACCAAATTTGCGGGCTGGTGTAGCTCCAAACAGATAGGGTCACCTGCGTACGTCAGTCTAGTCTAGGTTAGGGGGAGGGGCCCCTAAAGAGGATACAGTACAAGCGCATAAAATTAGCTGGCAAAAGCAAGGAAAGCGTACGGGGAATTAAGGTCCATACAATACCCTGGTCCAGTGACCTACTGCCAAACATCCACCGTGTGGCGACCGCCTATAGCACCACCGCGTGAGACGTGTCACCGAACCACCGTAAAAATGTCTTCAACAGCGAGGGGCAAAACTAGTCACTAGCACTCGCGGGCTACGCGCAATCAAAACCACGACACTATATTCGCACTAATAAGGTAATCGCGGGCGCAGCAGTTGATCATAAATGCAAAAAGGGTCCAAAATTACTAATTACGGTGAACCGTGTCCGATACCGGCGGCGAACAATCAACCTTCATTCACGGGCTCGCTGGGTCGACTCGACAGCGCTCGTAAGCGCGGGGCACGGCTCAGCCGTTTCAAATAATAAAAACAGGGGGTAGACTTTAAGGTGAAATCTACCTCCGACCAAACTTTGTCAAAGGGTTATCTATTCCGAACAGTCCCCCGCCCCAGCCAGGCGTAACCGGGCTGAGTCCAAAGCCAGAGGATCAGGATAACTCAACCTAAACTAAGCCACCGGCAGACGTGACAAGCTCGCCACGGCTCTCTTTAAAACAGAATCGCCCACCAGGACCTCGGCAACCCGCGGTATACCATCCGCACCGGGAAAAAGCCTCAGTATTCTACCCCGTCTCCAGCACAGGGGTGGCATATTCATCTCCTTTACAAGGACGAGGTCGCCTACCGCAGGTGGGTCAGTTTTTTCCGACCAACGAACACGCTGCTGCAACAGATGCAGATATTCTAAATTGAATCTCTTCCAAAAACTTTGTGAGAGCTGTTGCAGAAGTTCAAAACGGGACAGCCGATAAACTGGAGTATCAACAAATGGGTACTCCGGAAGTGCCGTGAGTGGACCTCCAATCAAAAAATGACCAGGCGTTAAAACTTCCAGGTCATTTGGATCCGAGGATACAGGACAGAGTGGCCGCGAATTCAGCACTGCTTCAATCTTGCAGAACACCGTGGTCAATTCCTCAAAGGAGAGGACGGTTTCACCTATGACCCGACGAAGATGGGTCTTAGAGACCTTGACAACCGCTTCAAAAATACCACCCCAAGAAGGATATGTGGGAGGGCTAAACTGCCATGTAATACCACGGCGAGAAAGACCATAACCTATCGAGGCCTGATTATCAGACAAAAATCTGTGAACTTCCGATAAATACCGATCGCTACCCTTATAGTTTGTACCGCAGTCGGACCGAATCAGACTCGGTAACCCACGACGACTGACGAACCGGGACAAACAAGCGATGAAAGCTTCGGTGCTAAGGGCAGAAACTACCTCTAGATGTACGGCCTTGGTAACGAGGCAAACGAAGACGCACAAGTAGGCCTTCACCACCCTAGCATTGCGAACCGAAGAGACCTTAATCGAGAAAGGACCTGCAAAATCCGTGCCAACTCCAGAGAAAGGCCTGGAAGCATTCACCCGATCTGGAGGCAGATCCCCCATCATGGGTTGCTTTATTGCAGCCTTAAGCCTATAACAAGGGATGCAACGAAATACCACATTTCGAATAGCTCGTCTGGCCGATAAAATCCAAAACTCCCTATGGAGGATAGCCAGAAGGGTGTTTAATCCAGCGTGAGCGTTCTTCACGTGCCGATCAGTGATTATCAACGACGAAAGGGTACCTTCCCGTGGAAGAAGGAGGGGGTGCCGAGATTCATACGCTAACTTGGAGTTGCGCAGCCGTCCTCCTACGAGTAACAATCCCTTCTCGTCAATAAACGGGTTCAATCGAGCAACAGCACCCTTCAACTTGGTTCGGCCGCCCTTCAAGGTAGAAAACACAGACGCAAACTGTTCAGTTTGTACAAATCGAACCCAAAATAATAACGCATCCTGTCGTTCTGCAGGCGACAAAATCGAAGACAAGATCCGTTCAGTGGGATGTTTAAGATTGTGGATGAATCTCTTGACCCATCCAGTCACACCTAGTAGCTTGTCTAGTGAACTAAACCTATTCAACAGGGAATGCAAATCCTGCGGCAATTCATTAATTAAAGCGAGCGCCCGCAGCCCTGGAAGGGGTTCCACAAGCTCTACAACAGAATGAGGCCAGCTAGCGTCAGGCTGAGAAAGCCAGGCTGGTCCCCACCACAACTGATGATCCAACAAAGCCGGAGCCTCACAGCCACGGGAAGCGCAGTCTGCTGGGTTCCATTCTCCGGGGACATGTCTCCAAATCAAGGGGGTAGCCGAGTTCTGAATTTGAGAAACCCTATTGGCTACAAAAACCTCCAAAGCGTGGACAGATGCTCGCAACCACGAGAGAACAATCTGGCTGTCAGTCCACGCAAACACCTTATCAATCTCCACAGACTGTCCCAACGTTGACATCACGTGATTGAGAAGGCGATTCAGAAGTGCTGCCCCTGACAACTCTAATTTTGGAATGGTATGCCGTGTTCGAACAGGAGCGACCTTACTTTTGCCCATAACCAACTTAACTGCTATGGCACCGGTCCTATCGACAGTACGAACATATACAGCCGCAGCATAACCGCACTCCGAGGCATCACAAAACCCATGAAGGGTCACCTTACATTTTCCAGGGGGTAACAAAGCCCTATCCAGCTTAATCAAGTGAATATCAGGCAGCGACGTAACAAACCTGGTCCACAACAACAATAAGTCTCCACTGAGAGGGGCATCCCATGTCAAATCTCCCAACCAAAGCCTCTGAAGGAAGCATTTTGCCCAAAACACAACTGGCGACAGCCAACCATTTGGGTCAAAAATCCGTGCCACTGTAGAGAGTACTAATCGCTTAGTCCACGTTCTGGAAACTTCCAAATCTTGCACGCAAAATGTAAAGACATCTGGTATTGGCTGATATTGAACTCCCAGCACAGCTATAGCATCAGGATTACCAACATTCTGGAAGATATGAGGATCCTGTTGGTGCTCCTCAGGAAGGCCAGCAAGTACAGCCTGAGAGTTGGACAACCATTTCCTCAACTCATACCCACCAGCTTTCAGAAGCCCTATCAGCTCATCGCGCAATACCAATGCTTCTTCCTCGCTAGCAGCGCCCGAACAGATGTCATCCACATACGTGTCAGTGGAAATAACAGCGGCTGCTCTGGGGAAGTTCAGACGTTCGCGCTCGGCCAATTCTAATAACGCACGGATCGCTATGAACGGGCTAGACTTCAGCCCATACGTATTAGTATTCAGTTCAAAAACCGTGATTGGCCTGGACACGTCTTCTCGCCATAAGATGAGTTGGTAACGACGGTCATCGGGATGTATCAAAGTCTGACGAAACATCATTCTGATATCCGCAACAAACACGACCTGATGTCGGCGAAAGTTAGTCAGAATGTCGGAGATATCCCGTTGTAACTTAGGTCCTGAATGTAAGCACTGATTAAGTGAGACCCCATTAGAGGTGGGCGCAGACCCATCAAACACTACCCTAATTTTCCCGCCCTTAAACACCGCATGGTGGGGGATAAAGTAGTGCTCTTGCGCACGCCAATTAAATTTGGAAATAGACATATGGCCCAGCTCCACGTACTCCCGCATGAAGTCAATATACTTCTGATGGAACACCGTGTCCCGCTTCATGCGCCTTTCCATGGAAGCTAACCTCCTTTCAGCTAGCATCCTGGAGTAGCCAAGACGGGGCCGGGACGACAAAAAAGGTAATCTCGTGACAAACTGACCAGAACAGAGGCGACCTGTATTATTTTTGAAGAACGATTCACATTCTAAATGTTCTGGGTTGTCACGAGACGCAGTAGGGGGCTCTTCGACTTCCCAAAAGCGCTGAACCGCTTCAGCGAGTGAGAGTCCTACCTGCAGATTACCATCCTCCACGAGAGGAGGGCAAACAGAAAATGCTGGGCCCATAATGATGTCACCAAGGTCGGTCGGGACAGCTACCAGACCACCGGACTGCAGTAATCTTCCATTACCCAACCGTAACAGTCCTAACACGTCCGCACCAAGTAACAGGTCCACAGGACCGGGAACGTGAAACTCTGAATCTGCCAGTGATAGTCCCGACGTCAAACTAACGACCTCTGAAGGTAAAGAAACAACTGGGTGTCTACCTATAATATTATCCAGAACTATAGCAGACGTTAAAATCAACGGACGAGGAGATCGAAGGGGAAAGAAAGAGAGTGAGACTTGTCCCACCAAACCAGACACCTTAACTCCACCTATGCCTCGGATATAATCTGCGCCTGGATTGACATGCAGCCGTAAACGCTCCACTAACCGTGTTGACGCAATGCACCCCTGAGAACCTGAATCCAACATCGCGCGCGCCGTTACGTACTCACCACGAGGAGAACCAACGCGAACCTGAGCGGTGGGCAATAAAACCGTTAAAACAGAGGGGGCAGATGCGAGTGGAGGTTTCACTTGGAGTCAACACTCCGACTGAAAATTATTATTTTTATAACGGGTTGCAGAATAACCCTGCACTTCCCGAGGATCCCTAAACTGGTACGCCGGATGCGGACCGTACGCAAGCGGGTCGTACGCATGCGGACCATACGCATGCGGGGGTACCGTGATCTTGGAACGCTGATCCAGCCGAGGCCAGTCGACATAGGGAAGTGGTAAACTGCAACCAACACGACGCTCCTGGTCCACAGCTGCATGCGTCAACAAGGGAGGAGGGGGAGTGCCCCCGCCCTTGGCAAGCTGTGGTTGACAAGGAGGACTACCACGACGTGTTCGATGTTTACGAAGGCGAGGAGAGCGAGCATTACTTCTAGGCGGAATCATCTGAGTGCCTCCAGACCATTGATCATCCCTTCCTATCTGATTCACTGCAGCATTGGCCATCGGTGCCGGAGCAGCCGGCTTAGGCGATCCGTTTCTATTGCCGCACAGAAGCAGATGGTGATTACCTCCACACTCCCCACATGGTCGGGCGGTCTGGCACTGAGACGCGTAGTGGTCGCCCAGGCAAGCATAACACCAATTCCGCTGACGAGCTATATTCCGCCGAGCTTGCCAACGCATTTGCTTGAACTTAAAACAAGACGTAATACCATGACCAGTCTCCCTACAATACGTGCAACGAGGATTCTGCGCGGAAGCTGCATTGAATACTCGCGCCTCTCGGTGCCGGTCCGGTTGACGGCGCTCCATGCGCGCGGGCGGTTGCACCTTTGCCCTAGAACTGACTTCGGACGGTCCGGGAGGGGGAACATTTTCCGCACGACGACACTCAACCTCCAAAAACGAGACTAAATCATCAAACGCGGGGAGGTGGGTGGCGGTGTCCCCGCCATGCTCCTGTTCAAACCTATTCCGCAGATCATGGGGAAGTTTCGCCAGAACTATATGCAATAATATAAAGGACCAACTTGTTACTGGTAAATCCAAAACCTTTAAGCCATTGAACGCCACTAACAAAGGATTAAGCAGCTGTGTCCGTAACATTTGCGTTCCGAAAATCCTTGGCAGGCCTAAAATGACCGACACATGACTGTCCGCTAACAGCCGAACATTCTGGTATCGGCGCATAAGTAATTCCCGAGCGATCTCATAATTGGAATCGACGAGCTCCAAATGTTGGATAAGCCCCTTGGCTTCACCGGTAAGAGAGGCCAACAAATAAGCCAACTTTTGGGCCGGAGTCAAATCCCTGCGAGTGTGAACCAAACTATCATATAAGTTATTGAAGGCCACCCACTGACCTAAGTCTCCATTAAAGTGGGGTAAATCTAACTTGGGCAACCTACTAATGAGCGCGGGCGAAGCGTCTCCATCAGACTTCAGGCAGGGAGGCAGGCTAGTAACATCCAATGACGATCTCAAAATACCTACTGCCTGACGAATCTGATCGGCTAAGTCGTCAGCCTGATCGACGTCAGCATTAATTTTATCCATCACCCCTGGCTCCAAACTCAGTTCCAACAATGCGCGGTAAGCGTCATACAAGTCGGCCATCTGGTTATCCAACCCATCATAACGGGATAATAAAGCCTGCGCACGGTCCTTCCTTGATATATTTAAAACGGCCGAGCCGAGCCACCGCAGTACCCCGGCAATCCGAGCAGTATGTTTACTTGTCATATTCAACTATCGCAAACTAAATACAATTAAATACAACACCAAAACTGGGAAGTTAAATACGCGCCCAGAAATTAAAACTTTATTCAAAACAGTTACATTAAATACGCGGCTAACATGTAAACAAAACAATACGCTAACGAAACTCAATAAGAAAACCAATTAACAATTATCTCTTATCTTGAAATCATAACAATAGAACGCTCATTAACGACGCGGCCTATACAATGCTAATTACCTACCTATCACTGCACCATAACTTACGTACCTACTTAAATTTATTACACAGGTGCCGTACACCGTAAAACAAATTGTCACAATAAGTAGGTAAGTAAGAGGTAGTCCTATAATCGCAACAAGTAAGTTCTACTATAACCGATAGGGGGCGTGACTGTTTCCGCGTATCATAAAACGGAACCAAACCACGCTCTGCTACCAAATTTTGTGTCGTATACTCAACGGGATCGGTGGCCCGACGACACAAACCCCAAACGATTTTGCTTACAATTAAATAGGTACTTCGACTTACCAAATTTGCGGGCTGGTGTAGCTCCAAACAGATAGGGTCACCTGCGTACGTCAGTCTAGTCTAGGTTAGGGGGAGGGGCCCCTAAAGAGGATACAGTACAAGCGCATAAAATTAGCTGGCAAAAGCAAGGAAAGCGTACGGGGAATTAAGGTCCATACAATACCCTGGTCCAGTGACCTACTGCCAAACATCCACCGTGTGGCGACCGCCTATAGCACCACCGCGTGAGACGTGTCACCGAACCACCGTAAAAATGTCTTCAACAGCGAGGGGCAAAACTAGTCACTAGCACTCGCGGGCTACGCGCAATCAAAACCACGACACTATATTCGCACTAATAAGGTAATCGCGGGCGCAGCAGTTGATCATAAATGCAAAAAGGGTCCAAAATTACTAATTACGGTGAACCGTGTCCGATACCGGCGGCGAACAATCAACCTTCATTCACGGGCTCGCTGGGTCGACTCGACAGCGCTCGTAAGCGCGGGGCACGGCTCAGCCGTTTCAAATAATAAAAACAGGGGGTAGACTTTAAGGTGAAATCTACCTCCGACCAAACTTTGTCAAAGGGTTATCTATTCCGAACAATACCCTTTCTGAATCACGCTGCATAAGAATTATTGAGTATAACAAAGTGCCCTCGGAGAATAAGAGTTATTATATATATATATATATTATATTATATTATTATTAGATAAGTATTAACAATGAACTGTCTAGAGACATTTTATCTCATTGTTAAAGCGATGAATGATTTTCTATTGATGGTTGCTGTATTATTTAATTAATTAAGAGTAGATACCTTCTGGCATAGTATACAAACGACCACAGAGTGCGGGTCTTGAAGCAAAACGCGTACTACATAGTATACGTACTTGTAATTTTGTATGGTATCAAATATGAACCTTAGTAGAACCACTATCATGGCCGATCTTACCTACTGCAATGAAGATATTTTTATTAAATAGGAAATGTGTACTCATATTATAAGCACTCCTCTGTTACATCCTTATAATGAGGTATGTAATTGAACATAAACAGATTGAAGATAAACAATAATTAGAAAAACCCGACATTGATAAAAAGGTAAAAAAACAAAGAAGTTATCCGACAAGGATATTTTGTTTTGATAGGCAATCTGGCTTTAATTAAAACTAGCTGTCCCGGCGAACTTAGTACCGCCTCAAAATCATATTAGAAAATTAATTATGTTTATTTTTATTTTTTGTTGTGTTTTTTCCCCTGTTATTCTACTATTAGGGGCGAATACGGTGTAACAATAATGGTAGAAAATATTTTTACAGGCCTTATATGAGTAGTAGGTTATGAAGATGCAATGAAATCAATCAAATTATTAGACATATAAAAAGCACATTCTGTACTAAGCGCATGGCCAAACGCTACTGGTTCGCTTGTTTAAAAATCAAACATAATTTTCACAATTATTTTATACATCAACGTGATCCATATATATAACTTACTGATTCATCGCTTAAAATATTTTACACTATTTCTCTTATACCTTATATATAACTTCAAAGCCATGTCACACTTAAAGATGCTGATAAATATTTTTTATCCATATGTTACAAGAATAATTTTTAAAAAATGGCTGATGATGGGGCTTGCACCCTCAAGGATAGATTCTCCCATATTTAAAAGATATTTAAAAAACTGATAAGAACCAAATAAGTACAAATGTTCAAAAAAGGTAAAAAGAGGTACTTCATTTGCAAACTATGCTCGTGGGTGTTCCCTTGGATCGGTGTGACAGGAACATAGCTACGTCATCGTAAACCATAAACCACACGCTCTGTATCAATTCACATGCGCACGCGCACAACAATGTTATCGGGCAGATCTTTTGACTGCAACAAACGTGGCGACGCGGAATTAAGCCTTAATGTATCAAAAGCGTATTTATGTACGAAGACAACAAAGTTCATAACTTGTTTTATGTAAAAACAACATAATTAAGAACTGCACATGAACATGGAAATAAAGAGCAATGTTTCGAGTAAATATTGGAACATTGTACACCGGAAAGCTGGAGAACGTGCGAGTCAACTATTCACGAGATTTTATTTTTTTGAATCGATATCAATTTAAATAATTTGACTATTTCATCTAGATCTTTCAAACTCTCAGCTTTACACGATTTTTTAATAATGGCAAGCTTATTTGTCACCTTGATGTATAATGTGACCTAAACCGACCAACCCATACACGAGACAAAAAATAGTTGCAAACGCTAAATAGTTCAAGGGCAACTAACACCTAATACTAGAATAAAAAATAATGAAACAAAAAATCGCTATTGATTATTTATGATTATATGTTCTTATGGAAATAGAAAACATGTATTTATATGTATAATGTATTGACTAAAACTGTATCATGTATACCGTAACTGTATCATATATACTACCGTGTGCCATTACCCTTCAGAACTTAATAATACAATATGTTGTTTTTTTAAATCAACAGCTTCAATTCCTGACTAGGGAAATTATATTTTCGAAAATCGAATGATGTTGTTTTCGTTTTCATCAAAATCGATCGCGAGTCGTTGATTTTTTTTTCATAATTCAAAAGTATTTAAGTATTTATTCGCACGTATACATATATAACGCACGTATTAGACAAAAAGGCTATTTATATAATTAAAAAATAGATGATATGATATTTATTTGAATAATTATAATGTATGTATGTAGCTATGTAATTGGGTTAAATTTCACTTCTGTACATAAGTTAAACCAAAAGTTACGATATAATTATTTATTTTAGGTTTGAAATGAATTTGTAAAATTTAAAAGAACCTACTTAAGTACAGATATTATTATAATATTATGTCCAACGTGAATATTATAATGAAAAATAAATGAGGCAATAAAATATACAAGAATGTATATGTATACATTAAAACAATTTACATAGAATAACAAACATAAACCACTGTGATTTCATGTTACAAGGTCAAGAAGGATAAAAATATCCATGAGAAAGAAACTATTTCTGTTTTATAATTCACTTTAACTTCCTAATTGGAATATTGTTAATCAAACTAGCTGTTACCCGCCACTTCGTCCGCGTGGTATTTAAAAAAACATTTTTTCTAACATAAAAGTAGCCTAAGTTACTCCTTGTTACATCAGCTATCTGCCAGTGAACAAAATTGGTCCAGCCATTTCAGAAATTAGCCGCAAAAAAACAGACAGACAGAGAGACAAAAATTTAAAAAAATGTTGTTTTGGTATATGTACCGTGTATACATCCAAATACATTTAGTAAAAAGTGGTTATTTTAATATTACAAACAACAATTCCAATTTTATTTATTTAGTATAGATGCTGCCAGCCTTCTGGGTACCTACCATGCAAGGTGGTGGCGGCGGGGTTCGCGGCAACCTTGCGGAAGTTTTTTATCTAGTTTATTTTAAAATTTTTTATTTGAGTTATGTTTGCATTTATTAAATCTAACAACTTAATAAGCTTAGTAAGCGTTACTCGTATTCGATTGTATGCTACATTTATAATGGTAATACTTCTCAATTCATTTAGAATATACGTTCTTATGTAGAATGGAGAAATAAATCATACAAAAATATCTTACGGTACAGTAAGGTAAGCAACAACTCATAATGTAATTGTAAAGTCATCGAGCGAGTATACTGTCACTTTGATACTTATTTATGAACACTGCAGTGTAAGCGGGACGAAAGACGCATACGCTACTGGAACGTTACGTTATTTGTAAGATAAGAGTGCGATTTTCTTCGTAAGCTAAGCGTATACTTTAGAGTTTACGTATTTATCCACTTGTGTGAAGAATTTAACGGCTTATATGATGGCCGCTACACGCGCTGTTCAATTTGCTTTTGCATCTTTATATTCTATGGTACTAATACTAGTTTAAATTTAGTACTTTATGCTGCTAGTTATGGTGTATATAGTGTATGTAGTCTAGTCTAGTCTAGTCTTATGTTTAAAATTAAAAACACTGAATACTCACGACAGTCATAGAAAATTCTTTCCTCGCTTGCGCCTCACAGCTCACGCACAATATCGCCATCACAACCAACTTAATTAAAACAGCCATCATTATAATATACCATAAAACCTAACAATAAAATGATTCCCTTTTTTTATAATTAACGTTTGCAATAAAAAATATCACTGATTTTTGAGAGCGCTTGGTGGTGTTATAAAAAAATATATTAAAAAAGAAACATGTTCTATTTTAAAATATTAAAAAAATAACATGTTCTAATTATTGTATATAGCGCTCGGCCGTGTCGCGTTTGCGATACTCTGAACGCGTTTGTCCATGCAAGGGGTTTTATCATTGTTTCATCCTCTGAGTCTTCCTTCACGCATCCGACGTCACCTGTCGTTGTGCGCATCCAAATTATTTCAAATCGCTCGTTCGGAATGATTCAAATTTAATATTATTCATTTTGTATATAGTCTCGCTCTGCTACGGTCGTCGAGTGACTAATGGTGTATATGACCCATTGCCCTGAATGAACTGGAATTCGTACTTTGAGGGCCCAGGCGATTACATGGCACAAGTGTACTATGATAGATCCCTTAAAGGTACCCTGAATATTTTGCAACTTGATTTACTTGGACAGGCAGAACACATGTACATGAAAATAAATAAATTGAACAGTTTCCTTCCTTCGAAACGTTATGCTTTATTAAAATTAATGAGACAGAAGTGGTAAATACCAAAATTGGCACCCTCTTTTTTCTCGGACTGGTTTAATTGAAAAATCGTTCGATTAATAGACTTGTTGATTACTATTTATTAGTTAATAATGAGAAATAATCTGAGATAACCAATATTTTTGATTAAATTCTGTTTAAGGACAACAGCCCACGTTTGCCCACGAAAGTTGACGGCCATTCGCAGTATATATGTCTTAGTAACAAAGCTTCTAATGATTACCAAGTTATCTCGTTGCATTGATTACCCGATAACAAGAAGAGCTGCAGAAATAAAATGACAGCTGTACCTTTTTTACCCGTGACGTAACGGCATATGAATTGTATAAGCCGACATGCAATGACGTCATTATATTTGATTTTAAATATAAAACAAAACTATTGAGTACGTCTTAAAATGCACTGTATGCACCTTGTATTATGATACACGTGAGCTAAGTTCGTTATTTCACTCCCGAACGAATTGCAGCCCGAGCCAAAGGCGAGAGCCGAATGGTGCCGAGAGTGTAATTGATATATTTTTTTTAAATTTATTGTTTCGATAATGGTCGTCTGACAACTGTATCGCAATATGTAGTACTCTGATTTTGCGAGCATAAGTTCTTTGTGAATCGTAATAATTATGATAATAAAGTCCTTTCCGCATACGAATGTAGACGTGTACTGTGTCTTAAACATGTTATTGTTCGAATTGCAACTAGGCTATTTTGGGTGAGTATAATATCGTGGAGTTCCATGCCCATTCTCCTCCATAGGAATGGTTTTTTTATGTGTTATTTTCAGTCATCTGAAAACGCAATCGGAATTGGATTGAAAATGTTTCCTATGTTGATGACGCCCCTAATGATCTGTCAAATGGCTATTTCAAATAGCGGTCTATTCGTCATTTAACCGTACAATGTAATTCATACTCTTGCTTTTTTTTTGTTTTATTGTACCAGCCAAGTGTCTTTTCAAACTCTGTTGTTGGCAAAATCATCGACAAAAAACGATCGACGCCGTAATGTTTTAAGAAGTGACGCGACAGGAAAACGTTCGATTGCGGAAATATGGTGTGCATTTACGAATAATTTATATTGCGATTGTGGAAATCAGTTTCGGAAACGTTTCGATTCCGTTTCCGACGCCGATTTCGAATAAATAAAATTAACCCCACTGAACGGGTGGTACAGTCATAAGATATCAAAGATATGTTCTTTCACATTGTTTGGAGGTATTTCAGTCGATTCGATTCAGACATGAAATACCTATTAGTACCAGTGATAGCTAGCAGGTACAGGAAAATCATTTGTCTCTAAATAATGACAACGAACCTTTGCTGATCTGTCATCTCTAGCCTCTTATGTGTTCAAAACATATTGAATACATTAATTTATACGGTTCCGCCTTTTAACTCAAGGGAAAAGCCGTTGTTATTCTAATGCACCAACCTCTGAAATTCCTTTCAGTATTGGCTTATGCTTTCAATATTGTTTCGACACTTCCTCAGGCGGTTTGTCACGGTCCATTGTTGTTACAGCATTAGTTATTATTATTAAGATCGGGACAGAAAACCTTGGGTTAAGGTCATTTAGGTCAAGGACTAACACACCAACGGTATGGATCCAAATTAAGCAAGGCTTATATTATGGGTTTGGTCCAATGGACTGGGGGCGATTCCAGTAATACCCAGACCAAGGCCAAAATGCAAAATTATAATTTTGTACTCAGGGGAATCGTACCCGCAACTACGGAGCTGTGTGCCGACCGGACTACATTCAAAATTGGATAAAATATAATTATTAAGATCCATAAATATATGGCAGTTTCTTGACAAACGGCGAACAATTCCCGATTTAAACGCCCTAAAGGTTGACAAAAAAAAATTACCGAGTGAATTACCATACTGGCCTTGTGCTCACAACTCTGCTAGCAAATTAACATTACTATCCGGACATAGCAAATATCATACAATGTCAGTGTAAAGAATTAATGATAGAGAGAAAGTCCCTATTGAGTACAAAAAACGTGAGACACAATTATTAGGCTACAGACAACAGAGGAGTGTCACTGACACTAAAGTATAAAAATAATAACAAACAAAAACACCAGTGTACCAGTGACATTTAGGCAACTATTAACTATATAGGAATAAAAAAAAAATATTAACTTAGCCCAACATCGTTATTAGTAGACAAAACAAATATTCATATCGAATTGAGAACCTTGCCCTTTTTTTTGTCAATTAAATATCAAGTGTGTGTGTTCCTTCCAGTGCATAAAGGACGGCGCAATGTCACCAGGGGCACCAATCAGCCTGGACGCTGAACGGACAGAACTCCTCGGCTCTCTGACCACACAGCAGCAGCAGAGGACCAGTGCGAGAGTAATAAAAAAACTCAGACTTGAACCGCCTGTGGACAGAGACAAGAGAATTGCTAAGAAAGAATGCGGAAATGATGGTGAGTTGGAGTGGAACAGCTTTTAAGTAGATTCGATCTAATGAGTAAATAAATATCGCCGGACGAACACACCAACTATACGGTGCCACACTAAGCAACGCTTGTATTATGGGTACCGTACAATGGACTGAGGGCGAACTCAGAATATAATACTTATATAGATATTAAACATTTATGACTTGGGTACAAATACTAGTGCTTTTCACACGAAGTTTGTCCCACCAGGATTCGAAACCGGGACCCACAGCACAGAAAGCGGGGGGCGGCGGGACCCACTGAGCTAATCAGGTCTTCGTTTTAAACGAGTATCTAGAAAAATGAGCCGACTACAGGCAACATCTGTGCTGTATTTTATGAGCCAATTCTTGAGGGACGGCCTAACCCTCGAAAATAAGCGTTATATAACTATATTAAACGTAATATAGGACTGCGCAGAGTAAAACTCTAGTGCGCAGTACTATAATGACCATGTTTGAAAAGTTTACGTAACGTTTGATAAGTTATATAACATGTATAGATTTGGGGTAAGAGTCTAAATATTTCCAGATGCACAAGAATGCGAGACTCCAATCAAGTTAGACGAGAAGGAGCTTAAATTCCCAACTGTCAAGCAACGTATGCCTAAAGCTCTCTGGTCCGCGGACGAAAAAAACCTTTTCTTCGAGGCTCTCAATGAGTATGGAAAGGATTTTGATGCAATAACCACGTACATTTGCTCTAAGATGAAGAAGAAAGGCATGCCGCTGCCCGATGTCAACCTGAAGACGAAGACTCAAGTCAGCCATTTCTATTACAGGACATGGCATAAGTTGTCGAAGCATGTCCATTTTGATGAGAGTAAGTATTATGCTAATATCGTTTTTAATGTCTAGGGAATAAGGGGTGGCATTAGGATTCCGCTCATCAACACTAGTTGTCTTACTAAGTACCTACTTATTAATGCATCGTATTAGATTTTATCGCGTTTATATTATGTTTTTACGCTCCCGACGTTTCGGCTGCTTTACAGCAACCGTGGTCACGGGAGGACTGAGGTGGATGATATTCTAGTGTCATAGTTTGAGCTGGGGTACCCTCATATTTAGTTATTGCTTACAAAATAATCTTGATTAATTATCGTCACAAAGTACATTTTGCGTTAGGGCCACACTGATGCGGTGTAGTAGCGGCTTAGCGACTAACCACTGAAAGGCACGTTTAGTTATATTGACAAACATAACTAAACGTGCCTGCCGCTTCGCACCGCCCACACAGACTTGTTAGAACATTCAGACAAGTGACGGCTAAAAAACTGGTTGACATACACATAAAAACTATGGCCAGAACTTCTTAGTCTGTGCCGGACCATTTACTAGGCAAACATTTTTGTATGTGATAACATTTATCACTACAAATGCATTGAGGAAGTGGCTTCACGTTGCTAGAGGCAACGTTACGTCTGAACATCTAAACGAGTCTGTGGCCCCTCATTATGATTTTTCGGTATAAAACACGCAGCCGTATGTCTATTGCAAACGTTTTTAATTTCACCCTGTACATATCTTTCAACCGTAGGCACATACGTGACATGCGCAAACGCATCCAACATCATTATCAATATAAAGAGCCACATTATTAGTGACATTAATATAAGCGCTTCCGACATAGCAGTGCCGTGTCACAAATTACATGTGGTATATTAAGGGTATCATTAAAATGTCATAACATACACATTCAATTAATAGCCTCGCATACAACATAATACGGCTATTTTATAAATATATAAATATTTATTCAAAATTGATGACACGAGTGTAATGTTTAAATTGGCCGGATGGCGATTGCGTTGGTTCAATAAGCTAATTATTGTTGGCTAGATTATGATATAGAGCAAAATCTTCATTATTGGTTGTATAGTTACTGTTATAATTAGGGTTGCCACCCTTTCTATATAATATATTTTAGTAATATAATATACTACGAAAAATACGACATTTTCATTGCTAATTCAACTGCCGCGCTTTTTTTATATTCTCTGTGACTGGAACGCACCCGCAGCGCTGCGCATACGCATGAGCTTCAGAACAAAACGCATTCACGTCGCTCAGTCGCTCGCTCACGCGCACGTAGTCACGTCACGGAAAGGAAACGTCAACTATCTGTCATTGTCAATTTGCCGTTGAGCGCCGCCAAATTTTTGAGGTGTTTTTTTTTACTTTAAAAAAAAAAAAAAACAACCAACTATTTTTTTCTTGAATCCTCTATTTTTTGCAAGTTGTAATCCTTATTGCGCTATGTTAACTATCCATTTGAAGGTATCTTTACCGTGGATTGGGTGTTGTTGTGATCACTCTCAGTCGCTCTTATAACTCTGAGGGCATATGATGGGATAGGACCTATACAATGGATACTTTGATGTTTGTCTGGCGATATTTATTTATGTTTTTCTTATCACCAAATTGCGGAGTCAGTCAGCAATATTTTTGCAGATGTAAAGAAAGTCGCTCAAGAGCTATACGCCCTTATTAACTACGGTGAGCTCCGCAAGAAGCTGGTGTCCGTTAACGAGAAGACATGCGCCCGGCTCGGCGAGATGGTGCTATGCGGGAGTATGATGGTGCGAGCGAGAGGGCGGAACGTGCGCGTGCGCACACCCATGTGCAGAGCGCTGAGGAGGCTCAATCAGATTACTGGTCAGTGAAGGTCATTAACAATAAGATCAGTTTCTCATTTGTGGCGTTAAATTAGTCCAAATATTCTGACTTCTAGTAGAAAGTTCGATATTATAGTTTATGATACATTAGTACCACAAAACCATGATTAGTCTCTATTTATATGTTAACTCCACAGTGATAATCGTTTAGGTCATTTAGTTACTGTTAAGGTAAGCACAGAGTTCAAACCGCGTTTAAGTCTCTTGTGATGCAACACTAGTTTGGATGTGTCGCAGAGCTAGCGTGCGGCGCCCGCGTGTGCGCGCGCGCGCACGTGGCGCTGGGCGCGCGCGACGCGAGCGCGTGGGCGCGCGTGCAGGGCGCGGCGCACAACCCGCGCGTGTGCGTCGCGCTGCCGCTGCGCACGCGCCTCGCCGCGCTGCTGCGCGCGCTGCAGCGCCGCTGGCGGGGGAGGGTATCCTTTACCATACAGCGTCACTCACTCATTAAATAGATATTACACATCTATGACTATCGTACAAACATTCGTGCTCATCACCCCAAAATTGCCCCTATCAGGATTCGAACCGGGGACCCTCGGCACGGAAAGCAGGGTCAGGGTGAAGGGTAACGGAGGGTTTAAGAGGCTTTTTGGAAAGATCTCACCTCAGTGCCCCAATTCTACTAAACAAATCACTTAAGAAATCATGGCGTTGACATTATCATTAAGATTGTGACTCCTTTCCTATGATGCTATATTTTTAATAGCGTGAGAATGGAAGTCGGAATTAAAATAGTAATTATCATAAAATATTATGACGATAATTAAAAAAAAACCATTTGAATACTAACAGAAAAAGATATTTACAATTCTCAAAACACATGAAAAGTAACTAATTCGCATTTATATTAAACTTGTGTAGGTAACCCTTACTGAAGTTCATAAAAATTGATTTCAACGTCATAGTGGAAAAAATATCAGCGTTACTATTTGCCCAAAATTGCTTTACGATTATTAAACCACGACTGAAGAGATCAAAAGTAAGTATCAGTTATATTTTATCCTTATAATAAATACGAACCACCAATACTTCCGTAACATATGTCAGTCTACATACAAATCAAATCGGATGCAAGAGAGCATAGACAACTCGATCAAATGTCAAGAAGACATGCAAAAGGAGGTAGAAGACTTCGAGCTACCCGCGCGTCAGACGTGCTCAGAATATAAGGATGATGACAAAGAAGATTTCGAGGATCATCTCAATTTGGATACTGATAGGATCATTTTACAAGGTAAATTATATGAATCCGAATGACCAAAGAGGTCGCTTATTTCTTATATTATGACCTTAGATTATAAACTCCAACGATAGCTACGGTGATTGTGATAAAAGATTTATAATCTGTGCATTTCTTTAAACATGTTCTTTATATCTGAGTTATACATTCATGATAATTTCTAGCAAAACACCTTATGGGCTAACATGGAGTAGGTTACAGCGATGATGTTTATGTGTAAACCCAGACAATAACTAGCTATTACATCTGAGTGTATAAAATAGTTTTTCATATGACTTGAATTAATTAGCATACGACTTGTCAACTCATCTATTGACATGCCAATTGGTTGCGACCCAACTAATCGGCCCTACTGATCGTGAGTCAAATCGTGCCGTTTTCAGAGGCCTTATGTATACAGTAATTTAATCCGTTTTATCTCGATTTATTGATACGGTCGAAGTGTTGAACGCTGCAAGTGTTTTTAGAACAAAAAGCGCCCAAGAAACTGGCGCTACACTTAGGCCCTCGGCCCGGCGCCGACGTCCATCTGCCAGTGGTGAGTCCCAGCGAGCAGTTGTCCAGCCAGAAGATATGCTTCTCCTCCTACCTGGAGAGGATGGGGAAGAGCAAGGATAGCGGTGGTGAGTTATATAAATTTAAAAGAACATCATCACCCATGTAGCTCCTAAAGGTCACCCATATTTTGCTGTTGGTATTTTTCCCAATGTCATAGAGAGCAAATCTGTTGCCATTATTATGAATATCGATGCGATTGGAGTTAAGGCCATAGTTCGCCACCCGGACCCAGTGTCGGTTGACAAACTTATAAAAAAAATCAGGCAGCTATTAGTAGGAATACTCAACCGCTACTCAAATATGTAAGTCCTTGTACTATTTGAGACGACGTTGTTATACATATTTGTGATACGGGTTTTTTTGTTGGTTTGTTTAGGTCATATAGCAAAGCAAGGTAGCAAAAAAAATATTGGTTGCTCAATTTCAATAGTATATCTCTATTTCAATTCAAAATGAAAGGGAAATAATGTAAATCTGTCATGGAATGTGCGAGCAAGATGTAAATGATTTCATGATCCGTCACGGCAACCATAGACAATACACATTATTTATTTTGTTCCCAGCAAAAATCCGAACACCAAAACGCCTTCGCAAAGACAGCGCCACAGACAAAGACAGAGATATTGACCCAAAGAAATTCAAGATGGATGACGCTGATATAAAACTCGTAAACATTGAGGAAACTGCCATAGATGGTATAGAACTAATGGCGAATTACAAGAACAATCAAGAAGACGAAGAGAAACCAAGCACCGAGGATGAGAAGGAGAGAGAGACAGTGGAGGAGGACGGGGATAGAGATATTCCGGATAGAGACAAAGATATGTTCGAGCGAGAGAAGGATAGCTTCTCGGAAATGGAGGATGATGATAAATATAATAAGAGCGATACGGACAATGAAAGCGATCATGGCAAGGACAAACGTGGGAAAGTGACTAAGTTTAAAAACCTAAAGGTATTGAACCCCTTAACTGTAACCCCTTAACCTCCCACGGCGTGACACGACCGGAGGGACGCTATAAATTAAAAAGTAAAAAGTAAATGCATGTATTATGATTTACAAAAAAAAAACGCGATAACATCATGACGCGAGATCTTGTTTTATGTTTCGCAGGTGAAGTTCCGCATCCGTCCCAAGAAGCGTGGCGGTAGCATTTACACCCTGGTGATGGATAAGGATAGCGAGGAGGCGAGAATGGACGAGTCGGCGCGGGATGAAACGGTGCGGGACGAACCAGCGCGAGACGAAACAGCGCGGGACGAAACAGCGCGGGACGAAACAGTGCGGGACGAAACAGCGCGGGACGAGCTCCGGCCGCAGTTCGACCTAGACACTGCCGTAGCGCAGATCAGAAAAGGCTGGAGTGTGCAGGATGCTGGCGAACTCACCATTGGGGACTTGTACCTTATGGTAAGCTAGTTTCCTCCTCCAACTTCGTTCGTGTAATCATCAAATTTAATTGTCATCGCGTGAGACAAGTACCCTACCTTTTGAACTATAATAAATTGTGACGCCAACGCGATGGTGCTGTTCAATCGACGACCGAGGCCACGCCCACTACGATGACGTCAGGACCTAGTTGATAATCACAGTGCACAATCGCTTAGCGCGTCTCCACTTCGTAGAAAGGTCATGAGATAGACCCATTTCCAGGATGTTTCATATTTATCACTGCCCATAATGCCGGTCAAAGATGAATCTTGAAACGATCAAACTATTAAAATCATCAAGCAATAAAATGTAACGTCTTCAACAGTTCGGCTCCCGATCCAAACTCGAAATGGACTACTGGTGGGCGGAACCCACCCCACCATTACCGCAGCCCCAGAAATCAACAACCCCAGTATCCGAAAACCGACAGGCCGACAAACGTGCGACCGACAAGACGCCCGACAAGGGCGCCGACAGTTCCGTCGAGGATGAGAGGGAGCGAGCGAGAGAGAGCGACAACGATATACTGTCGCCCAAAAATACGTACAGTCAGGACAGTAATGACGGCATGTCGGGGGACGAGAGGAAGTGTAAGTATGCATTCCACTGTACCACGTAATTAATAAGATTCAGTTGTATCATCTTTTAGTGAAATTAGACCAGTTGCAGTACATAGTAACTGTCACTTTTGACAGATATTATATGGGCCATATATAACATGGGCGATATTAACTGCCAAAAGTGACAGTTACTATGCGGTTCGAATATGAGTCGATTGTGTTAGCAGACTTGGAGCCCAGCACTACACAGCCTGGCTTATTATGAGTGAAATCAGAATAATTTGTATTCATGTAAACTAAGTTCGTTGTCCTAGCTTATAATGGTTGTCTAATGTCAGCTGACCAGCTGGCGTCCCCCGACCACAAGTCGTCGAGCGGCTGCAGCGGCACCCTCAAGCTGGTGAGCAAGCTGATCAACCGGCCGCACGCGCCGCCGCCCGCGCACAACGGATTCGCGTTGATGAGCGACAGGTAACTAAACGCTGGTGCTATATACTACATGCGGTTATTTTTTAACTATATAATACTAGCTGTCTCGGCGAACTTCGTACCGCCTTAGAATCAATTGTATGAGAAAATGAATTTATTGGTGAATGAAAAATTAAAACAAATCTATCCCACGGGAACTATACATTTTACCGGGATAAAAAGTAGCCTATGCGCTATTCCAGGCTGTAATCTATCTCTGTGCCAAAATTCATCCAGATCCCTTCAGCCGTTCTGGCGTGATTGAGTAACAAACATCCATCCATCCATTCATTGAAACTTTCACATTTATAATATTAGTGGGATATGCGAAAAAAATTATCTATATAAACTTATATATAAACATCTAAAGTTTTCAATCAGAAAGAAATGGAAGCATACATTGTAGTACCTAGTGACGTCACAGCCATAAGGGAACACGCGTGCGACAGAGAAAGATGCACGGCCCCACTCTCTCCCCAGTTGGTTTCACCTAACTATCTTATCCGTTATGTAACGTTTTTCGAAAATATATCATAGGCCTAATATAAAATTACGATAATAAGTCTTATTCCGTGAATAAAATGAACAATAACAATATAAAGCTTCTAATATCAAAAGGGCTAGGTAGAGGTGATGGTATTTTGATCCGAATGCAGAGTGGAGTATCGACGGATGGCCCGAACCCCAACCAGTGCGTGGGGAGTTCGGGGGAATTCGGGGATTTTTTTATTTATTTTTTTATACATTATAGGCAAGTATTTGATCTCGATCTCACCTGATGGTAAGTGACGATGAGATCTACGATGGAGCATACTTGCCTAGGTAGGAAGGCGGCAGTAGATCGAGACGCTACATTCACCCGCCCGCCCGCCATCCATGAATGGCAACACCGAACATCATGCCGGAACACGGCTAGGCCGCTTGGCGACATGGCTTTGTTCAGTGGGTGGTGACTAACCACGGCCGAAGCCTACCACCAGTAGAGTTGTCACCTAGTTGGCACCACCCAGGGTCACGTGTAGGGTATCTCGAGGGTACTTAATTCTCCTACGGACGAAGGTGACTCGACCCCAATTAGACAAGGACGCTAATTCAATGCAAATTGGTGAACGTCACAAAGGTTTAACTAACGTTACAGGCTCAAACGTCTCCTAGCGCTGGTGGGCAACCCGCACGTGACCGCCAACTCGCCCGCCGCCATCGCGCGATGCAGCTGCGGGCATGTGTGCGCGCAGCAGAGGAAACCGGTCCGTATATACACGTATATACAGTATACATATTTGTAAGGGAGTCTGTACACATAATATGGGACCTTGTGCACTATGCGGCCCCGGCCAAGATTGTTCGTGATCCTGGTCGTGTCCTTGGTCACAGGAACTCGAGTTATTATCTCGAGGCAATTCACTTCCCGGCCTATAACTGTTGTGATCTGAATCATTGACGGCATAAGTTCCCGCTAGATGGTATTTTGTGTCAGTCTGTATTGTAATTTGACCGACAACGTTTGAAAATAAGATTTATTTCTTGGTGTATAATGGTGTCGACTTTAAGTTCTTTGAGCTTTCTTTGAGTCTAAGTTGCACAAAATTTGAGATCAACGTGTCTAATACATTTTTGTATTTCCACGCGCAACTTACATATAAAAGTTCACAAATTTGAGTGAATTTTTGAATGATATTTACTTAAATAAGTGAAATTCAGATACGAAATTTTTGGAGTATTTTTTTACCTTCGAGGTATAGAATCGGTCTGGTAGCTTATATATATATTGCCTAATCTCTCTCCGATCGTGTCGGATTGCCGTCCCATAGAGAGAGTGAGAGGTAGTGTGGGAGAGTGTACCTGTGCCAGCGCATACACTTGTTCACCATAATATCTCTTGTGCAGTTGGTTTGTCTCCAATGAGATTGGCCGCCATGACTGAAATTCCGCGAGAACTTGTGATATAATTTGCTTATGTAATGTTTAGAGGCAGCAGCCGTACGCGCCACAATATTCGTTGCAGCCCACTTCGAGAATGGACGAGACCAGCTCCGCGGTGTTCCGGCACCCCACACCCATAGCTCCGAGGCCAGACGAGGTAATCTATCCATACCAGGGTTCCATAACCCGAAGGGCCCATGTCGGAAGTGCGTGGCTACCCTGCCTTAGAGCATTTAAGATAATAATTAATACAATAGTTGGTAAAACTGGGTGTCGTTTGATTGACTTTTCATATACTGCCATTTTGAATTTACAAATAGCAATAATGCATTTGTAGAATATCATAAGTAAAACTAAGACGCCTGTATTCTCCCAAGGGTAGGCAGAGATGCACTTTAGCTGATGGTATTAGGTTCCATTTCCCAGTGTGTTAAGGGTTAGTATATTGCCATTGTACCGGGCACACTCTCAATACAAGTGACGTTAGAGACTTAATGGACCACGCTGGTCTGGCTGCTTTTCGAAAGACGTGCAGACTTCTAGAAGTACAACAAGTGATGATTAATATTGAATAAGAGAATTTTTATATTTTTAAAGTTGGATTGGGAAGTGTCAAATAAACAAATAAATAACAAAGATATAGGAATTTAAAGCACAGCGTTTGTAAAATGCGAATGGACGGACAGACGTATTGCACGTGTGCATTAGAGCCATTCGATGTAGGCAATGTTGTGTGCGGTAAGTTGCAGAAGGCGTCGCTGAGCCTGGAGGGGCTCCCGCGCTGGCGCCGCGGCCGGCCGCGCCTCGCCGACCGCCGCGTCGTGGTGCAGCGCCTGCTGCCGCTGCTGCCCAAGCTGCCGCCGCCCAGCAGTAACTGCACCACCACACGCTCACACATCCACTCGCTCACACAGCCACACTCGCTCACACACACACCCACTCGCTCACACAATCACACTCGCTCACACAATCACACTCGCTCACACACACACACTCACACACACACACACGCTCACACATATTTTTCGTCTTTTGTTATTAATTTTGAACATACAATATTCCAAATCTAAGCCTTAGTGGAATTTTGAAAAACAAAACTGAAAAATTTAATGGCCGACACTATAAAACGTTTAATTTTTATTCTATTTATGTTTTCTTGTACAGATCTGATACCAGTGAAAATAGTACCAGACTCGCCCCCGGCGCCACCTCGCATTCTACCCAAACCGCCTCCGACAGCAGCGACTGAGTTAGTACACACATATTACTGTTCCTATGAATTTAATTGACCGGTCCCGGACTGACCGTACATCTTCCCGCGCATGCCTCGCGCGGGCCAATAGCGAGGCGAATGAATAATGACAGCGCTACGGAAATAGCGTCTGCGTCTTTGTCCTCCTCCTTCAGCCATTCCAAATCCGAATTGATGAAAAATAAATAAGAAAAACGAATATGTTATCTTCACATTCATGCATAAGACGACAAATCCGTATCATGTACGGGATTTATCCTTAAAAAAATCTAGTATTTTTTTTAAAAATCATCCACAACATGATAAGTGTATGTTTCAAATATGTTTATTTGTTAGGTTGATCGTCTATACCAGGGGCTCCCAAACTTATTTTGTCTACTGCCCACTTTGAGAATGAATTATTTTTAGCGCCCCCATTTTTTCACCTACTTAAAAACCACTATAACTTCAAATTAAATTAATTATTGTAAGCCTCTACACAACGCCCCCATTTTTTTTATGGGTCTCATACCGCCCCCCTTAAGGCCTGCAGCGCCCACAAGGGGGCGTTATCGCCCACTTTGGGAAAGGCTGGTCTATACGATGCTACGAATAATAATGCTTAAGAAGAAGAAATACATTTATTTGTGACAAATACATTTGAACATATAAACTCTGACTACACGAAACACGTGTCGAATACTTTTTTAGATTCACTTCGTTTCGCGGAGAATTGCGTTTTATTTGAGGTCCCGTCACTCGTGATATATAATTTCTCGACTAATATTTTAGAGAAGTTCGGTGTTGCTCGCTTCTTTTATTATCAATCAAACTTGTTTGGTTTATAATTGGAAAAGTTGACAATCCGAGAGTCAGTGGTGGGTTGCTCTTCCCCCATTTGTCTGACTACAATTTTGAGTAATATCCAAAAGTTTCCAACCAGCACGTGCCTAGTTGGGGCCACAAATCGGCCCCAACTCAGCACGTGCTGGTGTAAAAAAAACCAGCGCTGATCTTTCGTCAGAGCCGCTGAGTGATGTCAATAGTAATGGTACTCCAATTGATTCATAGTCTTTCGTTCTACTACATGCTGAGTGAGTACAACGGGCAGTTCTACTTCCACGACGGCGACCGCAGGATACCAATCACTGCTCCGTCAGGACACAACTCGGATGAACAACTCAAGGACGGCGACCTAGGTACTCATGTTAAACACTATATATAATTATTGATTTCTTATATTAACGCGAATACTGCACGTTTAAATAAAACTAGTTTTAAGGATTTTATTGCGTTAATTTTATGTTTTTTACGTTCCCGACGTTTTGGCTGCTTTACAGCAACCATGGTCATGGTAGTGTAGATGGGACCGCAAACAATTACTAAATATGAGGGTACCCCAGTTCTATGACACTAGGACGTCAAACACTTCAGTCCTTCCGTGACCATGGTTGCTGTAAAGCAGCCGAAACGTCAAAAAAGTGAAAATCAAAATAAACGCGATAAAACCCGGTGCAGTAAGCGACCTTTAGCGGAAAAGGGAAGATCTTCCAGCCAGGCGGGTGGTATGCCTGGCGGGGCGTCCGCTATGCCCCGACGGTTATTGTCGGGATCTTGTATATATGTTACTTGCTCCGAAAACTCTTATAGCGCGATTCAGGATTGTGACGTCAATTGTCTATTGTTCTGAATGCGACTGCAGCGCCATCTTTGTAGCTTGTGGTGCGGTTGAAGTGGTCGCTACAGGCCTTTGCTCCAACCAAGCTGTCGCACATTCTTAAAAAAGAATATTTGATTCACAGACATCGAGGACACGAAAGATGAAACGGTACCGAACGGCATCAAAGTAGAAGCCACTTCGACCACGCAGAACTCAAAGTCGCCTCCGCGGGACGAGTCCGGCGCCGAACCCGCTACCACTGCGTCCAAGACGGACCGGTCCGATATGCCAAGTAAGATTTTTATAAAAAAAATTACCCTCCTTCTGGTATAGTCGGGTAAAACAAGGTACTAAGTCTTACAAGCTTTTGTTTACGTGTATAGATAGTCTTTATATTTCAATAATGTTCAATGTACCCTATATTTATGTCTGAATATTTTTGAGAAAAAAATAGCAGATTGATGGGACTGTATGCCTGCGCGCCCGTCGCTCGCCGCGTACGTAGTATTGGTGATGTTGTGGGGTCTCGGGGATTTTTGGGTCATTTTATAACCGAAATATATTGTGTCTTCATGTTTTCTATTCGTATCCAGATAGTAGTATAGTATTTTTCTTCGAAACATAGATTTAGTACATCTTATTCTCTATGGTAAGTACCTCCTATGCACTGACGTTTATGCAATCCATTAGCATAAGGATTGCTGTTCATTATTGGTAGCTCCAGCTAGTGCTTCCAGGTTACAATTGTGAAATATAAGGAGGAGTACACAAGATGAAGCTAACAGGGTAATTTATTAATCTTTAGTGTTGTAAAAAAATTAATTAGAACAAATTAATTCGATTCGCCATTATTACGATGGCATATATGACCATTACCTAATAGTTCAGTTAGGACCGAGCGACGTTGTTTACGTGCGATGCGTGTGTTCGCAAGCGTGTTGCGGCACCGACTGTTTTGTGCCGCCGCGGTACGGCGACCTGTAGTTATGACGGTAGGATCGAAGACTGACGGATGTCTGGTATAAACATTCCCTTTTTTTCAAGCGGACTTTCTGCCGTCGGAGTCTATGTCGTTGTCGCCGTCTCGGCTGCTGCGCGATGCCGAGGGCTGGCTGGAGGGTTCCGTGCAAGATTTCTCGCTGAGCAGCTTCCTAGGACACCTGGAGGGCAGACCGCAGCCTGATCTCGCGGTAATCCATAATACAATATACGGTGTAAAAGTATTATGAAATATTATTTTAGGGGATTAATGTACTCATAAAACCAAACAGGTTTTTTACCCAAGGAATATAGGCCTCAATATAAAAAAACTTTCAAATTTTTTGGTTACTACCCTACGATGTAATCGTAAACCGTGCGTATGTAGAACTATTGTCTGTGTGCCTGTTTATTCAAGTATTAACGAAATTCTATTGGACTGGTACCATAAACTGTCATAGCCACAATGGAGTTGACACCTGTCCCCTCTCCCCCCGGCTTCTGGAGTCACGCAAAAAACACAAGACATCACTACTGATGTCAAGAAATGATATGCCTCTAGAGTATCTTGATAAATGAGAGCAATGACTTCAGGGAAAGAGCGGCTTTTCTATTGGTGTCAGATTTTTCACCAGGAAATAAGGTTCAATTCGAGTTTCCTTTACTCAGCCCTACCCTAAAACAAACCCTGACTTACGACTATGGCACCATTTTCTTTTTAAATATCTTGTACAGACTCAGTCCAGTTACATTTTTGTAATATTATAACTAGATTCGATTTTATGAACCTCTATTCAGGTGGACTCTCATCTCCAAAGCCTGTTGGCGGAATCCAGCGTAGACTATGTGGCCAAGTTCGCGGACCTGGCCGCGGAGGTTACCAAGGAGGTGGAGACGGCGCCCAAGAACGAACACACGTAAATGACCTACGTTTACGTAGATACATAGCATAGCCGTGTCGAGGGCTTTGAATAGCTATCCTGTGGATAGAGATGATGGCACTTTTGTGTATATAAATTTATACAATAAAATATATTCAAAATATTTTTTTTTTTATTGTTTCCACGACCTCATGAGGACTACGACTAATTATCCTTTCGAAAGTTTTCAACAAAGAAGATTTCAGCCATTAGCACAAAGAAAAATAACTACTAAGATACTTTTGCAACCAACGGGCTAGTGGCACGTCGGCTAAGGCAGGCTTATGTTTTACCCACTCGGTCTCACTTTGGTGATTCATTGGAGAAAGTGAGTCAAGATCAATTCTCACAGGTTTTGTTTTGTTGCAGCCGGCTGTGCTAGGATTTTGGTGTATGTACACCGAATACATTTTCTTCGTCAATTCTAAATAATGAGGCCAGAGGTCTTAATATTCTTGAATAGTCCATTTCGAACTGGAAGTAAAAAATACAAAAGAGTTTTCCAAAAGATAGACTGTTCGTTTTCTGTAATCTGTAATAAATATGATTCGGGTAAGTTAAACATAAAACCCATTCGAAAGGGTTCTACATAGGCAAGGTTTTTGGGAATGGGAATTCTCATTCCCCAATTCTTCATAAGGCAAAGTTAAGTTATCAGGCCAGTCGTTCAATGGGTAAATGAAGTCTTAAGGAATCCTGATGAATAGGCACCCCTTTGAACGACATTAGCTCATTGAATGACTTGTCTGGGCCCTAGATAGAGAATGGACCAGACATTTAATATGACTGCGGAATAGAACCACCATATATTATAGTACTTTTTGGGAACCACTGTCGACAGTCCGCGCCCTGCACAGGAGTAAGTAACACGTACTATCGACAAAAGTTCCGCATGACCAGTCTAAAGGCGATAATTGTATACATACACGGCTCTTGGCGAGACACCGCAAAATGTACGCCCAATGTACAATGTACGACCAATAGGAAGGCATAGATATCCTTAGTTGTGTTCGTGTGAATATTGTAATGATTTTTAATAGTGTGGCGCATGCTATTACTGTAAACTTTGCTTGTGTGTGTGATAAGTTCTTGGAATTTGAAACATGAATGGGAATGGCTCATGCTGGGGCATGCAGGCTCCCATGCTGTTAACATTTGGAATTAATTTCATACGCAATTCATATATTTAACTGTTTCGTCTAGCAAAATGTATTATCTTGATTTTCTAATATTATTCTTGATAATGTATTTAATATATGTATAACCAGAGATTATTCAATAAATTATAAAATACTGTTGAACACATAAATAAAAAAATAAAATAAATCAATATTCCTAAGTGAAAAATACACAATGGATTTAAATATGTTTACTATAGTATTATACACAAATATTTGCATTGTGTGTAGAGCAAACTGTCCATTTAAAATTTGACTACTTCAATGTGTAATTTAGTTAGTCTCATTAAAATATACTAAATTTTCAATTATAAATTTTTAAGCTAGATTTTTTTTTTCAAAGTAGTCATTATCTACAATAATTATAACAACAAATAAGCAAATAATACAATATAACTCACTTGCTAGTCATGAAAATGCGCTTTGATGGTTTTGCTATAAGGTTGATTTTGACATATTTTTAATTCTGGCGACTGGTAGAATATGGAGTTGTTTTAGTTGTAATAATATTAAGTTGTAAAGATGGTAATCTAATACAATAATTTATTACTCAATGGGCTAAGCTTATTGTTGTCCTTTTTATACCTTTATCAACATTGTATAAGACACCCTGTCAGGCGATACTATACCTTTAACAATGTAGATAAGGTTTTAAATGCCATGTAATTTTCGCTTCCATTTCAATCTCAATTGACTTATTTTCATTCTTTATCTGAGCCATAAAATAAAAGAAAAGCTCGTAAAATGGGCTCCAAGTGGGAATGATTTTTGAGGATTCGTCGTATAAAAGAAAACTATTTAATTCATTTAAATAATAATTTACACACATAAGTTATTTTTTTTATTAGTGTCAAACCATTTTAAATATAACACATTGTTTTATCGCATACATTTATAATAAATCAAATTCGTCCTCATTATCTAACTGCGGGTAAATAATTTAACAACATAAGTATAGTTTATATATATTGGAAAACTACATAACAATAATTATATAAACGTGCTAGGTAAGAAAGTAAACATAACATAATTATAGTTTATACAACGCAAGTAAATAATTTTTGATAAATTATGTAAAAAATAATTATGTAAATGTGCTAGTTTTACAGTAGGCACTACATTACCTACACATAGTGCAGTAGCAGTTGAGTGAGCATCTAATATTTGGTTGCTGCTCCTCCCGCATCTATGACGGCGTCTAGACGGCTCCGCATAGACCCGACTAGGACTTCGCATAAATCCGAACCCCTAAATGTGTCCCATACTTGGTTGCAGTGGGTGGCAAGAGCTTCTTTGGTCCTTTCCGATCGTGTATCCCATCTTTGAACCATTAAACCCCATAAATTTTCAATGGGGTTCAAATCTGGCGATCGGGATCCGTTTGGGGAAACACCGTGCGCACTGTGGGTAGCATTACTTGTTGCAGTACCTCTAGATAGGTTTGGCCATTTGCCCTCCCTGATATAAATGTTAGTTCGCCAGGCCCAGCAGCACTCATCCAGCCCCACATATTTGCAACTATTCTTCCCAAATCGTTATTTGGGCACACATTATGAGGTTCGTATCTTGCTCTATCTAAACGCCATAAATTCCAACGACCTTGCTGACTAGACTTGAAGCTCTTTTCGTCGGAAAATATGGCGTGAGAAAAATCGAAGTCCCTGTAGTCACGGGCGAAACGCATGCGAGCAGATTTTTGCATTTCCGTCATAATATTTTTTTTTGCGGGCCGTCTGTGATGCACTCCTGCTCGATACAACTCATTTCTTATAGTTTGCATCGAAACTTCCAAATCTTCAGCTAAACGCCTAGTGGGCGTGAAGGGGCTCTCCTGGTAGGTCGTGAGCATGTTGTCGAGCCGTTGTCCGCTTATTAGGCGCCTTCGAGGAGCACGGACGCGGTCGACAACAACTCCTTCCTCTTCAAACCTGCGCACCCAGCGCCGCACCGTTAATCGCTGCAAAAAATGTTTTGTTTTCAACAGATAGACACAATTGATTGCAAGCAGCTCGTCACTTATAATTGATATTGCGCCTTAAATTAAAAACAATAATGTGATTTGGAACGTAGATATTTTCTGACTGAAGGGTTATAAAATCGTCGGCTGTTACAAACAAAATGTTTTTACGTATGCCACCACATTTTTTTAAAACTTCGGCACCTGCAAATGCATTGTCGGCAACTTTATTAGCCCATAATAAATCCTTCAAATATAAACAATAGCGCTTCGGTTCCAGTAGATAATAAATGGGCCGCAGATTTCATTATGAAACATAAACGCACTTATTGAGGTGAAATAAGGCGTAAATTTGCTTGGTAGCGTTATACACCGTGTGTGTGAACTAAGGAAAACACATTTGTTTGTAGTAGAATCCATTGCATTTATTTTTACCTAACTAAAATAACTTATGATTTGAAAAGCAAACCTACCCCACTTATTTTAAAGTTGGTTAATGTTTTCTTTATTGTGATTTAAATTTACTATATAATAATGTTTCATATCCCTTCCAATATTGTTCAATCAATAAATGGTTATTATTTATTATTGTAATACCTAATAAATGTGAACGTTGCACGTTGTATGCTTTCACCTTTAATTAAACAATATTTGCCTTATTCCAAAACACGTTCTAAATATATTACTGGGACTAACTCACTTAAATGGTATTTTTACAAGATTTTGCTTTAGTACCACAGATAATGCATAGTTTAGTGATAAAATTCATTTTATTATATAATAACGTTTTTAAACTAGTATTAATGGCAGTACTATATTTAGACCGTGTTTTGAAATTAGGCGGTATGTGTAGGTATATCGTGGATATCCTTTCAACCTACCCCTTCGGGATACCCAGCTGTGATCCTGAATGAGATATTTACAATATGTAAAAAAATCGGAATTCATTTAAAATACTGGAATATTAAGATCTGATTCAATATATAAGATGGATATAAGTATTTAAAACTAATCATCGGTATATAATTACAAGTTAACGGCTTCACAGTTAATACTACAAATACCTATAACAACTACTAATACTAAAAGCATTTTATTTATTTAAACAAAATAGTACTTACTTGCATATTTAACGCCTCTGCAATTTGGGATATATTAAGTCCTTGTCAGACATAGTTTACCACATTAGACATAGTTTACCACAAACACAGTCACAGTCACAATTACAAGCACGAGTATAATACAGAGAGGCTTTCGATCACAGTCCGATAAACACGCAGAGGTCACAGTGAGGCAGAAAATCAGTCCGATGGATATAAGCAGTTCGTAAAAGCAAAAATGGCGATAAAAACGGGACGCGTCAACAATTAGCAGGTGCAAATTGCGACTGCCTAATGTTTTTACGTAATGCATTCACCCGAATGTGTAACGCACCTGATTAGTGGAAATAGGAAAGGGGCGTGGTTTACCACTTGCTTCGCTTGTAAGGGAAAAAATTCTTAACTTTGGCCGATAGTACGTGTACGTAGCATCCAAAGAGTATTATAATAAAGTGGTAGCATCTCTAGTTCGTCTGTACACGTGTATTACGAACTTAATGATAATGGTTAGTGACGTTTGCATCATGTTTGTCTTTTTTTGATATTGTCTTTGGTCACCGCCAACGATGGTGTTTACGTTTCGTAAAAGGTTAAATTGAATAAAAATATTCAAATTTTAAGAGTGAATTACGCCCTGAAGGAACAGCCAGATGTCCGGATCATATCTATTTCCGTGATATAAATATATTTAGTGCTATTATCAACTTGGAAAGCCCTAAACCCTGTTTCTTTCACTATGTTTTGGCAGTGCTTTACGTATGTATTTCTTTAATATTTTATATAAATATCTTATTTATAATATATAAATATATTATTTATAATATATAAATATATTATTTATAATATATAAATATATTATTTAGATTTTAAATTAAATTTGGTACCATAAGTATAACATAATTTGTATTGGGTTTTCCTCTTAGCAATAGTAACCAATAATAATGAAATGTCTAGTTTGTTTTGGATTTTCCTTGGCTCCTGTGTTATACAGCAAGCTATACCATATACAAACCCCTGACAAAGCCTATGTTTTAATATAGAAACAGAGGTTTGTATTTTTTATTAATAACATATACTTACCTGACTATCCTTACCAAGCCCTACCCTAACCTAACCCTAATTAGCCAAAATAGCTGTAATTAAAAAGTTAGTGGCTAAGGCACATACCTTGAAGAATCGTAACCACAAGCCAGGAGTCATTAGTGTAAAATGGCCCCTCAAATGATCACAGCGATGATATGTGATAGTCATTGGGCAAAAGACATATCCAGCAGTCAAGTCAGAATTCAAGACTGAAGCAAATTGTAACAGATAAAACATTGGAGTACTAAAATGATCTCTACATTTTCAGCTTGCTCATTCTCCTACCAGCCCTGTTTATTGGCTTCCTGCTTTTCTGTACCTTTGTGCTGATCCCCTTCACGTTTATATTCGCGTCATGGTATATGAGGATAAAGGAGAGGAAGATGGACCGGAGAAAGAGAGATGGAGCTAATGTGGCATTCTTCCATCCATACTGTAATGCTGGAGGTGGGGGTGAGCGGGTGCTGTGGGTGGCGATCAGAGCTGTGGTGGCCAGGTATTGATCCATTCATTTTACGATCTGTTAACCACTAATTATGTAATTACATTTAAGTTTATTATACCAAGGGTCCCGGGTTCAATTCCCGATAAGGACAAACTTTGTGTGATATGTTTAATATTTATAAGTATTTGATACTGAGTTCGCTCCCAGATCATTGTTAGGCCAGGCCAGGCCAGGCCAGAGGCCCTTCATGAGAATTTTAACTAACAATCTTTACCTCTTTAAAAGATATTGTATAGATGGTGCATTTCACTTATCTTACCCGGAAATGTTTGATAAATAAATCAAAGATAAACTAAATCCAAGCTCTGTATCAATTTTATGTGTCATCAGATAATATGTTAAAATCCTCAAACAAACCTATAATAAAAAAACATAAGGTCAAAACTGAGGCAATACATCCTAATATAATTAGCTTATCAGCATGTGTAAGGACCTTAACATAGCCACAGTAAATAATTTTGGTGCTCACATAAATAAATATGGGCTACTAAGCATCATATAAAAATAATTCACCCTACTATTCTAGGTATCCGGACACAAACATTTACATTTACACGGTAGAAACAGCGGAACCTCAAACTATATTAGATAAGGCACAGAACCAGTTCAATGTCAAAGTGGATCCGGCCAAGATCAACTTTGTACGGCTCCGTTTGAGGAGGGCCATTGAAGCCAAGTCGTACCCTTACTTCACTCTGCTGATGCAGAGTATTGGGTCCATGTTGCTGGGTATGGAGGCTTTCATGAAGCTAAATCCTGGTAAGAAACTACACCATAGAATTTTATAAGAGTTGTGGCAGATGCAGTCTTGAACTGCTGACATCACTCTCTTGCTTCGACTTTATCTATATTTAGCCCTTATTCCATCGGCAATGGATGTACAATAGTGCTGCTCTGCTTACCCCTTCGGGCAGTATATGCGTGATAGTATTTTTTTTTCCAAGGTAAAGTGTTACCAAGTCACCGATTTATCACTTGTGTAAATACTTGCCTATTCATTAATTCATGAGAATATTTTAAGGAAATATGTTTACTTAGGTGCAGAAATGTAGTTTCTAATTTGAGCCATGTCAAATTGAGTATAGTTAATACCGTGAGTGGCCCAAATACAATCTATTTATGTAGCATTATGTTAAAGTTCCATCTGATCCATCCCGCTCACCCAGATTTAACTTATGTGAATGATAAGATTACGTTAGGAGTTCCATCTCCCTACAGAAAGCACTACACTACCGACTGTGCGAATTATTTACGACCCAATTAATATTTTTTTAATTAGGCCTCGTCACAGTCTACGCAATTAGAATGCTTGTAGTAGTACTATAAAAAGATAAACACATAAATGAACAGGTGTGTAAAAAAAAATCTTACCACAAAGCATGTTTAGTCTCTATTTAGATGTCTACTTCATAGTGATTAAGCAGGGTTTAGGCCTAGTCTAGACCTGTTTAGCTAACTCCGAGATCACACTATAGTACGACTGGTGTAATTTTAATTCCCATGCTGATATAACAAGGTGTATGCCTAAGCCTGTTTAGGTGACCACGAGCTCACACTATGGTACAACCGGTCTTATTTAAATTCTAGACGTGTACATAGACACGACCGGGTGCGCGTTCACGTACCCAATATTCCGGTACCTGGCGCAGTGCCCGGTGGGGTGCTACACCCACTACCCCACCATCACCGGCGCCATGATGCGCCGCGTGAAGCACCGCATCGTCGCGTACAACAACTCGAGCCTCGTCGCCAGGAACCCGCTCTTCACGTGGATCAAGCTGCTTTATTATAAGATATTTGGATGGGTGAGCGTTGCCAACGAAAATATTTTTTACTCTGGAATAGCAAATTGGAACAATGATCACGTTCCACTCGGGGGCATTTTGTAAATAGTCGATGTGATTCTGAACAAGTTGTGGTTACGGTACCACAGCTGAGTGGAACACAGTTGTTGTACCAATCTAGTACTTAGAGTGCATATACAGTAGTGTTTTTTTTTTCACTGGAACCGTATGGAGATTGGAGATCAATGCGAATCCATTGGAGATACGGGCAAATTATCTTAGAAACCTTGAGGTGTTTAGTGGTAAAAACTATTTTGGAATAGTACATTTTTAGTAAAGTGTGAGTTGTCCACAAAAAATTATAAAATTGACTCGTTTTTATGCAGGTCAACTTAGTTACATAAACGTATCATTTCATTGTTTCGCAAAAAAAAAACCGGGGCCGCAGTAATTGTTCTAATTCAATCAAATGTTTTGTTATTTTTTCAACTGAAATATTGGTTTCTTGGAGGTTTCATTAATTCAATCCAACTATTGTGCGGAGGTCTTGCGCACTCTGAGGTCATCATACCTTTTTTCTTTCAGTTGTACGGCGTGGTGGGGCGGTGCGCCGACGTGGTGATGGTGAACGGCACGTGGACGGAGGACCACGTCAACGAGCTGTGGCAGGCGCCCTTCAGTACCTTCAGGGTGTACCCGCCGTGCGAGGTCAGTGGTATTATAACATTATTTTCCCAAAAAAGAAAAAGATTCCTAGTAATATTCCTATACGTAAGAATATCGTGTTTGAACCCCGGAATTGTTGTTTCAGGTGTCCGAGCTGAAACAGCTGCGTTCCCTAGTGCGAGAGTCTGATCCCATCCGGATCCTGTCCGTCGCCCAGTTCAGGCCGGAGAAGGATCATCCTCTGATGCTTCAGGCCATGTACGAGCTCCGGAACCTGCTCGTCAAGAACGAGATGCTGTGGAACAAGGTGGGTATTTCGTTTTACGGGACTCGTCGAGGCCAACATCTTGTTGGTCGTTCTTGGATAAAACTGTCATAGCCGTGGCCAGACAGACGGCGTAACTTGGCGAGGGAGGCTGGCTCGGGCACGGGTGTCGGCGAGACAAATGATTGCTGATAACACTTGCTTCAGTGTTGTCTTATATAGATTGATTCAAAACTAAAAAAAGTTGACATAAAAATTCAAATGTAATTTTGTTGGGAACTTTTTTTAAAAATTGAAGTTTCGAAATTCTGATTTCACATAATGATTGAAAATGTGATTAAAATAAGCAGCTGAAGGCTTGGTATACTCTTTCTCAATCACGCTGTATATTATGTCCCTGATATATTGTGTCGTCATAAATATAATTAGCACATTTTGCCGTCACTTAAAATATTTATTGATTTTATAAAATTAATGATATTCTGTTGATGCAAAGAAGAAGTATGGTATTGTTTTCCAATACAAATACTCAAACCAAAAACCACACAAGCGAAGACTGAAAGCCGACCCAAATATAACATTTGATTAAAGGAAGAAGATGCACAAACGCAAAGTAGTTCGTATTTTCTTTCAGATAAAACTAGTCCTAGTAGGGTCGTGCCGTAACCCCGAGGACGAGGAGCGCGTGCGCAACCTCAAGGACCTGGCGAAGCACCTGTCGCTGGAGGACAGCGTGCAGTTCGTGGTGAACGCGTCGTACGCGCAGCTGCTGCAGCTGTACCAGACCTCCAGCATCGGCCTGCACGCCATGTGGAACGAGCACTTTGGGATCAGTAAGCAGTGACAACTTAAACGAGATATATCCAGATGAATAAACCAACTGTATGGTCGTATATAAACCCTTACAAAGACAGACCTGTTAAATAGCAACGGCATTCCGAACGGGTGGTAAAGGTGTAGCTTAGCATTTTGTAACTATTTTCACGAAACTATACCAACACTTGAGTTATGGGTACCACAAAATGGACTAGGCGATCCCGGGGAGGTCAGCGGGTTTTGCCGGACTCTTATCGACTAAAACCCCACGGTGGTCTTTAAACCGCTTTGTGGGGGGGGGGGGGGGGGACACCCAGACCAATATTATGGGAGAATAAATTTTAAAATTTCCGGTAAGTTATAATCATCAAGTAACTGTTCGTCTAGGTGTAGTGGAATGCATGGCGGCTGGTCTGGTTACCATCGCGCACCGCTCGGGGGGCCCCCTGGCGGACATCGTGGAGACCGCGGGCAGCTCCCGCACCGGCTTCCTTGCGGCCGAGGCGGACGAGTACGCGCGGGCGATACTGGAGGTCATAGCGATGCAGCCCGATGAACGGAAAAGGATCATCGAAGCCGCTAGGTATATAATACCAGCCCTTTTTAATGTCCCACTGCTGGACACGGGCCTCCCCTCAATTCGAGGGGATTAGGCCGTAGTCCACCACACTGGCCCAGTGCGGGTTGGCCATAGTTAGTTTGTCAGTGTACCAACCCGTATTGGGCCAGCATGGTTGACAACAGCGGGGCAAGGGCTCATCTGTAATATTAGCCCTGACTTATTTTTATGTCTTTGATAAAATGAATGCTTGGGCAGGCTTAATTGTATTCTGTAATGGATATCTAAGTTATAATCTACTCTTCTAACTTTGTCTCCATCCACATTTTATTTTGGGCTAACGTTTTGTTGTATAATTAATTTGATTATAGACTGTTAGGAGCTTACGATTCCGAGTATGGGACCAGATTAATATTTTGTATTGAGCCATTTTTTCTGTGTCATTCAAATAAAAAGTGTTGTTCAATAAATAACGAATATTAACATATATAGAAAAATTTAATAAAATCCCCCACAACTCATTTGATAATCACATCCATTTTGTTCACAGGGCTTCCGTGGATCGCTTTTCGGAGATCGAATTCGAAAAATCATTTTTAAGAGCCGCCGAGCCCCTCCTTCGACTAGACTAGAGATACACAAGCTTGTACCCTGTACATTACGTTCCATTAGTTGTAAGCATACACAATAAACTTTTACCAAAGCTTTTCAAACGTTTTCTTTATAAAATCATATGAATTAACATAAAATAAATTTATGAATATAGAGTAATGCTTAAATTATATTGGAATGGTTGATATGTTTATGTTGGGATGTGGCCCACTCGGTCCCTAGGGATTAATCTAAGCTCGGATCCATGCTTCAGGAAGACATTTCCTGTAACAATGATTTATTACACGGAGTTAATAAAAATAATATTCACACTAAAATGCAAAGAATGTAACCTAATTACGTTAATAGGAACGCAAATAATATTTGAATCAGCAAGAATGTGTAGTTATCACAAAAACAGCAAGTACGCAATATTAGGCATGAAACCAATGCACAGTTTAAGACTGTAATGGGATGGAAAACTTATCCATAAATGCTAAGTAAGCACACTTATCTCTAGTTACACAATTAGTAATCCATTACTGCTTGATCATACAGCACATTTCAACAGTTGAGTGTGAAACAGCAATGCATTTCACAACAAGCAATTGAATACTTCAGAGGTAACATATGTCCTCCTGTCAGTTTGAAATGTGGTATGAAACAATATTGATAACTGGTTTTCTAGACAAATCTATTGACAAAGGTGGCATGTTGTATTTCCCCTTTTCTCTCCTACAAATAAAAATAGAGAGGGAAGTGTGAAATTATCAGTAAGTGCTGTTGTGGCCCGCATGCCTGCCATGTAGAGCGAGAGCTGATGATGACCACCATACCTGCTGTCTGCTGAGGGTTGATGCCAATCCCGTCGTCCGTGATGATGGCGCTGGTGGCCGGTTCCACGCGGAACTCCTCCGCCGCGAACTTGAGCACCGCCGTGAATGGTGTTACTTCAGGCACACTCAGACTGGGGACAAATTCAATAATTAAATTTTAAATATAAGGCTTTCGTCTTTCTCATAGAGTTCTATTTTGCTAAACTAATCTACTGAACTGGTAGGTGTCTACATAAGTATTAAGGACTATCAGCCTCCATTAGTGTGGTGCTTACTCTTTAACGAGTGTAAATCATGGTCTTTTCTATTGTCTATGTCATGCATGGTGAAGGAGTGAGTGAAGGATGAGTTGGGATGGAAGGAAGACTTTATAAAAAAAAATGTTGCAACAATATAAACTGTATTTTCAGGCATAATTGTAAAATAATGATAACCATTTTTAGCAATAAAAAAATATTACAAAATATTCTCCCAGAAACTCAAATCTGCATCATAATCTCTGACTATACTAAAGAATTGGCATTTTAGGTTTTCATTACTGCATATTCTCTGTAAAACTAATGCTAGTTCTGAATAACTTAGATCTATGTAAAAAGACTCGGCAGACATGTTTGCCTTTAACAATTTACCACAATCTAACAATGCTTCAACTATGTATGTGAAAATATCGCTATGTTCAACACACATACTGAGGAAATATGCATTATTTACTTTAAGAAGTCCCCTCCAAAATTTCTTATGAATATTATTATTTTTGCTTAACACTATACTATGGAAAGTTTCAGTAACCTTTTTCACAGAGTTATTGTATGCTGGTTCATTATTTAACAGACTTACTACTAACAATTCTACAGTATCTTGATTGTAATCACTTAATATGTCTGAAATGTTCACATTCAATGCATCAAGTTCTGATAAAAATAATTTACTTTTAAACTCTAAAATTATTTCTTTTGGTAATTCACTTGTTATATTTTTCAATAATGTTTCTTTTGAGGCAGCTTCAACCATCAAATCTGACAAACATTTCTCTAATTTTTCTTCTGAAAATAATTCTAAAAACATTCTGAAACCAGTATCCATTTGATTGATTTTGGTATCAGAATTAATAATTTTTTTAAGTACACATTTTGGTGGATCAGTCAGACACATTTTAAATAAACAATTAGATGTGTCTTCCTGGGTATTCAACGCTAATACAAATTCGTTTATTATATTGCGTTTCTGCAACCTGTCTAAACATTTCTCAACATGTTGCGAAATGAGAAATGCATTTCTGATTTCAATTTCTTTTGTATCACTATTTGGCCAGTTATCTAACTGACAAAGGTTAATAAAGTCTTGGAAGAAGTTGAGGAACTGCTTAACTACATCCGTTTCCATTCTAAAGCCTTGTAACTTCAACGCAGAGCCCTGGACCACTCAGCATCTGTTGAAATGAACATTTTGATATTGACTACCAGTAAATATCGAAAATTTAAATTATTGGTTTAGGAATCCATACGTTGAAGTCACTAAGCACTTTTAACTTGTTATAAAGCTAAAACTTACACTTTGAACGGCAGTTTTGGATCAGATGTGAGAGTAATCTTGAATGTTACTTTCGACCTGAAAAAGTCGAATGGTGGTATGATTCGTGCACACTATGTATAGCAACAGTTCAAGTTATAGATAAGGCATAATTTATATCTTACATGTCGGTAGTTTTGTCAATAGAAATAGGAAATTAGGGAAACCAAAATCACAATTCCTGTTTCAGAACATTCATTCGGAAACCAGAGTGACGTACACATGATACACACGTTAGTAAAATGTCATAAGTCTGTCAATGTCACGCTCGCTGCTTGCATGGGCTTTATTTTACATGGAAAAATACCCACTATTTAGTGGTGAAGCCATATTCATATCCATTTTATTTCACCGCAATTCATTTCGTAAAGAAAAAATTTAAGAATTTTCTTTCACTCCACTAGCCATATTTTTAACTCTCCGATATCTACTTCCACGTTTATGATACTGGCGTCACGAACACATGGCAAACGCTACTAACAAACAAGGAAAAGTAGGAGTATAGAGGAGTCGGAGTAATAAGTAGTACACACGTTGGTTCGTCTCGCGAGACGCGAGACTCTATTCTAGGGAGACAGGGAAACTGATTCAGAGCTAAGTTAAGCCCTTTTTTGTAGTTAAATCTTGTTTTTTGGTAGTTAATTACGCCAGTGAGAGAATTATGTTGTGGTAGCGTACGTGAGATGGGATCTAATAATAGATCACAATATATGCTGAATTTCATCCTTAATGGGAGTTCCGAGGCGAGCACTGGGAAGAGTTTTCGGCGGACGAGTGGTAATAGGTAGGTGATCGTTCATTTGTCACAGGTACCTGTCTAATCTTGTATACTGTCATCGAGTAAACCGAGCATTATGTCAAATCATTTCAATCAGTCTGTCAATGTTTGACATTGTCCTATCTGCACACTGACATTTTATTATTGTTTTGGTTAGTTAGAAATCGTGCGATCAATACAAGTAATAGGTCCATTTTTAGGTAACCTAAATTAAAATGTTACTCAAAAGAAATTTATTACAAAGCACGACAATTTTTTCATGCGGCGGTACATTTATATGCGTGTTACTTAACTACATAACGAATATATCACCAATAACTGGGATATGGTTTCCGCTTTACATTTTAACGTTATTTATCGTATCATTGTGTGTTAGTTTTAAATTCATACAGTGGTTGTTGCGTTTAAATAAACCTATAAAGTATGATTTCGAAGGAATTATTGAGGATTATCCGTATTTCTCTTTCTTATCGCGGCTTTTGCCGCGGACTAGGAAGAAGCTTTCCTCTGAGTATAAGGAGTATGATACTAATGAGTTGAGTGTAATATCCACTGTGTTGGAGAGGAAGTTGGTCTCGTCATGGTACATGCCGTATATTTCGCAGGAGATCGGTTTCCCGTTTGCATGTAAGCAAATGTTGGATCAAATGATTGGGAAAAGTTTTCAGGTTTGTTTGATTGAACAATGTTTTGTTACATTTCGTGTGTTGTCATGTTGGAGGCAAATTACATATCATTTAACTTTTTGATAGATGTAAGACTTCCTATTAATATGATAATATGTATATTATGATCTTAGATATATTTTATATAAATATATGATAATGCAAATGATCCTATGACATTTATGGTGTGTCTACTCCTCCCCAAAGCATAATATTATTAAAAAAGTTTAAAATGTAGGGTACTATTTTTTTCTAATTTCATTATATTAATGTAGTGGGTTTGATGAGCTAACATTGAGATATGAGTCCTATATAAAGTCTTAACATATGTTTCTTAACATCAGGTTTGCAACAAAATAGAAACCAAAGATGTATATGTAGACATAGGCACTATTGTGATAAGCCATTTGAGAGAATACAAGAAAGCACTAAAACGCCATGAAAAATCCCCATCTAGCACCATAGAGTCCCTGTACAAGAAATCACATCCAATATTTGAGGGTACAAACAAAAAACTCCAGCCTGCTGACCATTGCACCAACATACTTCGAGTGGTCTTTAAAGAGCTGGTCCCCTGGGAGCTCTGGGACACTCCTCACTCTGAATTACTAATACGAATACTGTCAAAAAAGCTTGATGATTTCATTGGCTTTACACTAGCAGACCCAGCATGGTTGAATGATAAATTACTTTCAATATTAAAAGGGAAGACCAAACCAAAGATAATAGAGGAGGAGTCAGTGTTGCTAGAGGGGAAAACATCAGATATAAAACCAGAGACACCAACAATAGAAGATGCATTGTCTACAGTAACAACAAAGAGTACTGCTCCAATACTGCAGAGGGCTGTTAATGAAGACCTCAAGATGGAACAGGTTCCTAGGATGGAGGATATAGTGGAAGAAGTACCGGTGATGAGTTCTGAACCAGTGGATATTAAGTCCTCACCGATTTTGCGGCAAAAGAGAGGGAGACAGGGAAGAAATGAGGTGAAGATTTATGATAGGATAATTGAGGGTGAGAAATTTAAAAAAGCTATTCTCTTCTTTGTAGTCTTCTCCAATTTCTATTCTATGTTTAACCCAACTGATACCTTACTAGTGGGACTGCCAGTAACCCAATGGTAAGACCTTTTTTCAGATTTTATCAGGGTATTTTTTCCATTGAGTTGGACTAAATTTTTCAGGCTTTTAATGCCTGTAAGTCTAGTCACGTTTAAGGTAGCTTTTCTTTACTCATTCCCGTTTATAGACAACTTTTTCATCTGCAGGCACCATAAAAACTTGGGAGACTGATGTGGACCTCCAATGCATCAGCATGGGGCAAGACCTGCTGGCGAGCCTGGATGGGGAGATCACGTTGAGTCGGCTGTGGGGCCAGGACGCAGACCCCGAGGGCAGCCCCAACCCGCCCCGGAGCAAGTCGCCACAACCATTGTGGTTTGGTGAGAGATTTTATAGGTATCTAAGTAGATCACTGCCCTTTAGTATACACCCTGGCTTGGCATTACGAAATTAAAAAATGAGGCAATGAAATAAGTTTGATAATAAACCAAAATTTTAATTCAAATGTGTTGGGTATAAAAACTAAATGAGTATATTTTGTTTGTCTATTTGAAGACAAAAAAAAATAGTTTTATTTATCAAAGTGGTGTCACCCACTAGTAGATATTTTGCCAATTTTAAGTAGAAATAACTTAAATGTTATGAGAAATTCTATGCAAACCTAATCTGTAGATTAGGCCTAAAATGTCCCCGTTCCCCCTACCTATCCTCATCCATAAAGAGAAGGATACTTTACTGATTTTATACAATATAGTCGGAGCAAATGTGTTTGGTTATAAATGTCAGCAGTATTTTTAAATTTTACTACTTTTCTGGGTTGTCAAATAAAAGATACTCAAAAGTACCATGTACCAGGTGAAGAAGACACGATAGACATAGAGCCACTCGACATCAGCCCTCAAAGGGAGCACAGGAAGGAGTACAGCCCGAAGCCTGCCGACGCCCTCCTCAAGGACCTGCAGACGACCGTCATCCAAGCCAAAACCAAGATCGGGGATCTACAGGTCGAGCCCAAAGTTGCGTTACATGTGACCCGCAAGCCAAGCTCCAGTGTATGTCTGTTTGCACGTTCTATCGGCTTTTTATGCTTTACATTTCAGTTATAAGACTCTTATTGGGTGCATGTTGGGCCTGGGATGACGTGATTGGTCTTCCTACACTGCTGCTTTAATAATGGTTAAGAAATCGTAGGACCTTATCCAGTAGTAGGAAGGTTCAATATATTTACTTTGAAAGAATATTGTCACTGACTTATTACGTAATGTGGTCGTGCTTGTATGTTGAATACATTGCAAATAATAGTAATCGGAAACCTTATTTTCAATACTGAAGCCAGATCCGCCATTTCTGTTTTTTTTGTCAGTCTGAATCATGGGATAAGTAGTTGACAGATTTTAAGATTAACATCTTGAACAATTTTGGGCCAGATACATGTTAGGGATACCCCCTGATAGTCAAAAATCTGTGCCTCACTAATACAATACAACAATACAATCCAAGATACTATATCTTTACACTATTGTGATAGTTTGTATTCTGGAAAATGGAGTTCCTCCAGAATAGTCAAAAACAAACGTACGAAGTCGCGGGCACAGCTAGTGTAGAATATGTTGTTTGTTTTAGTTGTCTTAAACTCTTGTGATTTGTTAGATAGTCATATATTCAGAGTGTAAATGGCTTCGTAACGAAAACTGATACCATGGATTCAACTCATGATTCTGAACCCCCAGAGTTAGAATTTTCTTACATTTTAACGCATTTTTTTAAGATGATTACAAAAAACATCATTACTAATTAAGACCTAAAACTGCAATGTAAATTAAAACTCGATACGCTTGAGCGCGATCGTCACTCGCTCTCGTGAGGTATCGCGCGGAACGTTGTGTCGTGATCGCGTCGTTTACAATACATTGCGTGCTCAAAAATGAAAACATTTGTAACCCGTGACTTTCAACAGAAATGATTATTATAGGCATTAAGTGTAACCTTTACCCAAAGATTTTCTTACCACGCCTCTTACACGCTGCGTCTTGGACTTGTATGTTTTCCAATGTAAATTACTTCAACTGAATGTTGCATGCCCCGGTTCATTGGAATGCGACTAGCACAATACATGTCGTGATTAGACCGCATGTTGCCGTTTACACTGTCAGTACTTTCACAAGTATCATGCCAATCGTTGCCATGCCAGTGATTATATGAGCCATATCGTGATGCGGATTGATGGTGTGAAAGGGGCTATTTTGTAAGCACACTATATTGATACAAAAGATTAGATATACTCAAGTGTAGCCATGTTAGTAGATAAGTAGTACACTCAATTTGTAAGGCTATAAAATATCTGTATAAGCCTCTAATATAAATATAAAAAACTAAGCATTACTTTATTATAGTTTATCCATAGAGATAAAGTACCAGTGACATAATGCACGCCTATTAAGTTATGGAAAAAATATAACTTATTTCATACCAAATATGTAATGGAATATCAAATAGCTGTATCAGTATAGTGTTGCCATGGTAACGATGAAGTATTGCATTGTTGGCACTCGGCTGTTGTCACAAGTATCTTTGCTCGTTGGATAGACTGTAATGTGATGTTATCTCAACTATAGGACGAGGCGGCTGGCATGATGGAAGGACTGTTGGACTTCGGGATAGCTGGCTTCAAGAAAGGTCTCCGGTTCACGGGACTCAGTGACGACTCACAGGTGAGTGTGTCACCCTATGGTACCCTTCTTCTTCTTTTTAGGTTGGTAATGAGCTACAAAATAGTGCCAATTTTGCCAGTGTCGAGTCATTCTTGATAATTGTTATTGATAATGATAATGTTGATGATGATGATGATAAAGAAATGAATCCTATACTCCTATCAGTACGGATACTTTACTGAAAATTTACCGGACATCTTGGGAGAACTTGAAAAAAGTTATACTATTTAAATTTCCTTCACTCGTGCCGTTTATGAACACAATATATCCCACTAATATTACACATTATTTATCAAATATTTTTTTTTGGAAATACACAAAATTGACAACTTCACGGATAAACTTTCCGCCAAAAAGCCTATGGTACCCTTACTTCACACCTCAACCTTGCGACAGACTTAAGCCCGGAATACACATGCGCGTTTTATTGACACGGAAGCGTTTTTGATCCGTGAAAAAGAACAATAGTTTAATACCGTTTTTTTTTAATTAATAAACAGGACAAGTCGCCATCCCACAACCCGCACAAATCGAGTGACAAGTCGCCCCCGTCCGAAGTCGCCAGGGCCAAGACGATAGTCGAACATAAAGATATACTCAACTCCACTCCTATACAAAGAGGTAATATATTTTAAGAGTCTCCATATTCTCATTTCGGTGATGTAAGTCGATCTAGGTCTTGGTATCTATGTGAATGTAATCTATAACAATCGGAAACATTCTTCCGCGTCTTTGGTCTGATCTCGGAAACTCATTTTTTTTTAATTATTTTGAGTCGCATCATTTTGCTCTTATTCCAGAAGACAATTCCTCGGTGCCGCCATTACTGAAACAACACAGAGTCATCTCACAAGATAGCGTGGTAAGCGGATACAGTATAGAGCTTTATACAGGCCGATACAGAAAGGTTATACTAATCCGTGAACATGCGCTTCCGCATTTATGAACATTATATGAGGTAATAATTCGATGTCAATTTAAAAAAAAATATCAAAAAAGTCACAATTCTCTTTTAGTTAGGAACAAACAAAACTTTATTTTAAAAATAGAACTGGCTATCGCAATTTTGACTTCATATAATTATCATTAGACTTCACCAGTGGGTAAAAAAAATCCGTTGTGTGTCTAAGCCTTCCCAAGCGAAGTCCATCAAGGCGGAGTTGCCGGCGCCGCTGGTGCCCCTGCCGGACTCCCCCGAGCCGGAGTACGAGGAGGCCGCCGACTTGTCCACCAGCATAGCCAAGCTGAGGTGTCTATTGCAGCAGAGAGCCGAGTCCAGTCCCAGGTAACTTAACCCACAGTTATTTGGCGGACAGCTTCCAAGTTCATACAAAATCTTTTTTTTTTTTGGCGGTAATGGGAAGATCTTCCAGCCAGGCGGCCGCTATGCTCCGACGGTTCTTGGATCTTGTATATATGTTACTTGCTCCGAAAACTCTTATACCGCGATTTAGGATTGCGATGAGACTTATCTATTGTTCTGAATGCGTCTGCAGCGCCATCTGTGTAGCTTGTGGTGTAGTTGAAGTGGTCGCTACATTTTCTTCTGCAATGCCAAGTTGGTAGAACGGTCGCCTTGATAACGAAAGTCGCAAGTTCTATACCTGGCTCGCACGTTCGTGAGTATTACAGTGTTAATTGGTTCAGGGCTGAGGAGGTGTGGTGGGAGAGCGCGGAGGAGACCCGGGGCCGGACGCAGCAGCATCACTCCTCCAGGCCGGTGGACACGGCCACGCTCGCAGGTCCACACTAATTTGACCATTTTTAGAGCCCTTATCAGAACCTTGATTAACATAATTAGTGATAGCCAAGTTGGTAGCTTGCCTGGGTAACGAGGATCGCTTGTTTAAAGCCCCGGCTCGCACCTCTGGGATTTCAGGATTTCATGTGCGAATCTCATTTTCAACCACGATTATCCCTTGCTAAACGGTGATGGAAAATATCGTGAGGAAACCTGCATGCCTGAGAGAACCCCTCGAAAGATGTGTGAAGTCCGCCAACCCGCACTGGGGCAGCGTGGTGGACTATGGCCTAATCTCCCTCGCATTGAGGGGAAGCCCGTGCCCAGCAATGGGAAATTAAAAAGGGCTGGTATTATTAACATAATTAAATGCCTAGTATACTGTTATTTAGTATATTTGTTATCGAAATCATAAACTTATATATCAAATAAAATTTAATGCTATTCATTGTTAAGCGCCGCACTTGAGAACGGCTGGAGCGATTTGGGATTTTTTTTACGTTCGTAATAGTCCGAACCAGCTTGGAAGGGATAGAATGATTAATTTAATAAAAAATGAATAACTGCCTCGTTTTTCAGACGAGTACGACATGAGCATGGACCGGAACACTTCACCGGGACAGACGTCTAACAACATGCAGCGATTAGACAAGTGAGCGAGATTTATCTTAATAACTTTAATATTGAAATGAAACTTATTTTAAGGATTTTATCGCGTGTATTCGTGTAAATATAATATTTTTTTAATATTATTTAATTGACACTGTCTGGTGGATATTTTCGTAACAAGCAGTTTAACTTGTTGGATACACTTGAATAGCCGAGCATTGAATGACCGCGTAGCCTCGTCAGCCTCAGTTTTATCCCGAGCAATCGGTTCCCCGAATGTTCACATACATTATTCGGCTGATAGCGAGGCATGGCAAAATGATTAATTAATATTCAGTTTATTAATTACTAGGTTAAAAAACTATATACACTAACACCCAAATTTATAGATGCTTTATAACTTTTTTAAATGTAATATAGTACTGCGCACAAGAGTCTTACTTTGCGCAGTAGTGTATGAAGTTTGATAAACTTCTAAAACATCTATAAAATCGGGGTTAATTATTTAAAATAATATTACATAATAGTATTATTAAATTACTTATCATAAATAAATTACTTAAAAGTATAGGTACCTATATCAAACATTCATTAAAAAAAATGAATGGATACTTAAAGCTGCCGGCTTCAGTGAGAAACCGGTGCCCCTGTATACCAGCGGTGCTTTAAGATTGATACAAGAATAAACACATTCTTGCGGTAGTCCTCACAAAATATCATACATGAAAAAAGTTGGCCGTCCATTATTTCGCAACTTGGACACAACCCCGCAAACAAATGACAGCGTCACGACGAGGCAGCGCAGGCGTTGCCTCGGACGAGTCGCGTGACCGAGCGAGCCGACGCTCGCCAGCCAGTACTTGCTGACGAGCTCGTGTGTGTCAGGCTGTTCCAGCGCACGGTGACGGGGGTGTTCAACTCGATCAAGACGGCCGTGGGCGCGGAGGGCGACGACCCGCCCGCGCCGCGCGCCGCGCGCGACTGGGCCTACGTCTGCACCTCGCTCGAGCTCAGCGTGCGTATACACACTAGCTACTGCTCGCGGCTTCTCTCTCCTCCCCGTCGATTACCCATACGACACCCGATCGACGTTTCCATAACAATACACTACACAACCATTTATGAAATATATGAAAAGACCAATCAGGAATGCCCGTTGATCTCTATAGGAACGGCAAGATTGAATAGCATTCAAGTAGGTATCGAACAACAATAAATAACATTGCATGGGGCATACTACCTACTTTAATTCTTTTTTTTTTTAATAATTTACAGATTATTTTCTAAATCGCCAATTTGTCATGTAAGATACAAATTAGTTTAATATGTTTTTATCTGCGACCTTTCAATGCGCGCGTCCAATACATTTTGATATTTATTGATGCTAGATCTTGAATGAATGCGCGCTGGTTTAATGTTAAAAAGACTTATATGATTGCGCTAGTTATTAACAAAGCAATTTTTTGCTTTGTTAATAACAAGCAGAATCATATAAGTCTGTTTAAATAAAAATTACACATAACTACCCTATAATATTGATAGCCAATCTCCATTATCAGAGTCTTGGTCTGTTTCCATTTCTCGTGCTAAGGAGAAGTGGAAGGTTCTCCTTTTAATATAGCGAAAAAGAGCTAGAATAGGCGCCATGCGCTATAGAATTTCATTGGGCGCTAACAGACCCTAAAAAGCGTTAGATGAAGCGCTGAAAACGCTTTGTTAGCATCACTGCTAGATGTTTGAGTGGGGGTGGTGTGTGGTGGCAGGTGGGCGGGGCGGTGGCGCGGCTGGTGGGGTCGCGGCGCGCGTTCGCGCACGTGGAGGCGGCGCTGGACCCGCTGGACCAGCTGCCCGCGCCGCGCGCCGCCAGGGAGACCACGCCGGATGATTTCGGTGAGACACACCATCGCCAGGGGCTCAATTCTGCTAATTTACAAACGCTTCAGTGGAGTGTCGATAGCGTGTCGATTGTATGATTTTAGAAATTTGGTAGTCTACTAGTTTTTCAAGCCCGGCTTTCCACTGAACAGCCATTCGACTGCCATTGAGCTATTTCGTATTCTGTACTTCAGTCGTGTACCAAGATAATGTAGCTAAGTAATGGTATTCTACTCGATATCTGACGTTTCTAGCAGTCGACACACAACCATTGACACTGAAATGAGACTCCATCGAGACGACATTGAAGTTTTAGCAGAAAAGCCAATATGTCACAGTCGTAATTGAACATCAATCGTGTGTCGCTGGAATGGCAATCGTATGTCATTTTATTTAAATTAGCAGAATTGGTCCCCAGCAATTCACTTCGGTGGGGCTCGAACTCTGGACCAGAGACAATAAGCAACAACACCAACAATCCGAAAAGAGTTGATAATAATGGGTATGAAAGAGGGATTTGGGCAGTCTACCACTCTGACCCATCATCCAGTGCGAATTTCAAATGGATTTTCGAAGACAGGTTTTCTCACGATGTTTGCCTTCACCGTACAGCAAGTTGTGATTATTGAATTAGCATGTATTACATAGTGGTTAGATAAGCCGCCCTCGCAACAAAAAGGTTCAAACATGAGTGTACTTCCCAGCAAAGACATTGGACGTTCGATGAGCAATCGGGACTACTAGTGAAATGTTTATCCTTTATTAAAATAATTGTTGAAAACATGTTTATAATGTGCTTTTTATTGTTCAAAATCTTGCTGTAAATGTACAAAAACTCTATATACATTGCAGGTTTTGATTTTATTAGGTAACCACATCACTAATAGTGCTCGATTTGTTAATGTTGCTAAGAGTGTTGCGTGTTGCGTTGCACGTTGCAGAGGAGTGGTGTTCGGTGCACGGGCGCGCGTGGAGCGCGTGCTGCGACGCGGCCGGCGCCGCGGGGCTGTGTCGCTCGCACGTCGCGCACCGCCTCGCCACGCTGCTCGTTGCAGGTGGGCGTTGCGCGTTGTGTTGCACGTTGCAGGGCGACACGCACATGTTACATGTTTATGCATTTTATTTGGTACATTTTAGAACTAAATCTTGATGATTTGATTGTAACTAACTATAGACATGTAATACTTGATAACAGCAGTGAACTTTATGACGTCATAAGGACAGAATTAAAAGTAATAAGTTAATAAGTTATTTATACCTAATTAAAATTGGTCTGAATACTGACTGTCGATATTATTTATGTTTTTCTATTGATGAAAGTTAAAAAAAGCTATCATATTTTTTAAATGCAACCCCTCAATTGGTGTGTGGTTTAGCGTTGCTGTTTTATTTCAGATCTAGCCGAGTCCCTGATGGACGTGTGGCTCGAGGAGCTGTCCTCGTGGCTGCGGCGGCAGGTGTTCGCGGTGTTCGAGCAGATGGCCGAGAGGACCGATGCCAGCTTCACCCAGCCCAACACGGAGCTGCCCGAGGTGAACATGGATGAGACCTGCGCGGCGGTGATTGAGAACATGCCAGGTGGGTGGCGGCCGAACTCATAACACCACACACGGACACACACACTCACTCACACACACACACACACACACACACACACACGCACTCTCTCTCTCTCTCTCTCTCACACACACACACACACACACACCCATACACACACACACCCATACCATACCCACTCAACAAACATGCCATACCTACCGAACACACACACTCAACATACGCACACACACACTCAACATACGCACACACACACTCAACATACGCACACACACACACACACACACACACACACACATACACACACTCAACACACACACACACACACAAACTCGAAACACACAGGCACTAGCACTCGCACAATACATATTTGAAAATAAATTACATCACGCAGCTTTACTGCACTTGTTCGGCGAGGACACGGTGTCGGCCGCAGTGCGGCTCACAATGTCCAGCTTCGCGCACCGGCAGCTGAACAGAGACGTCGTCTTCAGGGCGCTCGACGTCCTCGCCGTGCACTTCAAGAAGTCCGCCGAGCTGAGAAACCCCTCGTTTGATTCTCATTAAACTGTAAGTAGGTAGGTAGTATGTATATTCCAGTTTTTTTTTAACGGCGATTCGACCTTCGCCGCCCCCTCCCACCTGTTTCAATGCCGTGTACCATTATTGATTTTGTTATTGTGATAAATAGTGTTATATATTTCGTATTGTATTATTATTTTTTTAATTTAATCTCTATCTCAAATGTCATAGAGTAAGGTTTCCGTAATTTTAAGATGTAAAACATTCCAAAGAAAATATACCTGACATTCTACTAAGTATTTGCATATTTTTATCAGTGACCTGAAATAACCTGAATAGTGAAAAACCGTGTAAGTATCCAAAAACCATCATTTATTCATTTATTTATAACATATTAAATATCACAGTGATTTGCATATTGCTCGTTTTCGCGTCGAGTACAGTCGGCGACATAGATATATAACATGTCTCTGATTGTGCTAGATATTTAATAATAACCGTTGAAGTCACCCAGCCTAGTTTTTTTTTCTCTATTAACTTTACGCTTAGTGACAGCAACGTTCATTACACTTATGCTAAGTACAGTCAACAATAAAGTTGTTCATCGTTTCATAGTAATTATATGGTACCAACAATTCAAACTTTTCTATTTGCGTTACATGACTGTACCAATCTGCTCAGCAGTTGTCATTAAATTACTCTACAATTGTAATTTACAATTCCTCAGCCACATTTATTTAATTGAAAATGTCATTCCAACTTTTAAAATATTCCCTCGATAAAATTTAGTTACAATACAACAAACTATGCTGCAGCTGGACTATTTAAAGTTCCTATTAAAATAGTCATTTCATCGTTCATCTTGTATTTACTAATACGCTTCTCCAATGTTGTGTCTGCTAATAATAATTTTCGTCAATGTTAACATATTTATTATACCTGACTGTACATTGGCTACGTGCTATGTGTTCAACTTAAGAAAGGGACTGTCACTACGTCAATTGCGAGATTATTCGTAAGCTAGCATTTTGTATGGAGTATTGATAGTTTTAAAAACCGTCCTCTAGAGGCGCTTTTCAATTTTCCATAGAAAATGTCTAAATACGGTAGACTATAAAGTATACAGTTAGCTTGCACTTAACGTGCAGTACGCTATTTTGTCTCGCATCTCGTACTCATGCTATACGGATCGTAAAGGATGCAAACACTAAATGTCATTCTGACAATCCTGTTCTTAATTTAAACGCTTAGTTCTGTTGTATATAAACTTGGACGATATCTAGTTTGGTTTGTCCATACACAGAATAAAATTGTCGATAGACTAATTTAATAAATTTTAAATTCTTTATAAAAAAATATCTTATATGTAAGTATTTATGATTAAAATTTTCGTCTTAGTATGGTCATTAAAAATACTTGCATTTCATATATCTCTTATCCGCCAAACTACCCTAAGCTAGAGTAGTGGACTATGGGCTAAATCCTCCTCGCATTAAGGGGAAGCCCGTGCCCAAAAGAGGAACATTACAAAGGGTCTAATTAATATACCTTTACTACATGAAAAATTATAACCTACAAAATAAAATTAAACTGTAAAAATATTATAAATATTTCTTATTTATATTTTCTTAGCAAAATCCAAGTCTTGAGACTACTAAACCAGGGCTAACTACAATGGAATAAGAAGTTTTTTCTTTTTTTCTGACAGCAGCAGTATAAACTAATCCGCCATTATATAATTTTTAAGTGGAAGCTCAGGGTCAGGGCGCGAAATTCAAAATGTCAATGGTTTTTATTTTTATACGAAAAATTTGGACATCTTTACGATGTAATTTAGTATTTTGCGATATTAGCATTCTGCATTGGATGTCTCGATGTATTAAGTTTGCTTAAAAAAATACCTAAAGCGATACAACACCATAAAGTTAGTAAAAGTAGCGGTTTTTACAAACCTTATGGTACGTTTTTAAGCAAACTTAATACATCGAGACATCCATTGCAGAATGCTAATATCGCAAAACACTAAATTACATCGTAAAGATGTCCACATTTTTCGTAAAAAAATAAAAACCATTGACATTTTGAATTTCGCGCCCTGACCCTGAGCTTCCCCCTTAAGAAAGATTTTTTGGAATGCAAAGTGCTTTGTTATGCCATTATCATAGGACAAACTATATCTAGGAGTCAATTTGTAAGTCCGTGCCATTAAATCAATTTGTGAATTCTTATAATTTCATGTAATACAGATTAGGAATATTAAAACTATACTCAAAATATATTTAATTTTCTTAACTAGTTTTTTAAAATTGAGCAAATTATCTATACACAGGTTTCCCACTGAACAGTGAAGTTAAAAATCATGTTTCGATCTGTCAATTTCTTGTACAAAACTTTGTAACCCAAGCTTGGGTTCTTTGCCGCCATCATTTGAACTTTGAAACCTGCGTGTGTCATCTCCCTGTAATTCCATTTGTTTCGTCAAGTCTTTATTATAAAACTAAATAGTTTCCACTACCATGTTACAAGGCTTTTACTTGCTTCACCAGTTTTTTTCCCATTCTAGTTACATATTGGTCTCACTCTGATGATTATGTCACAGTGATGTGATAGACTCTAATTCATCGTGTCGTGCGATCGTCTCCGGCGACGGGAGGGGCTCCAAGTCCACTGAGTCTACTTCCGTATCCATGTCTGTGAAGCTTAGGAACATCTGTGGAGGAAAATAAATTATCGAAATCTGTTGCCAAAGATAACAAAACTTGATTTTTTGGAATTCGTGGAACGCGTGTTTCTTGAGTTTTATTTTTTTTTGGTTTCGTACAGCCGTTATTGCAACCCCAACCAAACTTTTAGCAAATAATGATCGAAATGGGTGGATTGGCTGGAAAATAAAATGTATTTTTAATGTGCTGAAAAATGTTTAGCAGGAGATACGGCTTGTGATATGTCACCTGTTCGAGCGAGCTCTGGTTGACCGTGTAGTCGTCGATGTCGCAAGCGCCCTGCAGCTCCGTCATCAGACGGAAGATGTCGCTCAGACGCGTCGTCATTTCTTTATTGTCGACTACATAACAAACACAAATACAAATATTGATAGCGAACAAAAAAAAATCTCTTTTTTTTAACCTAAATTGCTTCAATCTAATACTCCTATATAAGGTCCCCCACATCCCTTATAAAGTGTGAAGTCTGTAATCCCCAAGAACTAGGGGGAACCAACCGGCAAGCTAGAGTAGTGGCCGTGATACGCACCAGTGGCCTTCGTGGGCACGAGGAAGTGCAGCGCGTGGCGGTGCAGCACGCGCAGCGCGGCGTGCGGCGCGCGCGTGCGCACGCGCAGCCACGCGGCGCGCGCGCAGCCGCGGCACACGCGGCACTGGACTACGTAGCCGCCGCCGAACCTGCGCCGGGGAGATAGTCGTCCATAAGCCCTGGGGTGCTTTTATATTTGACTAGTTTAAGCTCGAAGTTTCTTCCGATTTTGCCCTTCAATGACACTCGCAATAGTCATACATGATAGAGATTTTGTTGCCGTGGCAAATAGCGCAATATTGCGTTTTCACAGGTTTCGACTTTAAAATATTATGTACTAGTATCATCCTTACAGGGCTACTATGATTTGAATCTGCACTCCCTTAGTGTTTAGTAAGTATCATGTGAAGTTGCATTCCCGATATGTCAATTTAAAAAAGAATATTACTCGCAAAACATTTCAATTGTGATTTTGCCGAGTATTTTTTAAATTGGCAGATCGAAATTGTGACTTCACACAATGGTTACGAAATTAAATGTGTTAAAAAGCTCAAGTTCAAATGATAGTATACCTGTTCTAGGTTATGCTGTATATTACACAATGTTGGCACGCGCATCCCTACCACTTTCCCGTTCCATCTTGATTTATATCAATGTTCGTGGGTATACCCATGACATGATATGGTAGATATAAAAACAAGATGGAATGTCAAACTATAGTTAGACAAGACTAGGCCTCACCTAGTCAAGCAGTCGTCGAGGCCGGCGAGCGCGACCAGCTGTCCGCGGCGCAGCAGCGCGACGCGCGCGGCCAGGCGGCGCGCGTCGGGCAGCGCGTGCGTGGACAGCAGCACGCCGCGCTGCGCCGCGCGCGCCGCGCGCACGCCGCGCGACACGCACCCGCGCGACACCGGGTCCATGCCGCTGGGGACAACACCATCGATTAAATAATACTTCTTACGAACAGATATTTCACTCCGCAGTCTTAAATAAATAGCGACTCTGACTACCACGCAATAAAGTGCACTTCAGCTCGAACACCGCTGCATTTTATGGACTGTGGTGTAACTATGCGCTTAACTTCTTATCGCGTAACTTTCTCTTGCAAGCACGTTGCCGCCTCTACCGCCATGGTACAGTGCGTTTCGCGGTAGGTTCGACTGAGCCTTGATTTTCCGAGCAAGTGAGAGAAAAACGAATGATCGTCTTACCTGGTCGGCTCGTCCAGCAACACGAGCGGCGTCCGCGCCATGAACGCGATGGCTGTGCACAGCTTCCTCTTGTTGCCGCCGCTGAGCGTGCCGGTGCGGACCTGCTCGTACTTACTTAGATCGAACATCTCTATTGTTCGTTTTATTACCTGAAAATATACCTGGTTAGTCGCTTTTCAATCCGTAAATCAGTCCTTATATTAATCTTGTAATATTAATCTGTTACCTCATTCTGGTCAGTGATGCCTCGCAGTCCGCAGTAGAACGCGAGCGTTTCCTTGACAGTCAGCAGCGGGTCTATCGCGTTGCTTTGTGGACAGTAGCCTGAAGGAGATTATCACGTACACCATCAAAACACCTCATCACCTTAGTCCACCTCATTATATTACTCACTAGTCTATTTTTTTGAGTATACATATTAGTGTCTCTAACTAATACCCTGACACTCATGACAGCCATACTCTGGACTGATATTTGATGCATGGGTCCCACATCATGTCTTAGCATAGGCCACGACAGACCGCCCCACACCTGTGGCGGCCTCTGCGAAGGATACCTCCTTGCGACGAGTTCTGGCCACAACAGAGGCGACCATTCCCATCGCCCGTCGGGCTGTCGTAGTGCGGCCTGACCCGTTACAAATGAGGCCATGGAACCCCAACTATGGAGGACTTTGGTTTTATGATTAGGGAAGTCGTTAAACCAAGGGTCAGTGGGAGATTCCTTCCCCTAATTGTTATCACCATACTCACTGATAAGTCCCGTGCACAGCTGTCTGGAGTTGACGAGTCTGTTGTTCAGGTATATCTGGCCAGTGGTAGGCCGCACTTCGCCGGTCAGCATTGAGAACGTCGTCGACTTGCCCGCTCCGTTCTGGCCGAGGAGAGCCGTACACTGCGAAGACAGAAAAGCATTTTTACAAATACCTAGTAGCGATCCCAGTCAGGGCAATTCAGAAAGAGAATTCAGAAAGAGAATACTAAGGCATATTTAATCATTTTGGGAAGTAAGAATTTCGATGTCAATGAAAAATAGACATGGACATTGTGACCTCACTCAATAATTACAAATGTGCTATAGACGCAGGACGCAGGTTCAAAGGTTAGTGTACCCTTTCTGAATCATTCTGTATAACGTAGAGTTGGTGTGTTCTTTTGGCGGTATTTATTTTATTTATCATAGGTAATGAAAACCTATATACCTGTCCAGGTGGTATGCCAAGGGTCAGGTTCCTGAGTGCCAGTCTCTGTCCGATCAGCGCCGGGTACACCTTGGAGAGGTCCACGCATTGCGCCGCGTCGCTGGAGGGCACCACTATACGCTGCATAGAGTCCTTCTTGCTTTCAGTAAGCACGAAACCTAGGAAAGAGACCGAGTGATAGGTCTTAAGAATTAGGCTAAGTTCATATGAGGTCACGCAAAGGTTAGATTACGATAACTTCGGCATTTAAGCTTAATCTAAATTCCAAAGTCATGAATTATAAAAACAATGTTGTATTTGCGGTTGGTTTCCTTCTCTCTTTATTGACTTTGTTCAGTAATCACGCGGGACCAACTTTGCATTAACTTGGTCGGCTATTAGGTAGCTATGATACAGATATTTTTGTCGATGCAATTTCGTAATACGTGCTAGAAATTTTCTGATATGGTAGGTGATAGTAAAAATGACGCTTTGTTTGAGACTATATGATTGGCCGTGTTCAGACCGAACGCACAGCCCCACGAGCCTGCCTCGGGCACATGCCTCGCGCAGGCTGAATCGTAGTAAGCAAATGATTATCTCAGGCTCGGCTTTCGCTCGGATGATATTACCTGTTGTAGGGCACGCGTGAGTCAGTAGACTTGGAAACGGCTAGAGCCGTATTTGCCAAACGTATTTATAACGAAATCAATAGCATTACCGATATATTAAAAGTAAGTTAGTTTTCAGAAAAGTTCAGGTATGTGATTGCTTGTAAAGTCTATAATAAATGCATTTCTACAGCAAAACTGACCTCTATTGATGTTCCCAATAGTGTTGACCCTCAGGGGTTCATGCTGCAGCCGAGCGGCTCGCACGCGACGCTTCTCTTCACTCACTTCTAGCGGCTCCAGTTCACCGCTGGCATGTGGGGGGAGGCGCTCTGAACGGAATCTGTGGAGAACTCGACAGCTTAGGACAAATGGTGATGGTTTTTTTCACGAATGAATAATGGGTCCTTATATTTTCGTATTGTCTTTGGTCGTTGCAATGTTTATTTATTTATATTGGTTTTTTGTCATACATTCACTGCAACCTTTTTCTATCATTCATTCATGTAATCCTTCCATATCTGAATATTGAAAGCAATATTGAAGTAAGGTTGAAGGGGTGCTATCGCTACAATATATAGCTGGCCGTAACACTTGACTTGGCAGCCTAAATATAAATGGCGTTTGAGTATTTAGCAGTAAGTCTGCTTAGAAGAAAGCAGAAAAATAATAGGAGAATGAAAAAGATCCTAGTTTTGGTTAACTGTATTGCCTGTAATGTGAAGAGGATGGATGAAAACGACCGACGAAAGAAATTTACCGAGCCAAGGTACGTTTAAGTGTCGCCCAAGGAGAACCATCCCCGACCAGATTATTGATCTCATCAAGGGTGAAGTCTTTAGCACCCTTAACCGATGGTTTTGTTGAAATAAAACTAATTTTACGAGTTTTATCGCGTTTATTTTATGTTTTTTACGTTCCCAACGTTTCGGCTGCTTTATAGAAACCATAGTCACGGGAGGACTGAGGTGTTAGACGTCCTAGTGTCATAGAACTGGTGTACTATCATATTTAGTTGTTGTTTGCGGTCCGATCAACGCAGAAAGTGCTCACAGTGACATGAGATCTTGCTATGGTGCGCAATGTGTAGTATTCGCGTAAATATAAGAAATCGATAGGAATGTATAAAAAGATGTATGAAACTGGATAAAAAAGCATTTGGCAATGAGTGGTGAATACTTACCTCATGTGCCGTCCTAATTGGCTAACTATTGTGCGATCGCGCGATGCTATTTCGTCGCACGACGAGATTAAATACAAAAATCTTCTAGGTGTCCCAATTGAAGCTAGCAAGTCATCGCGCGAGCACAGTACTTATTCTCATTGCACAACGAAATCGTTGGCCAATTGGGACGACGCCATAGGATGCAAGCGTGACTATTATGTCTGTGTAACTTCAAGGTACCGCTAAGAAGAAATAACATAGCTCACCTGGACAGTATAACCTCGAAGCAATCGTACTCGATGGCCAAGTTGAAGAGGAATAGTGCTGTCCCCACCACTAGCAGATATATGTAGTGGTACATCACTAGCCCCGAGTTAAGAGGATCCTTGTATGTATCCATTCCGAATCGATTCAGCACCTAGATTTGAAAGACATGAGTATACCAAATTCAATATAAGTTCCAACCGATGCAGCAATTAAGCAGTGATAACTAACGCTCCCCTTGGGAAGAAGGTGTGCAGGTTCAAACCCCGGCTCGCGCCTCTTGGTTTTCGGATTTTCATGTGCGAATCTCATTTTGAAATTTGATTGTCACTTGCTGTACGGTGAAGGAAACATTGTGTGGAAACCTGCACGTCTGTTGAAAGTCGTGTGGAGTTTACGGTTAAGTAAACTCCACTGGGACAGCATAGTCAAAGTCAAATCATTTATTTCGTATTGGCCTACGGGGCACTTACAAATTGTCATTTACATTTTTTTTCTTAACTCTACAACCGGAAAGCGACTTCAACTGAGAAGAATCGGCGATAAACTCAGCGGGCTTGTCTTTTTTTTACAATTTTTTGTAACTTTTTTTGAACAACCATGTTTATTTCAAAAATCAAAATAAGCTCCAGTGTGTTGCCATGCGAGGCGCGATAGTGGACTATGGCCTAAATTGTTGTATAATGGGAACAGCTCGCCCCCATTGGGAACAAATACCATCGGCGAATTGTGGACACACGGCGATGCACTTTTTAAATCTTTAAAATGTGTCGTATCGCAGTCAAGAAAGCATCTTAGTTATGAAATCTTTGGTGTGAGCTGGACGGAAGATACTTAGGACACAGTTACGCTGCGTAAAAAAGATAATGCTTGAGCTATTACTACAGAACAGGGCCCCAAGTCTGCTAACACAATCGATTCATAATCGAACAGCAACCGTTTAGTAACTGTCACTTTTGACAGATATCCCATACAATATCTGTCAAAAGTGACAGTTACTATACGGTTGCTATTCGATTATGAATCGATTGTGTTAGCAGACTTGGGCCCCAGGCTGACCTGTGCTTGTATTGTGTTCTTAGCGATTTCAAGCAGCCCATCTCCGAGAGCGAACTGCGGCGCCAGCATGAAGATCTTGTGCAGCACGTAGCGAGCGTGGTCAGTCGCCTGCGAAAGTCAAGGATAGTGACTTCAATCCTGCTGACAGCACACTGCAACTGAACTAACAATAATCTTGTCTGGCGATAGCGAAACATGCTATCTATATAGCACTTTCTGTAGATTGTATTTACCCAGGAAAATCGTCCGCAAATCTGATTTTTAAAAGCGATAAGTTCTGAAAAAATTAAAGAAGTCTTCAATGGCCTCACAAAAGCGTTTACTTTTTTCTTTTGTTATGCCAGTCTTATAAATTTGGGATTACTGATAGTTATTAACCATAGTATGGCATATATGATACGCCCTAATTCAATTTACGTGAATGCGCAATCAAACCCAGCCCTTTCGGTAATGTCTGTCACAGCGCGACTGTATCTCGAGACAAAAAAACGGTAATTTATGCGGTTTTTCTTTCTATCTATACAAATAAATAAAATTGGATTGTCTGTTTGTATTATTAAAATAACCGCTTTTTACTAAGTGCATTTGGGTGTATACACGGTACCTATACCAAAACAACATGATGTATCAAGGAGTAACTTAGGCTACTTTTATTTTACAAATAAAAATAGGATCTCACGAAAAAATATTAAAACCAATGTTGCAGCGCTGTTCCTGATTAAGTTTGATAGCAATAACCTGTAATGCGTCCCGCGGGCTCAGAACGCGCTAGAAGGCTGTTGCCAACGGTTGTCTTTGTTAAATACCACGCGGACGAAGTCGCGGGTAACAGCTAGTATGTTATAAAATATAATAGTCTAGCACAATCAAACTCACCTCGGATTCAGATATGACGTCAAGTATGAGCAGTATGGCGAGGCAGGCCAGGCCCACGAAGGCGTTCCCACAGAACAGCACCATGTTGGCTATGCTGGCTTCTGTGAAAAGCTTCTCGACCACGTGTATGAAACTGCTGCACGCGAAACTGATACAAACGAAACAGAATCAGACCTTGGACATCTATGCCTTGCTTATAGCAATAGGTACATAAAATGTGACTGAGGTTTAGGCCCTAATAAAAAAAACCTTATTCATAGACATTGTTATCAAAGTTGTCTGTAGCTCTTTTCTGTAAGCAGTACATTTGACTGTCATTGTAAATTACTTAAATTTTCTATAACGGCACTAAATATGTACTCGTAATGAATTATTTTAACCTTTGTAGTCTGTAACGTTTTTGTTTTCAATTCGTGATAGATGTGTTTAAGGATATGAGGGCTAAGTGTTTTGTGGTTCAGTAATCCCACTAATATTTTAAATGTGAAAGTTTCCAAACTTTGGATGGATGGATATTTGTTACTCAATCACGCCAGAACGGCTGAACGGATCTGGGTGAAATTTGGCACAGAGATAGATTATAGTTTGGAATAGCACATAGGCTACTTTTTATCCCAGTAAAATGTATGGTTCCCGTGGGATAGACTTGTTTTAATTTTTCATAGAGCAAAGGATCGACATGATTTTTTGTATAGGTAGTTTAGGGGTCAGAAAATGACTCAGGCCTCAGCCTCGAATTTAGCGGGCAGCGGCGGCGGCGCGGGAGCGGCAGGATCTTATGCGTATAATCAAATGGACCCGTTCTCGAAAACAGCGGCGCGGCAGCGGCGCGGGGGCGGGCAACGAGCGGTGCACTCCAGTCAAGCGGCGACCCGCGCCCGCGCTGCGCGTCTGCATTTGTTTTTGCGACGTGTCAAAATATATCGAGCGTTTGGAATAAATTTGAATCAAAAAGATGTTGTCGCCATTTTTCAGACATTTCGTAACAAATGTCAAATAACAAATAATTCGACAACACAACCACGAACACAACACTATGCCGCTATAGTGCCGCGCGATCTGCCCGCTGGTTTTGAGAACGGGTCTGCGTGGTGTTTGTTTGTGTTTATTCTTACCCATAGAGCATGAACATGATGCATATGGCGGGCAGGTTGTTGCGAGCCACGAACACTGGGAACCCGAACGCGAGCATCACACACGCCGTCACACACACGTTCATCGCCATCACCTGCGGTCACCGATAACAAGAGAATGAGATGATGATGCCATGAACTCTCTCCGCTGCAGCTTGGCTAAGATGCGACGTATTAAGAACCTATCTGTGCATCTTAGTGCGGGTAAATTAAAAGGGATAGAGTGTAGGCGGAGAGTGCTTGCGCGACTAGATTGAAGCGTCGGATGATATAATTGTTTTTTGTAAGGAAACCATCATATCAACAGTAAAGATTACCGACCATAATAGATAATGTATCCTATGTAAACTACGTAATAAAGAAAATAAAGGTTTTCGAGTTCTGACCAAAAACAAGTAAGAAACAATGAAGTTTCGCGTTTTTTCTGTAGATTTTTTGTCACACCGCATGTTCACACTCAACATTTATTCAAGTTTTCTGGGTGCAATAACTTAGCTGTCATGGATATTATACCGAGATCTAAAATCAAGGCAGACTTAAAATATGAGTACTGATTGAGCGCATGCTTGTTGTTCTTAAATTAATTTCTGTCACAACTACTATATTAATTTAGGGAGCTTTCAAGTATTACGTAACGAATTTCGGGGTGGGGGGGGGGTCTTCTGAAACGTTACGATGCGTTACAGGGGCGGCAGGGTTTGAACTACGCGTTACATAACATTGTTTTAACCCTTCAGAACGGTCGCGTAGAGACTTTACGTTTTACTAGGGGGAGGGGGGGTCCAAAAATCTCTAAAAATTGCGTTACGTAATACTTCAACGCCCTTACACGATGTTGGGTAAGCATCTTACAAGCAAGTCCCAGACGAGTGCAGTGGTCCAGTAGAGGGTGGGGCTGACGCCGCACAGCAGCTGCAGCCGCTTCTCCTGGCTGCGGCGCGCGCCCACCAGGTAGATGGCGCCGCCCGCGCTGATCAGGCTGTACGCTATGAGCACCAGCCCCGATATGCCCGCGTCCGCCACATGCTGGTAGCTGGCGAGGAGAGGAATGTTACCGTTATTCGCGACGCTCACTACGAGGCGTCACGGCACGCTAGCTACGAGGTGTCGCAACGCCCGCTACGAAGCGTCGCAATACGCTGGCTACGAGGCGTCACGACGCCCGCTACGAAGTGTCGTGACGCTCGCTGATCGCTACGAGGCGTCGCGACTCGCTCAAAATATTTACGTATCGAAACTGTGATTTCATATTATGATGATTACAAATGCGCTAAAGAGGCGCAGCTCCAATTGGTAGTATAACCCAGTGTTGCCAGATGTGATTTTCTATTTATACCCAAATTTGAAATTTTTCTCCAAAATGATACAATTTGCTCGAGTTTTACCCAAAGGCAAAAAGTTAATAATATTGGCTTAGCTTTTTGCCTTTTTCTTATTTTTTCCTTGATAAATACTGTTCTAATTTCCAAACTGAAGCAGCAGAATGACCTTTTTTTTTTTTTACGTTACGTATTCCCACTGAATGAGTATGACATAGCATAGGGAGAAAAAGCAGAGTGAAAAGAATGAATGAACGAGCGAGATGGTTTAACAGGTGCGTTCCTAAAATGTGTTGTGGTCATACTACAGGTAATCCCACTGAAACTAAAAATTACCCAAAATTCTCCATGGTATTTTTTTTTCTCCAAAATTTCTCCAGAGCCAAAATTTTTACCCAGAATTGCGAAAAAAATACCCAATCTGGCAACACTGGTATAACCTTTCACAATCACGCGGTATAAATAATGTAAAATACTTACACAGTGCTCTTACTAATCTGCTCCTTACTGATCTTCAACGGATGTGTGTATGTGGTGATACCCGCGCGCGCGGTGCCGGCCGTCGCCCGCAAGATGGCGCTGTTCAGCGCGTTCAGGTATGCCGGCATCGCGTGGTGACCCTTGTTGTTGTACCACGCTATCAGGTTCGTGAGGTTGTTCTTCAAGGATGAAGTGAATCCGCCGTACCTGCGAGAGATATGATATAAATAAATAAACATCGTCAGACGAACACACCAACTATACGGTCCCACACTAAGCAACGCTTGTATTATGGGAACCGTACAATGGACTGAGAGCGACTCTGAGTGAATAATACTTATATAGATAATAAACATCCATAACTCGGGTACAAACATTCGTGCTAATCAGATAAAGTTTGTGCCCACAAGGATTCAAACCCGGGATCTGCAGCACATAAAACAGGGTCATTACCCACTGAGCTAATCAGTTCGTCAAAGACAAATATGTTAGAAAAATTCTATATCTCAAAATTCACAGGTGATTTTTTTTACTGAAAAAAAAACCTGGAAAATGAAAGAGTACTAGTTAAGTAAGTTACCAGGACGCAAAAAAAGTCTTAATAATATAAGAAATTGAATTGTTTTTACCTCTTCTCGATGAAAATGTCATGTGAGTCGACGAGCCAAGTGTTGAGGGTGTTCACATCGGGCAGCACCATCAACTGCGGCAGGTGGCTGGTCTGGTTCTCCGTGATGTCACACTCCTGGTGGGTCACCATGCACTTACATGCTGGGGTATCCTGCACGAAATAAATAAATATCACCATACACTGTACAGTCCCATAGTAGGCAACGCTAGTATTATGGACACCGTACAATGGACTAGGGGACGGTTAAACCAAGACCAGCACAGTCCATTTTACGTACTCCATCCCTCTCAAACTACAGATTCTATAAATAAGTATGAGAGTAACAGCACATTTTCTCTATGATGTTACGATTACATTAGAATTTCCTGCTAACCTAACAGGACAATTTATGAAAAGATCTTTTCTGAAACTTGACCACTTTGGATTCGAACCCCTAATCGCCTTCAGTGTATTTACAGACACCGTACTGCTACGCCAATTAGTAGTATAGAAACATGAATGTTGCTCCCTGCTTACTTGAGATAAGAAAATGATCGTTTCCACTTTAGACGATGAGATAATACGGACGGAGGGTCGCGATCAATACATTGAAGCACAAAAACCAAGCCGGTTTGTGTAGTACCTACACGCAAATTCACGTGTACTAATCGGCATTATTTTTTTTATTATTTCTTCGTCTGAGTTTTCCTCAGTAAAAGTATATACAGGCAAAGGTACTCTAAAGCTAAGTAATGCCATGCGAAACTGGCCTTTAGATGTTCAGGCTGTTACCGCGATAGTAAGTTACCTGACTTGTCCAATTTCTGGCTTGCTTATCCATTCGGAGGTATTCCATCACCTGTTCAGCGAATGACGGGTCCAAGTTCTCGGAGTACACTGACGGTCGGGGCCTGTAGATCAAGTTATTACGTACAGTACAGTAGTGTATTGTAACGTTCTTGAAATTCTCAAAGCAATATTAAAAATATATTACCAAAAGCAAAAGCCGACTTAACACCTTAATATACCCCTTCGTAGGTTTATTTTCGATAATCAAGCAAAGCCATCCCCAGACCTACCGACTACACACGGTACACTCCGACGACATCTATGGCCGTTAGAACCTGGAAATACTTACACTAAGAATTCCGTGGAGCCCCCGTACAAGTCTTCATTCAGTTGGAGCGATATCTCGTTGTCTGCTGGAGGCCGCAGCATGGAGAACCCCATGGCAGTGATGATGAACATCGCCGGCAGGATCACCAGCATGAACAGGAGCCACCTAAAACGATATTCAACTTAAGATGGACTAGTTTTTGCGTCCAACTTTGCTCGCGAAACCTCCGCAGCTTTACCCCCAAGGGTCATAAATAAAAAATATCCATGTAGGCCAATTTAGATTGTAAGTTCCCCTGAGAAGAGATGGTAAGAAACTCAAAGGTTACTCTTTTAAGGAAGAGGTTGGTATTGGAAATTCTCAGGATAATCAAATCCATGTGAGCTGGCAGCACCATACCGACGATAGCTGGATGATGTTATATTTTTAATTCCAACCACTTTAAGCTATCCTAATAGTGAAAAGGTCCTGACTTAGAAAACCTAGCCAGTTCTCGATAGAAATGTGAAGTTTGCTAGCCTGCACTAGGCTAGCGTCCCACTCACATAGAAGGGAGGCCCAAACCCAACAATATGAAAGGGGGTAAGTAATTATTGTTGCCTACTCAAAAAATGTGTCTCTAATATATCAAGCAATAAAGTCCTCCTCACCAAAATTCGACCACGACGGCTAATCTCAATGGAGACTAACCAACCACGCAGGTGATATTGTAGTGCACAAGTGTGTGCACAAGCATTCTCTCTTCCTTCTCTCTCATAGTCCAATGGGACGGCAATCTGACACGAATGATGAAAGATCAGGCGCAGGACCGACGGCTTAACGTGGCAGTGATCGCATGTTTTCTCGATAACGTCACCCTAGTGGTTAATGAATACTCACGTGTTCCTGACATGGTGCAGGTACCGGGCGCGCACGAGCGCCAGGAACTGCTGCAGCAGGCTCCCGCGCAGCGGCCCCTCGGCCGGCAGCAGCGCCTGCGCCGCGCGCTCCGTGCGGATGCTGGAGCTGGACGCGCTCTTCGATGGAGACTCCTCAGATACTGACAAGAGTAGACTCTTTGATAGTTCTTTCAATTAACAATAGCGGCTTGAAATTTTGTTTTACTATGCGGTAGAGGTACATCTTTACGCGGCACTTGACTAGCGATCCTAGCAACGAGCCGGCGGCTAAGCAAGAAGCGCTCTCATTGGTCGTTTCAGCGCAAAGGAGCCGAGCGAGCCAGTGTTATATCGGTGCGCGTTACAAGATCGATTAAAAGATACTCGCTCAACATCCCCGCAAAGTATGTCACAACCTGACATAGAGATGAACGCATATAAAATGTACCGTGTGCTCTTGCCCATGCGCAAAAATGGGAGAGCGCCCTAATTCTTGACTGCATACAAAGCCACAGATGACAAACTTATCAAACGCCTCGAAGTAGTGTGTTATTCTCACCATACTCAATCCCGTTCTGTGGCGCATCAACCTGCTGGCATATGTTGAAGAACACCTGCTCCAAGCTGCTGCACTCCAGTGTGTAAGACCTGAAGCCGAGCGCTGACTGCGTGGCTTCTAAGACCGAGCATAGCTGGAGGAAGCTAGGAAACAAAAATATCACTTAACATCCGAGAAGATTGTATTTATAGGGTGAATAAAAACGCTAAAGGTGACTGAATGACCCGCCAGATCACAGACACAATATCCCGACATATGTATATCCACGATACTTATCCCCGAAAGTATTAATCGATTTACAATGACATTACAAATATTTTTTCAGAAGAAACCCCTTTTTAATGCCATTTGGGTGATAAAAATTGTTCTAACCAGATTTATTTATTCAGAAATAGCAAACCCCTAAACTTCAGAGGAAGTAATGAAAATTTGTTAAAACCGCCAATTTGCAATGAAGAGAAATACTTAGATAACATTAGGGATAAGTCGTAAATTCGCGACAGGTTCTAACACAATTAAGCTTTTCCGCGTAACACCATAAGGGCAACATTTCCGTGCCATCGTTCGATAGGAACGTTACAGTTTGTTGTCTTATGGTAACTAAAGCTTATCTTGATGGCGACAAAATGTCTACATACTTATTATTCAATCCATTGGCATCAAAGAACGGCAGTGCAATGTCCACCTCCAATCCATTTATATCAACCAAGTTTGCGTTCTTCACAACATCCCTGACTAGTGCCAGCAGATGTTTCGTCTTCTCCTCGAGGCTGGCGTCTTCCGGCCAGCTCTCCAGGGCCTGCTCATCAGCGTCCAACTCCTTGTCAGGGTACATGACGGTCAGCTTGTAACCGTTGCCGAGGGTGCGTTTTATTTCGACTGGAGAACCCGTTGTGTGGATTTGACCCTGGCGAAGATGGGTTGAAAATATAATAAAAAAGCCTTATAAATAATATAAGACCAATAAAAGATAAAATTACTTATATAATGTAAATATTTTTGAAATAACACGGAATATAAAATAAAAAACGAAATTATTAATATATTTTTTTTTTCATAATTTAATATTGTGTGGGACCCCTCCTAGGTAAGGGCCACAGATATATTAGAGGAGATATGTTATGAAAGCGGTGGGCTTGCGCTTACCTTTAGCCAAAATTACGCTAACATAGAGTTTTCGCCGTCAGTCGACTGCAACTGCACGTCGGTATCGGAGCTCTAACTTTTTTTTTAAATGCCGTGTTATTCCGTGGTTGTGTGCTAAAATATTAGCAGCAAAGTGAACTACGCGAAAGATGGAATCTCATTTCACCAGCCAGTATTAAGTATTTTATTTATTCGTCTTTAAAATCATTAAAAACAACAAATCAAAAAATATTTAATGCCTTTATTATGTTATTTTAGTTTTCATGTAGCACAACGACTTTTTTATTTTTGTACAAAATACATGGCTCTTTAAGTACCACCTATGTTCGCTACTGAGTGAATGTACGAGGCAATGGATAGATCGTCTAACGATACTTTGAATAAACTGGTGCGTCGCGTGGTACGGCCGCTGTGTGCGGCGACGACGCAGCACGCACCGAATTATTGGCACGCGTGTGTGTGTGAGACTTCGTATTGGTTGGTTTTATGTAATTGCATGTGTTTTGTGGCGAGTGGTGGGGACAAAACGGAGTCAGCGAGTTCCCATACATTTTGAACCGCACGGCATATCTCTCGTGATCTGTGGTAAGGGCCCTCCTCAAACTGCAGATGAGTTGGCTATGTTTATATGAAATTTTAAGTAGGTAGCAAGTTAAATTATCATGTAATCTGTAATCATCAGTATCCTCACCCTGTGCATGATGACAATCTGGTCGCTGAGCAGCTCCGCCTCGTCGAGGTGATGCGTCGTCAGCAATATTGTTCTGTCTTCCTTCAGCTTCACTATCATCGACCAAATGTCCCTAGGATAGAATAGTCTCATTATCAGTCCATACGCAATTATAATAATAATAATAATACCAGCCATTTTAATGTCCCACTGTTGGGCACGGGCCTCCCCTCAATGCGAGGGGGGGATACGCAATTGCTACTATTAAATTTGTCACCAAACAAATTAGCAAAAAAAATCCAACATCGCAAGTACCTACGTTCAGCACTGAAATCAAGTTTTTAAACACCCGATACATGTATCTTAGAGCCTGCAGATTAAATCGTTAAAGATAGTACATCGAATGAGAAACAGAATCAGAATAGTTTTTATTCATGTAAACCATTAAGTACAGTACTTATGAATCGTCAAAAAAGTTACAATATGCTAAGCTACAACTTTACCACCCGTTCGGAATGCCGTTCTTATGGAGAAGAACGGGCAAGAAACTTCATGGTTGCTCGTTTTACAGATCTGTTACATTTTTGAGCAGTACATTGTTATATGTATGTGATAACAATGTAGGAACGGCTAGGCAGACTCAGCCTCGAATTTAGCGGGCAGCGGGACGGCGGCGGCGGCGCGGGAGCGGCAGGATCTTATGCGTAAAATCAAATTGACCGGTTCTCGAAAACAGCGGCGCGGGCCGGCCAACGAGCGCCGCTCCCGCGCCGCCGCCGCCGCCGCCCCGCTGCCTGCTAAATTCGAGGCTGAGGCCTTAAGCAGATGGTCAAAAAAAAAATCGAATATTGGAGTTGCTGAACCTCAAATGATTGATTAAACCAGCCTTTCCCAAAGTGGGCGATAACGCCCGTTTGTGGGCGATGAAGGCCTCAAGGGCGGTAAGAAACCCAGAAAAATAAATGGGGGCGTTGTGTAGAGGCTTACAATAATTAATTTAATTTGAAGTTATAGTGGTTTTTAAGTAGGTGAAAAAATGGGGTCGCTAAAAAATAATTCATTCTCAAAGTGGGCAGTAGACAAAATAAGTTTAGGAACCCCTGGGTTAAACCAACATACAACAGCATTAAGGTTAAGACACGCCTGTGCTTGCATTGTTGAAGAATCATGAACATACCTTCTAGCAGCTGGGTCGACGCCGGCGGTGGGCTCGTCCAGCGACACGAGGTGCGGCCGGCCGATGAAGGCGAGCGCCACGCACAGCCGCCGCCGCGTGCCGCCCGACAGCCGCGCCACCGGCTCCGCGCACACGCCGCCCAGCGACAGCACCTCCAGCATTCTGGACAACGTTCAAGCTTTTGATAACATGTTTTGCTTAAATGTTGTTTAAACTACTCATTTGAAGAGGTTCCTTTTAAGGGTTTGGATGCTAATTATAAATTAGATTCGATAAATTATTGTTTAGGTTTTAAAAAAAAAAAAATATAATATTTATTTAAGGTGTTCCACAGGGTTTAGTCCTTGGGCCTTGGTGCGATTGTAACTGCACTTTTACTAGTGGTGTTTTCTAGAAGTTTGTAGATGATACTTCGTATTAGACAATCGCTTTGCACGTTACAGTATATAATTGTAAGTGTTAGTGTGTGAGGGAAATAAATGACGGCTTACTTGTCCACCTCCCCCTGCACCGCGCTGGCCGACAGCCCGGTCTTGAGCTGCGCGTACAGCTTGAGGTGCTCCAGGGCCGTCATGTACTCCAGCAGCACGTCGCGCTGCGGACACGCGCCCAGCCGCGTGCCCGCCGCGCCCTCCGACCGCACGATCACGTGGCCCTTAGTGGGCTTCAGCATGCCGGTCAGGATGTTACTGGGGAGGACATAGAGATGTTTATGTTACAAAGCAAATGTCAAGTGCCCAATCCCGAATGCGTTTAATTTATGGACAGTTTCCGTCCATTTACAATGCACACATAAAGCACATTCCTTCTGCAAAACGTTATTTAATGCCACTGTAAGTTGATGAAAACTGCAAATATAGATTTTTTTGTACCGCCATACAAAGACTCCAAGTATATGGTTCTACACTAAGCTACACTTGTATTATGGGTACCGTACAATGGACTGAGGTCGAACTCAGTATATTATACTTAAATAGATATTAAATATCCAAGACTCTGGTACAAACATTCGTGATCATCTCGGCACAGAAAGCAGAGTCAAATTTCAAGGATCTAGTTTGGTAGACAGATTTCTGTGGATCTAGAAACTTTCAGACATTAAATGCGCACTCACTGATGGATTAACGACGACCCATATAGAAAAATAAGTGCTTATCAATATTTCATGATCAAAGACTTCCTTCAGTGTAGAATATTTACTCGACTAAGAAGAATTCAGACTAAATAGGGGTGGAGGAGTGTTATCACAATCGTGTTTTCAGAATTGTAATATTATAAGTCTTTTCATAGAAGAAGCAGTGATAGCCAAGTTGGTAGAACGCTTGCCTCGGTAACGAGGATTGCAGGTTCAAACCCCGGCTCGCACCTCTGGGATTTTTCATGTGCGAATCTCATTTTCAACCACGATTATCACTTGCTAAACGGTGAAGGAAAACATCGTGAGGAAACCTCCATGTCTGAGAGAGCCCCTCTGAAGACGTGTGTAGTCCGCCAACCCGCACTGGGCCAGCGTGGTGGACTATGGCCTAATGCCCCTCGAATTGAGGAGAAGCTGGTGCCCAGCAGTGGGACATTAAAAAAGGCTGGTATTATTATTATAAGCCTTTTAATAACTGACATGAGCGTCGTCTTCCCGGCTCCGTTGTGCCCCAGCAGCGTGGTGATCTGCCCCTTGTGTAGCTCCATGGACACGTTGTCGAGAGCGACCTTCGGCCTCCGCGAACTCTCCCCGTAGATCTTGGTGATGTTCACGATGCTGACTCCAGCCTTCTCGTCCGACGTGCTGCAGTGGGTGATGTTGGTTTTCATAGTTTTTATACCTAGACAACAAATAAAATAGCTACAGCATTCTTACATCTATAATTCGTACTATTGTTTATTCTTTATTTAGGCCTGTGTATCCCAGCGCCAGTTAAAAAGGGATAGTATTAATTACTTCCGCGTGACTTCTTGGTCGTTCTGTGGTTGTGTAAGAAATTGGTGGGATTTTGTATTAAATTCACTGACTATACAATAATTACAAATTCGCTAAAGCAGCGCAAATTCAAAGATCAGTTTTTGTTTTTGTAAAACATAATGTATAATTACTGCTTAGGTTTATAGATATGAAACTAATCTATGTCTCAGGTACAAACATTCGTTCTCATAACACATAGATTGCCCGTACCAGGATTCGAACCCAGGACCCTCCGTACAGAAAGCAGGTTCACTAGCAAATGTGCCAATCGGGTCTTCAAAAGGAGCACACCCGCACTCAACAAGCTTAAATCCTTGGCAAGTTTGAACCACCAATCAGCTTCAACTTACCAAAGTATCGATCAACGAGCCAGCCCACGAGCAGGTAGATGCCGGCATCGATGATCATCATGACGGCGGCGAGGCCGATGGTCATGTCCTCGCCGTCGCCGGCCGCCTGCCACAGCTGCGGCCAGCCGGCGCCGGCGCCCGCGCCGCGCGCCTCCAGCCGCGTGATGAACAGGAACGCGTAGCACAGCGACGACGACATGGAGAGGCACTACGAGAATATTGAAAAAAAAATACAGCCACGGTTGTCTTGCAAAATATATATAAAATTATTGAAAAAAAAATTATTTTATAAAATGCTTTTGACCTTCATCTTAAGAAAATGCATTGTAACTGGTTTACACGAAATTAACAGTAACTTTAAGAAGCAATGATAGCTAAGTTGGTTGAACGCTAGCATCGGTAACGAGGATCGCAGGTTCAAATCCTGGCTCACCTCTGGTATTTCTGGATTTCATGTGCGAATCTAATTTACAACAGTGATAATCATTTGCTAAACGGTGAACAAAAACACCGTGAGGAAACCTGCATGTCTAAGAGAACCCCTCGATGAGATGTTCGAAGTCCGCCAACCCACACTGGGCCAGCGTGGTGTATGGTCTAATCCCCCTCGAATTGATGAGATGTCCATGCCCAATAGTGGGACATTAAAAGGACCGGTATTATTATTATTATAACTTCGTGTTTAGCATACTCACAACAAACAGCTTGAGCGAGCTGACCAGCACAGCCTCCAGCGACAGGATGATCACGAACGGCATGAAGGAGATCAGGTACATGATGGCCGCGCACACCGCCGCCAGACTCGCAGAGTTAAACAGCTTCGAGATCATGTAGCTGGGGACGATGATATATGAATGATTACCTCCAGACGAACACACCAACTGTACGGTCCCAAACTAACCAACCCTTGCATTATGTGTACTGTACAATAGACTGGGAGCGATACCCAATATATCATTACATATGTAGATATTAAACAACCATGACTCGTGTACAAACATTCGTGCTTATCACAGAGTTTGTCCCTACCAGGATTCAGACCCGAAACCTTTAGTAAGAGAAACCAGGGCTATTACCAACTGTCCGAATCGGGTCGTCATCAAATATTAACTTCTCTTTTAAAATCTCTATCAGAAGACGGTCTGAACAAAATCTCAAGTTCCTGAAAAGCCCATCTATAATATAATAATCCTACATATTGACCAGTACAGTTTTATGTTAGTAGTTTACGTAAACCAGGCAATTATATTTTATGTGTATAAGTTTTGTCTCAACAGCTTTATCTGTATGCCTCTCGTTGGCAAAAGGCCTCCTTCACCCGTCTCCATTTCTCTCTATTTATAGCTGATCTTGTGAATGCGCTACCCGCTACAGCTTTTATCTCATCAACCTATCTTCTTAATAGCCTGCCATGATTTCTAAAGCCCATAACTCACCAGAAACTAAGCGTAGCTACTCCAAATATGAACAGCAGCGTGAACACGAGGGTCGGGTCCGTCCGCGGCAGTATCTGTCCTACGTACAGCACGAGCGTGACGCACGCGCAGGTGGCCGTCATCTCAATGAAGGAGGCGATGAACCAGGACAGCGTGTGCCAACGGAGGTCCACGCCCATCACTGACATTAGCTGAAAGAGAAATAATCTATTTAATAAATTCCTTAACACTGTCTGACTGATGGACAGACGCACAGCCTGAGCCGATGGACCGAGAGATTTTAAATTTGGAGACTATATTCCTTGAGTACCCAAGGGGTGCACTACAGAGGATTTATCGACCCCTAAGGAGGTCAAATGGAAGGTCTAAGTTTTAATGAAGAAACTCTTTTGAGTCACAATCGGGCACATGGCCAGTTTGAATATAAAAAGCAGTGAAAACCAGGTAGGACGCTCGTCTGGGTATTAAACCCCGACTCGCAACTCGGAGGTTCTGGACTTTACGTGCGAATCTAATTTCCAACCAACCAACCATTATCATTTGCTGAAACGGCGACGGAAAACATCGCGACGTAACCTGCATGAGGGAACCCCTCGAAAGACGTGTGAAGTCCACCCACCCGCACCGTGCCAATGTGGTGTACTGGCCCCCCTCGAATGGAGCAGAGGCCGTGCCCAACAGTGGGTCATAAGGGGCTAATATTAAGTATATGAATAAAACAAAATACTTCTGCAATATAAGGAATGCATACTTAATACCTCTCCACCGCACATCCCAGCGTAGGACAAAATTAGCTTGAAATGAGTATCTAAATATCAAGTTTACTTACCATAGTATTTCCAGTCTCCTTGTCGGACACAATGAATCTTACTATAGAGGCCACGGTGAATAATAGCGAGAAGAAGAACGCCACCAGGAGTACCTGCGACTCGTATATAGACGTTTGGAAGCTGCAACAGTCAATTTACAGGTTAATTTATTGAATAGGTTCTACCCTCGGCTCAGCCAGGGGTACGTCGATGACACATAGCCTATAGCACTCAGTGATAATGTAGCTTAATAATAGTACATGACTTTTTTAATTGGACTCGTAATTCCGAAGATTACCCCCTGCATCCAAACACACAAAAAAAGAAAAGCGAATGAGAATGATAACTATCAAGAGTGAACTAGTTTTATATGTACAGTTTATGGTGTTATGGTCACTGGTTTTGACAGAGTTCAGGTTATCTGATGTGAGCGAGCATAGACACAATATATTGTTAGAAATTAAAAACTCACAAGTCCTTCCTATAGCACGGGTAGGGCGCCTGCTGCGTGTACACCGCCCAGTCCACCTGCTCGACCGCTTGCCTCTTGGTCCTCATGCTGTGGGCGCGGGACAGGTGGATGATGGCCTTGTCCACGATGTCCTGGATCTGTATGAAGCCGCGGAAGTAGCGCATGTTCTCTATGAAGTTAGCTTCGGGGCCCGGTATCCAGAGACTGAAAAAAAATATTATTGTAAATTGGCTTTTATTGTTTAGGGGTGAGTTATTAGAAGATATGGTTTTTCACTCACTCACATATATATCACACAATCTCTGGAACTATGAGAGCCCAATGAGAGGCTTAGGGGCACGAGAAAGAGACCACATCAATGTTGCCACTCATAAAAATTATATAATTGTTGATGGCGAAGTTGCCAACAACCGGTGATTCTGATGCCGCATCTTCTTAGTTATGGTTGTATTCGTGCCAATTGTAGAGATAAGGGAGATAAAAAATGGGTGCGTAAAAGCTATGTATATTCAGTTGTGTTGAGTAGTCAATCGTTAATACTCACAAGTCTGTGAGTCGTTTGGTCGTGGGCGCGTTGTCAATATCCATTCTAATTTTGTATTCCACGTTTGTGAGGGAGTCGCCAGTGTTGTTCAGGAATACCAGACCTACACAAAACATTATGATTACGGGGGAAATTATTGAGAAAACTCACGAGTCGCAGTACAAACATTCGTGCTCATCACACAGTTTTGCTCCTACCATGATTCGAATCCAAATTACTCGGTACAGAAAGCAGGGTCACTACGGACTATGCCAGTCGGATCGCCACGATGTTTTCCTTCACCGTACGGCAAGGGATAATGTCTAATGGGGTATATTCTTCTTCTTAGTCGGGCACTCTTGTCAGAGTGGTCGTGGTAATGGGTTGCACTGTTCGGACATGGACGCTGCTCTTGCTATTTTTTTCCACGTATCTCGATGTAGAGCATTTCGGGAACATTCTACTATGGGACAATTTATAACAGATCTTATTAAGATCTTGGGGTATATTACCTGCAGTGAATTCATCAACGATGCTTAGACGTGCAGCTTCGTGAGTCATGTGCTGCTCATCCGGAGCTGGCTTGAATCTGTCCAAGTTGATGCAGCGCAGTAGCTCTGAACCCTTTGTCAGCAAGCTGCCTACACCCTGCGGTAGGCATTTTAAATTATAAAATTACTGATGAACTTAGTCGTATCAAGACCGAAATTATCAGCGTTATAGGAATTACAGGCGTTGAAAAATAGTGCGGAATTGTTTCGGAAAATGTGCTTTTGATTTAACCTTCAGATCTTAACTAATCTGAAGAGCAGTATTATTAGCTATTTGAGACGTATTCAATTTCTAAAAAATTTTCAGCACATGTTCGCGACTACAGCCAATTCTTGTACATCCAAAGTATGTTCCTAAGTAGGTATACCTAGTAATTCATAAAAAACCCTAGCGTCTATTTTTTTTCATCGTTAGCTGATACTAATATTTATAACTTACATCCAAATCCCCGAACTCGTCCAGAATCCCGTCCAAATCAATATTTGTCATTTCCACATCATCATCACTGCCTACGTCACCGGTAATCATCGCTCTTATATCTTTGAACTGCGGTGACGTCATCAGGCGACGGAGCACGCCCACGCCCTCGCGGTGCGACGACAGCTTGCCCACTGCTGGGAATGACTTAGCGAAGGAGTGGACTAGGTTCGTCATTTTGATCATTGTTGAGAACGAAGAGTTGGCCTAGCAACGACAGAGTAATATTTTATTTTCAGCTTTTTTTACATAAAATTAAACAAAGTGGGTATTTTAAGGCCTGTTTCACATTATGCTGTTATAAACCCTATCCACGAGTTATTTGACACATATCCGATCCAAATGTGTAAAATGAGTTGTGAATAGGGTTTGTCAGTATATTACGAAATAGGCCCTTAGTATAATAGAAGCCAATGAATAAAGCAATGTTATCGGTAGGAACATGGAAAAACACAAAAAATAAGTTTTGCTCCTTTACGTTTTTTTTTGCAGCCTATACCAGCGGTATGAATAGACAGCGATAGTGTGCGAGGGAGAGGTGAATAGAGGCAACATCATTTATAATCCCAAGCCTTATCCAGTTATAACTTTACATGTGTGTCATGTCACTTATTATAATTCTGGGATCGATTCCTGATTTCGAACACAAATGCTACCTGAACACAAATATTACCTGTTGTATAATCCTGGTGACCGCTGGGGTGGGGGGCGTGTATAAGATCTTGCCCATGATGAGGGGCTTCACGAAGCTCCACAATATCTTGCCGCCTTCCACACGAAGGATGTCCTTGTACAGGGAGCGGCAGAATTCAGCTGAAATTATATTGTGAGGTTTTATAGCTGAGCTATTGATAAATAAGAATATTTTCCCAATTAGCTCACCTAATAGGTTGTCAAAAAGTGATTCATAATTTATAAAAAAAAATTCAGGCCCTACCTATGATAATGAGTAAGTAAGTGAGTGGTATTAGAATCGCCCTCTGTCCATTGAATACAGATAGTGAGTGAAATAAATGAGTTAAGTAGTGATTAAAATAAATGAGTTAATAATGTCATTGGAATCGCTCCAGTCTATTGTAGGGTGCCAACACTGCCACTGCTTAGTTTTTTACTATAAAGTTGGTTTGTTCGTCTTGGTACCAAGTCCTAATTTAGGAGTGCCCCATACATTAGGCACCCTATACTAGAAGAAAATATGTGATGTAGATACGTTTTCTAAGCCAAAACTTACTGGGCAGTACATCCAGTTGCGCCTGGTTCGGCTCCGTGGAGAAGTCCTGGGCTGCCGCGATAGTCTTATACACTCTGTTCATGTTCACCTCGAACGGTTTTCCACAGAACATCTTCCCAGCGTTGGACAGGAAATCGGATGCTGTGGGTAAATGAAATATTCCTGATAAGATCTGATGATATACATATGATAAAGACTGTGTTGAACTGCTCCTCAAAGGTGGCCATTATTATTGTTTTTAATTATGAAGGTTTTGGCCTGTCTCATACATCCACCACGGTTACTTCTGTAAGCCAGGATCCACAGCGGTGAACAACGAAGTCGTCGAGATTTGACCCTCGGCAGGTCCCGGGGCACAGCTAATTTTCTTGAAGAGGAGTTGGAAAGAAAATAACTGTAGAAGAAAGCTGATTGCCACATAAACAAAACATACCCAAAGACTAAGCCCAGTTTTACAATAGTTGTAGAGCTATATCCTAAGGGGTAGACGGAGGCTCACTGCAGTGTACCCACATTTTGCGGAAGGTATTTCGTCCTTACGTTACGACGAACCTATTGTCATTGTACCGGGCACAATCTCTCTCAGTGTGAGGGGGACATCATTCATCCACCACATTTAATATTGAAAAAGCGGATTTTGCCAATCTACTTACATGAGAGCAGATTCGGCACAGAACTAAAACCCTTCAAGCTCTGGAAAAGGGGTTCATTGACCAGCATCTTGCTGACGTCATCCACGTTGTCCTGGATCAGGGGGACCAGTGCCGCCATCTGCTGGTACTTGGAGAGCACCGTGGAGCCTTCCCCTTCAGTCAGATTGGATGCTGCGTAGAGTTTTGTTAAGAGGACATTTGCTACCTGTTAAAATATCTAGGTAATTAGTATAATATTAATCACGCCTGAATCGTTATGCTGGGAAGGGGTATGTTAAGGTGACAATCTTATTAAGCCTTAAGGCAATTAGAGGCCAAGCCTTTTCTCTTTGACTGTATCCAGACCAGCCGCTTGCCGTAAGCCCGTACCAGGTGTGTGCCCAAGTCAGTATCACGACACTGAGCTATTTGTCTATAAAGAGTATTCACCGAATTCACTTATAGACTCTGTGACATATATAACTTTGCATACCAAATTTGTGTTATCCAGGAATGGAACCCAGTATTCATAGACCACGCTTGCAATCACTAGACCAACGGTAGACTATAAACCCATTGTACCATAAGGGCGCAAGTCCACTGAAGCGGGGACGAGAGCGGTACGGATTAGACCAATTGCATTGTTTAAAATCTCTGAAGTGGAGACGGAATGTGGATTTAAATCTTCCTCGACACTGCTTTAGTGAAAACACACCTTAATTCAATAAAATTGTTTCGTCTTCATCAACGCATAATCCAAAAACCAACCTTATCAACGATAATAGTAAAGTTGAAACTCCTGAACAGTGCCGGCAGTATTTGCTTCGCTCTCTCATCAGACAAGCCACAGAACTGGTCCACTACAGCTGCGTACACGTCATCAGCAGACACCACGTCCAAGTTCGACGGTAATATGACCTGGCGCATGCTTTCCATCAGGCAGACGTAGTTCGATATGTGACTGTCTTCTGGCTTTGATGACAGGACCTGAAGAAGACTCGTTTTAAATGATTGATAGAACTAGGTGATACTTAGCGGGAATCCATTGTGATCCTCGGCTTGTGAACACTGAAGTTGATCAATAATTGAACGGGCCAGAAACACCGAACTTCTTCAAGATGCCAATCGAACGTCAGTTTTGAGTCCCTGCCCCCCCCCCCCCATTTATTAATGTTTTTGACGATTTTTGTCTTAGAGTTTTCTAATAGGGAAGACTGCGACGTCTGCTCCAGTTAAAAGTATACTTAATGATATAAATCTTACAGGTTTAAGTTGTATATATCCAGCATGTATCCTCGGCGCGGCGATGGACCAGAAGTTGGTATTGTTGATGCCGAGTGCGTTCAGGTGGGACTCCAGGGCTTCCGCATCGGGAAAAAGCTTCGACACCTCCACTGTCACAGGAGAATTTATTGATAACGTACAATGTTAAAAAAGCCTTGTCCACGTTACGAATACGACTGGTAATTTTTAGCTTCTTAACTCGGGCTAAACACCAATTTAATAGAAGTTATCCATTAACAGAAAATGAAAAATTCCGGAAAAATGCATGTAATGGAAGGTATCACTGGGATTTCTCAAGGGAAAAGTGATTTAATGTATTGGAAGATAATTGTGGGGTAAAGTACAGTAATATTTTCTGAAATTGTCAAGCTGAGCGAAAATTCTAATTTTATGTGCGAATTTATTTTTCATGAATGACTAGCGCTCGTTGTAGGTACTGTGAAGGCAAGTATTCTGAAGATAACTGTATATTTCGAGAACAGAACCTAATCGACTATATGGAAACCTTCACCTTTACATTGAGAGGAGGCTTTTGCCCAAGAGCGGGACTTGAGGACTAAATTGATACAGAAAAATCTCACGTTTGAGGTCCACATTTTCTAATAGATAATTCTTCATTTGGTGTAGTATGGTGAGACCAGACGACAGTGCTTCCAGATCGTGTTCCAAGGCAGTTCTTTGTAGCAGTGGACGCAGCTCGCTTATAATCCCTTGGAGACTGTAAGAAAAAATCATCATGAACGACAAAGAAGAAGAAGAAGACTTGTTACATGCGTACTGTCCTAGTAAATCGACCATTAGTAATTAAATGGTTTAAGCAGTAAGCCTGCAGTTATTAAAAGGCTATATACCTAAACAGCACACTATCAACAGTGTCATCGGTCATCAGCAGCACCAGGGTGTCGATCATGGCGTCCAGCCTCCCCTCCATCACCCCCGCCACGTCCGCCCGGCTCGCCACGCCCAGCAGGCGCCCGCCATGCGATACCACCCCCTCCATGTGCTTGATCATACTCGATATGAACGAGAATCGCCAGAACTCTTCGGTTTGGAGTTTTGGGAGCTAGAAAAAGCAAGGTCGTAGCCAGAGATCAAGTTAAAGTCAAGTTCACCTCGGGGGAGTCGAGCTCTGGACCAGAGACATATGTATCAAACGTTCTGTAGGGTAAGCAGGAACTTCATCGAGAAAACATGCCACCATTGTCATACTTGTTTATGAAATCAGTGGTGTGAGAGGGATGGAAGACGTTACGTTACCGAATACGGTACGTAAAAAGAATTGTGCTTGAGAGTACAGGTGTGTTTACTTACCGTAATCTCAACATGAGTTTTGTTAACATTGATGTGAATAACAGCAGCAATATCACTGCAATTGTATTCTTTACAAATCATAGACCAATTTGTTTTTGATAGCGAGATGTATTGATCCAGGGATGGAGGGGGATTGCGAATCTAAAACAAATTTAGTTGCGTTAACAATCGGCTTAATTTTTGTTCCAAGCCTTGGTCGGCTTTCAGTCTATACAGAATTGGCTGCTGGTATTTGCATGGTGCCATTGCCATCTTGTGCGGACCAGCTAGACCAAACTATGATAACCTAAGGGTGAGAACTTTTGTCAGATTTTTCAGGCTTTCGAAAGGGTCGTTCATAATAGTTATCTACATTGACACCAACTATTATTGCCAAAATAAGGCCGTACTGTAGTGTACCCCTCATCATCGTCCCCTTGGGGTAATATGATGGATCAGAATCAGAATATATTTTATTCATGTAAACCATTAAGTACAGTACGTGTGAATTTTCAAAATTGTTAAAAAATGCTAAGCTACAACCTTACCACCCGTTCGGAATTCCGTTCCTTTGGAGGAGAACGGACATGAAACTCAATGGTTGCTCTTTTTAAAAAGATCTTATACATTTTGAGTAGTACTGCTATGGATATGATTAGATGGTGTATTGATTTATACTTACTCTACGTAGATTGACATGAGACTCTCCAATATCATCCACAATGTCATTATTATCGACAATCTTCATCAGCTGCTTTGTTAAATCACTATCTTTTATCAGATACTCTTTTAAAGGTCCCTCCACATCAAGGTTATGAGCGACCTCTTTTACAAGTTCTTTTAAGTAGCGTATGTCTTTGATACCGTCTACCTCGTGAATGTGAGGTAGTTCTGCGCGGAGGAGTTTAGCCGTGTGGGCTAAAACTGATGCTAGTCTGAAATAAGAGTCAGCAGCCTAAAGATGTAGTAATAAGATAATGAAAAATTATCAGTATGGACAAATTCAGTTGTTTGGATGCCCAACCTAAAATGTGTACAGCATAAAGGACTTTTATCACTGAAAAATGGGAATTTAAGTTCGATTTCACAAATACAATTTATTGTTAACTAGGTTCTGCCTCCGTCTCCGCCCGCGGTACTTCCATAAAACATTGCCAATAGCAATCAGCGATAATTGGCTTCCTATTAATAAGACATATTTTTAGAATCGATCAGATATTTATTGATTGTTCTCAATAACACTGTAGCCTAGGTACCAATACCGTTAAACCTGAAAAGTTAAAACTAGTTACTCATCATAATCATCATAAATGATTTCAGAAACTTACAAAGTTGCATTTCCAAATTCGTTTCTCGATACATTCCTAGCGAGACATTCCGTCAGCTTGGTGGACTTGGCCGAGATGTCCTCCAGGAGATGCAGCTTCACTTGCCCCAGAAGCTCGTTTATTGATTTGTTCATCTCATATTTCGTGTAGTTTCGTGTTGATATTAACTGTAGGAAAATATTTGTCAGAACTTTAACACTTTTAAAGGTAATTTGATGAAGTTTTCTCATCCTGTATTGTATCTATTTCAGCTTTCAACCCCCTCAAATTAGGAAGGCTGCAATACTTGTGGACAAATAAGATTATCCGTCAGGCGACAAGTCGTTAGCAAGTACGATGTAAATATTTTGGAGGAACCGTTATTGTTTATCGATTTACTCATCACAAGCGCTTAGGGATTTCGTACCTTGCGAAACTTCTCGGGTTCAATACACACCAGCAACCTTTACATTTTCTAGGCTTTCTGTGGCCTCATTTGACCAATATTCTAACATCATAGCTCATCCTATACTACTCCTAATTATTTAGCTATCCTTGGCAGAATTCAGTACGATCTTACCTCTCTGATCATCATGTCCCAATGGAAATCGTTCTTCAAGGTGTGGTACACGTCCTCCAGGGTCATGGTGCGCAGCTGGCACAGCAGGTTGTCGTACTCCTGCTTCTTGAACAGCTGCAGGTTCAGCTGCTTGAACCAGGTGGTGAATTGAGAGCAGAGGGTGCACTGACTGAAATATGACATACAACTAAACAATGCGCTGTGGCATATGATATATTCTCCTAACCAATTTTAGTCACAGCGGTCAATTTCAATGGAGACTAGCCAACTACGCAGAGATACACTCAATCTCCCCTCTCTCTCTCATAGTCCCATTAGATGGTAATGCGACACGACTTAAGAGAGATCAGGCGCAGGATCGATCGCTTTACTTGCTCTCAGAGACCCGAGTAAGTGATAATCATGGCTGAAAATTTGATTCGCATATGAATTCCAGAAAGCTCACAAGTGCGAGAGGGGTTTGGACCAGCGAACCTCGTTACCAAGGCGATCGTTCTACTAATTCGGTCATGACTGCCAAACAATAGTATGCAGATAATGCAGGATTCACAAGCCGCTATTCTTAGTGCAGCCGCATAGTATATTCTCATTTAAGGCAAGACTTGTAATTCGTACCTGTTATTTAGGAACAGTGTGCCAGCATCCACGCCATTGCTTAGTATTGCAAAGGTAAACTTAGTTACAGCCTCCTTCGACAGCAGGCGGAAGGTGACATCCCTGAAATGCACAAGTTTCTCCTCTGTCACCCAGGGAGGGCGCTGAGGGATTTGCGGCCCGTCTTTGATGAGATCCATCCTAGATTCAAATCTGGATATATCCGCGTTCAGCGTTGTATAGTTGACCGTTTTTGACATTTGTAAGGAGTGTTCGTAGCCCTGATAAAATATGAAAACTATTTAAGGCGTGTGTAAATTTGAGAATATACTTTCCACTAAAATAAATTAAAAAAGTGAATCTATTATTAGGTACTTTTAACATTTCAGGTAGATGCAAAGTAAATTCAGACTTTATATTAGAACTTGTGAACAATGTTACCGATGAACCGTATCCCGTATGTACTACATAATATACAGAATTTAAATAGACCATTTCTAAAATAACTTGTGGATTGGGTTTATCATAACACTGTGGACCCTAAGGGTCCAAAGAGTTCTAATGTAAAGCCATATATCTAAAGGTAGGGTCTTACGTGTGAAGCAAACATCAAAGGTGGCAACTCTCTATACAGTTCGGTCTTGTCGACGCTGCACAATTGTTTCTTGAGATCGGTCAGCATTCCAGTACTGTCTGGCAAGTAGTCAGACAGTGTGATGTTCGACTGGCAGAACGCGTCTGTTTGGTTCACGTTTATATCGTGGAGAAGACGGACTAACTGAGGAGAAAATAGGATAGTGATTAGATTGGTATGAATGATCCCATGTGTATGATGTATGTTAAAGAGTAACCTGGTGCTGCAACTATTAAAAAAAAAAAAGGACTAATGGTGCATTTCGACGAAATAGGAGTAGACCAATCAGATTGTTTGAAATCCTTCACTTGTTACCGAGCGGTGTTTTTTAAACAATCTGATTGGTCTATTCCTCTCCGCTCCATTATTATCTCCGTTTTGCTGGGAACTTTCCTTAAGGTATTTTTTTATCGTCACAAGATGGTCCACTATTAAACCACCTTGTCCACTAAACCATGGACGTGAGCCCACTCTTAGCACAAGCTCTTCTTCAGTCGGAGTAGCTAACGGTACTAGTTATATATTAATCACACAGAACTCCCATTATTTACAGAAATCTCTGAAAAAAAACTAATCTTCAACTTACATGAATCTCATCGAAATTTGTCAACAAATCTTCGGTAACCTCGAAAATGTTTTCCACATAGCCAAAGAACCTGCTAGCAAGCGGGCCTTGGTACACTGTCCTGAGGTCATTCCACCAGTTCTCCCCGGCGAGGAAGCTAAGCACCACGTTGTAGCTAGCCAGGTTAGATTGCAGGTATTTCAGGTACATGGGAATACTTAGGTCGTAGGCAGATTTTACTGAAGCCTGCAGAGAGTTGATAAGTTGCTTTCTGGAATAAAGGCAAATTGAATTATCATGTTTTGGAAAATGTACGCATCATGTTTTAACTAATTATTGACGCATTTTTATCTGCTACCAAAATGCCACACCACCAATACGCCTGAAAATAAAGGGGTAGGGAGAGTTGCACTGCCGTGCTTCCATATAGCGATCTATACAGTGGTATGTACAGTTATATTATGACGCGCTTATAAATATTCTCACCTCTTATTCAGGAACACAAAAACATCTACGTTCTCTTCATCGCCTTTTTGTAAAACTTTAACTAGCTTTATTAAACTTTTTCTTGCATCTGCATAATCAACTAATATTGTCTTCTGTATTGCACCATATATTACTTCATATTTTTTAGCACATATCTGTTTTTTAGTTCTATCATCAGTCTCTAGTAACACCCTATTAACATTCGCCTTCAAATCATTGCATAAAGTATCAAATGCATCAACTAAGGTATAATTCTCATTGTTGTTCCACACAACATCCGTAAGTACATCAAAATGTAGCTTTACAGCCTCCTGAGGTCGTCTTTTAAATATATTTCTTATTACTACTATTTCATCATCAAGTTTTTTCGAATCTTCATCATCTGTACCATTTATTTTTAAATCATTGAATCCTTCGTTTAGTTTGTTGATAATAGTAACTATTTTGATCAAATAAATGTTAGCAACAAATTGTTTTTTATTGATTTCATTGAATAATCTATAAGAAGGGTTTGTATCATTGATCGTATAGTTTATTACTGTGTCCATAAAGATTCTTAGTTTGCCTTCAATGGAATTCGTTTTGATGTCTTCCTCTGTAAGAAGAGTTTGGTTCTTTTTGGATATTTCCGTGAGGTAGTCCGCTAGTTCGGTGGCCTTACTGAATGCGTTTTCGTAGTTGCTTGTGAGATTACTCACTTGTAGTGTGTAGAAGAAGTATTGCTGTAAAAATGGGTTCAAATCTATTATTATAATAAAAAGCGTTTTAACAGTTTGATTTTCTGAGCGATTATAATTATTTAGGACCGGTTTATAATCTTTACAGTTTACAGTAATTCCAGTACCCACTAGTCACTTATCCATATCATTTATTAATACTCACAGGCTTAGCAAATACATCAAGTAGTGTATTTTCTCCTCTCGGCAGTGACAGCCAGTGCAGGAGTGACGGACAGATGAACGGCTGAACCTTCCTGATGGTGGCCTCGTCGATGGCACTACCTGGAGGTGGAAGTAGAGCGGAGACCACTGCCTCACAGTCCCAGAATTGAGAGAGCGTTGCTCGGCGAACCTGGAGGTATTGAACATATTTAAAAACAAGGGACTAAGTCCTACACTATCCCACTGCGGGAATCGCATGCCAAAAACATTCTCTTTTTAATTTCATTTCAATAATGATTATAACACGTGCATCCTGCTTACCCCATCAGGGTTTGCAGGCGTATAGTACTTTACCTGACTCATGAAACCGAAGTCCCAGTAGGAGTTGAGCAGAACCCCCATGAATTCTGGCATTCTATCGTACAGAGTGAACAGACCCGTTCTTCTGGTAAAGCCTAGTGCTTGTAGGAGATTTGAGTCGGGTTCTGGAATAAAAAAGTGTAGTAAGAACATTTCTGTGCGTTGCTTAGCAGAGTGTATGCTGAGTACTTACAAAAAAAAATCAAGCTAAAATCTTACCATTTACTTCACTGAAGTAAGTCAGTAGATCAGAAGCGATATTCTGGAGCATAATGGAGAATGACTCCAGGGTGTACTTCCAGGCTGATCTGCCCAGGGTCTTGCAGTCATCATCAATAACCTGCCCGCTGCACTTGAAGAACTCCTCCCAGAGGCTGTTCACTGGGACTGATGATGAGATTGACGTGGTGTTGATGGCGTTGATGACCGTGTCGATTTTATTGAAGACTTTCCTGAAATATAATGGGTTCTCGGCCGTAAGTCGCACAGAAATTATGAAACCATGGCGGCTACATAATTGGAAAGGTGCGGTAATGGTCTGGTCTCTCTCTTGAGTCTTCTTTATCTGTTATAAACATACCTTAAAATAGCATTCCTGTCTGTAGTATTAAGTGCATCGACAGCGTACTTCCAAGCGGTCGCTAGCCCAACGTGGTCATCGGTTGAGCTGTCGTCAATCACGTACTGAAACGCTTTTGTGGTCACTCCCATGTCCTGGATTAGGGAGTCGAAGAGTGTGGAGAACTTCAGGAATATGTGCGGCTCAAATACTGTGGTGTTCCATGTGGTGGTATTCTGGTCCAAAGTGACAAAAAATTGTATCTTCAAGTAACATTATGCCGGCAATATTGCAGAAACGTGAGGGCAATAATCGAGAATGAATACTTACGGACACTGTAGCGTTCTTCATAGACAAATATTCCAGCCACTCCTGCTGGAAGTCCCTGTCTATACAGAATATCGTCTCCAGACCCTTAACAGCTTCTTTGGAGTTGTTGGACAGCATCAGCAGCTCAGACAAGCTGGTGGTGGAGCACGGCCATGGTGGTTCAGAGTTCACAAGGGCTATTATTGGTTCTACCTGAGAACATAAAACAGCATACAATACGTCCACATGGAACTTGTTTGCGGTAACGTTAAAACTATAGGATTTCTACAAATAGCTTACCAGTAGGCTATTCAGAATGGACATTTCGAAGCAAGATTATCGAACGTCCGACTATTTTGAATGGATCAAAAAATGATCTAGGACATGATGATGATGAGGTATTCAAATCAATTCGGTTCCTTATTGAAACATTCTGAATCAGGGGTCTGGTTCCATTTTGGGACAGAGTTTACTATAAAGATTTTTATGTCAAGAAATTTTAAACGCACAAACGATGGGAATAGGCACGCCCCAATATTGATTACATTTTCTCCTCTAAATGTTCCATGTATATTATTTTACAGGTGCTAAATACTTACAGCAGTGTTATCCTGCACCATTATATTGACGATATCAATAGTCAACTGCGGGATATTAGGAATGATGCGGCGCAGGGCTTCAAAAGTGGTGGGAGGCAGGTCCGTGGTGTAGTTGGTATTCATTAGAAGCGCTGAAAAAGAACCATGAAGAGTATACATAGCTTGTATTATAGGTACCATACTATGGTTTGGAGTGATGCCAGTTACACCCGTAGCAGGGAAAATTGCGAAAAGATCATTAACGAAATTTGTGTCGACAGTAATCGAACCCGCAAGCAATCAGTTTACCGAGTTGCGCAGTCTACGCTTAAACCATTATACCAAAATTTCATAATTATAAAGCTAAGATTGTGCAATATTAGCGTTGATAACAAATAAAACAAGTTTGATGCCTAGCTGGCTCATCTGGGATTTACGAAATTTAAACGAAACGAGACAGTTGTCGAAAGCCGTGTCTCCCTTGAATGAAAGGTTAGAAGTTCCGAGCCAAACAGGCAATCAGCCAAATTTCCTAATTATTATAGTCACTATAAAGGAACGTACCAGCGATCACATTAACAGTTTGGTCAACAACACTAAACGGCCCGATAGAGGAACTCAGGGTGAACTTGATCTTCAGCCAGATGTCGCTCCTGACGTCAAATAAGCCATAGTCCAAGATGTCTAGGAATTTGAACAGTAGTTTTACACTGAAACATAAATATTTATGAACAAATTGCAGGGTTCAAATTCCTTGAACTAATATCCGTCATGGACTAATTGGCGTATGCAATCACCTGATATGTAAACTTTTCTCCATACTCCTCAAGCCAAACCAATACACTTTAGCGTCTGTGAACTTTCCTTCTAGACTTCTCTGCGTACCCCTGTCCATGCCGTAATGATTGAATTCAAAGAGATACGGGTAATCCCTCTCTAGCTTCACGTATAATTCTTGCAGGCTGTTGATAAGTTTTGTCCAGTCAACAGAGGACCCCGAGTTTGAGGAGTTCATTATACTTCTCATCTGAAGAGGAAATGTCGTAATTATGATCAAAATAAACATTACGAGGCGGCCGCTCGCATGATATCTTGTTGTTTAAGTATGTACGTAATAGGTTTTGTCGATTTATTGGGTGAATTTATTGTCATAAATATGCTTAAACCATTAAAGCGTTGTTATTGCTGTCGAATCGTAAATATAATCTACCTATAATCTAACTATATACCTTATATAGTTCATTTCGTTTAGCCGATTTGAGCTGTACAATAATAATAATGTTGTTAGACGAACATACCAATTATACGGTCCCACCCTAAGCAACGCTAGTATTATATTATGGGCATCGTAGAATGGAATTAGGGCGAACTCAGTATATAATACTCATATAGATATTAAACATCCATGACTCGGGTACAAACATCCGTGCTCATCACATAAAGATGTTGCCTACTACGATTTGAAGCCGGGACACCGGACACAGAAGGCACGGTCACTACCAATTGTGCTAATGTCGTCGGGTATGTAGAGACGACAATCTATTTTTCTTGAATACAACCGCAAAATCTAAGTCCATCGTCATATTAAAGTAGTGTACTAGCAAATTAATCTATCCATTACTTACAGCATTTGATACATACGAGTCTCCCTTCAACCCATCTTCAATAGCGACTGTAGCATTACACAGGGCTAATACTAAGTTCTCTTTATTCACATCTTCTGGCAATTCTAAGAATAGACTTGCCTCTTCAACTCCATTGCATAGTATCTCTTGGCCCGGTGTTGATAATGCTTTGTAAGTCTGTAATGAAATGAAAAACTTTCGATTTTTCTCAATTTATTTGGCTCCTACTTCATCACTGAAAACTAGTGACTATGTTATTTCCATTAAGTTTTTTTTTAGTTTAACTTGGCTTTCACATGTTGTATTCTTACAGTGCCTAAATAAACCTTTCCCTTTTATACCTTTCCCTCTTGCATCGCAGTCATCAACACAGTCCTAACAATATCTGGGTACATCATCTTCAGGCCTTTCGTGACATGGTCCGGAGTCAAGCTGAGCTGTTGGTTTATTGCCGACACAAGCATCGTTACGTCCACGAAGTATGGCGAAATCTTGAAGCTCAGGATTGGATTCTGCTGGACTACCTCTTTGGCTAATGCTCCGTGGACTACTATTCTGAAAGTAATTAAGATTCCTTATGTTCAATGCTGTTCATCCACTCTATTCTGTTACAGCTCTACTCTATAATTTAGTAGTTGTATAATTAAAAATGATCCAGTCATTAGCTGCATTTCTTGACGAAATTCTATAGCTGTGTAGTACCATTGGATTATTGTCGTGATATTATTAAATTTATAATAAGCTGGGTTTATTAATACTTACAAAATCTGCTTCCCTAAGTGCGCTTTCTGTCTAATTATCTTCATAAACTCTGAATCTTCAGAAATATTCAACATTTTACTCCAATTCACCTTCGGTTTGGCTTTTGTGTCAAACCTGATGAGAGCTTTAGTAAAACTCTTCAGCACTTTGAAGTCCTGGTCGATGGTGTAGAGCTGGCTAGTGGTGTCCTTTCCAAGTGCTTCTTGTATGAGAATGGAGGTCATGTTGTTGATCTGAAGCCAAGGAAATAAACATAGCAAATGCGGATCGTAAGGATCAGTATTGAGATAACTGAATTATTGAACTACGGGATTTTGTATGCTTACATTATTTTTAGCATCAAATACTCCAAACGATCGAATTAAGTCCGAAATAAAACTTTTCCATGTATCTGTGCAGAGCTGTTTTTTCAGAGACTCTGCTTCCGGCTTAGATATGACAAAGAATGATTGCAATTTGTAGACGTCACATAACATTTGACTTGGGAAGTTTATTTTTGATGTGAGAATCTGAAAAAAATATGTTAAAGTAAGTATTAAACATGCGGTGATTTCAATAATGAATTAAATATTTACACAATATTAATAACTTCAAAGAATGGATATAGTATAAAATAAGTAACATCGAATGTATTTGAATCAACATTTTAGAATACATGAATACAAAAGTATGAAATAAACAAGTATAGACTGTAGTATAGCGTTCGACAAACGCAACCATATCTATTTTCACCTTGTTCTTGAAGTATTAATTAAATTTAAAGACATACCTGTGTTCTTTCAGCGTCAGTCAAAGCGTCGAATGTTTTACCAATAATAACTGGTGGTAGACCAACCAATACTTGGATAGCTTTGGGGTGCCGCAAGGTAACGTTATGGGTCAACTCTTCTATAGCCATGTTTTTATCGATCACTGTTTGTGCACTCTCTAATAGTTTTGCGAGCAGAGTAGAATAAAGAAGGACGTCGTGTTTAGTATTATCTGGTAGGAACTTGTATATAAAGCTTGTTAGTTGTGCAAATCTGAAATAGAAGGCATTTTATAAATATTAATATAGCTATGTTTGCTGTTAGTTTTCCACTTCCATGGAATTTGTGTTTGATTGTTCAGTTACTTAACAAAATAATTATAATTAGATAACGTTCAAGTTTTATCATTAATACTAACATGTTAAACGTATCCATCGACGATTCCATCTGTATAGCCTCTTCAAAGACATCCGCCGCATTATGTAGAATTGTTGACATCGATTGCAATCCTTTATTAGCTAGCTTATCGCCAACAGTGTTCACTATCAAACTCGTAGCATCACTAACAGTATCATTTGTACGCTGTTTGAAAACTATTTTATCCAAATATTGGATGCCAACAACAATCGTATCGACGAGATCTCTCAACGATCTATAGGACTGTGTCTCACCAAATGTTGGTTCAAATTGGTCCATTAACTTTGGTATACTGAAACAAGATTTTTAATGTATTTTATAAGCTGTTTGAATGTAAACACTACTATTACGTGAGCTATTTACGTATGTTACTTACAGACTTAACTGCATATAACTAAAGTCCACCTTCTGGCCCTGAAAAATTGACACAATCTCTGGCGGCAGGAAGCTGTGCAGATTCGTCATCCGCAGTACTGCTGTTAACATATCCCCTAGCGCAGTTATCCTGTTGTCACCAGTTAGTTTGTAGAACATTTCTCCTAGCTGAAATATCGCACAGGGAAAGCGGCAGAGTTTAATATTTTTGTACTGATTCTCTACTTTGACAATGCAATGATGATTTAAGTAGGATCTATCACTTTCTACTAGTATATGAGCTTCCAACCCCACTAGATGTACAATATAAAGGACAAAGACTTGACCTAAGTACCGAAAATATATAGACAATTGATATTGGGATTCGTTCAAAGGGTTGATATAGTTAGTTTACTCACCATATTCATATATTTACTATAATCCATTTCAAACAATAAATCGATCACCAACTTCTGAAGGTCCTCGTCTGACGCCAAACACAGTTTCTTGACTAAAATATTTAAGTGTTCTGCATTCTTCATTGATAATATTTTCGAAATGGAGTCTGGACTACATCTGTTTATGTTACCTTTTAATAGCTGAAAACATTACTCTCTTTCACAATTTATATTATAGGAGCTATATATATAGAAGACTCGACTGTATGACAGGATGAATCTTTGCTAATGCTGTGTTTGTTTCAAGATGTCTTGACAACTTTTGGCATGCACTAATTACATATTTCACATTATTTATCATATTTTTAACATTAAATGTTTGTATCTGATCTGCATAAAGATTAGGTACATTTGATTTTTTTAGATAATCAGAGACTTATCGAGAAGACACATATCGTGATATCTACTTTTTTGTATCGGATAACTTACACCTTGAAAACTCAGCTGAGAGTCTAACACGCTCTGCGCCACTTCATCATCAAGCAGTAGTTTCGAAGACACAAGTCTTTTTACTCTTGTCGGTTTGCTGAATAAGTCTCTAACATTGAGACCGTTTTCTGGAAGAAAAGGAACCATTATTTAGTTATTTTATCATGTTGATCAGACCCGGACATTTCAGTAAAAAATTGGAATGTTGATAAACAACTTACTGCTTATATCTACGAAGGTCGGCACGTCGACCACGTCAGCCAGTGTGGCGAGCAGTTTCAGTGCGTCAGGCACAGAGGACGCCACTTCTAGGACTGTGTCGTTCAGGATCGGGGCTAGTTTGCGCTGAAGTTGCGTGACCCTGGGGATATCAATCAATCAAATCATTTGTTTCAGAGATCGAGTCTATAATATGAGTAGGATATATAAATGGATGTGCCGCTCAGTGAATGAGAGGCTTGTGGAAAAGTAGGCTTTAGCCGAACATCAAACTTGGAGGAGTACCCTATCTTGTCCAGCTCATGCAGAGCTTCCTTCGACTTACTTTGATTTCTCATAGGTTGGTATCTCATCAAACTGGTCCATGGGTGAGCACTCATTGTTGACGCTGCACATGAAGGATTGGAGGAAGGTCAGCACGCCGGCGCTGGGCAGCGCGCGCGCAGGGAACTGACCTGAAAATTACCTTCGATTAGTATTGATTAAAAAAGTATCCTTCATAGAGTTATCTCATCTTAATTACTCATACTCACTTAACTAAATGGTTTATAAGTAAAATTAATAACATGTATAGAATCTGCACATTGAAGATATATAAAAAAATACGATGTAATTATATGCTATTTAGATGGCTCTGAACCCAAAGCAAGTGTTTTTAGAATTATTGTATATGTGTGTGTTCGTTCAAGAATAACTGACAAGATAATGGACCTTGTTGAACCGGTTTTTCACTATATAAAAGCTTATAACTCGTCATTGGTAATAAGGATAGTATCATTACGATGCGTGACGTGGGATCAAAAGCCGAGCAAAACGACGGGAAAACCGCGGGCAAAAGCTATATACTATAGAAACTTATATGAATTCTTGTATAGTCTGGAACATTGTAGGTACTTACATGTCGGGAAGTCCTGGTTGTCTACATTAATTCTGACTACATACAAGCTGCCTACTACCGCCGTCGCCCAAACTACGCCGAGCAACGTGACCTGGAAAACAATTGACATAATACGGTCGTACACTCTAAACAATTACCAATATTAGGTGCGTACATTATTGGAACACAAAAATAGCAGTTATAGTTCTAAAATAACACAAATTTTAAGGATTTAACCGCGATAAAATCCTTAAAATTAAAATTAGTTTTGTTTCAATGTGTAGTATTCGCGTAAATATAAGAAATCAATAGTTATAGTTCTATTAAATAACTAATTGATCAAACAAATCTCAAATCCAAACTTTATATCGCGACACCTCTAGCACTAATTACAAAGCTTGCCGTTACATTTAGCCACCATTTGGTATTTATGGTTTTCATCTTTCGGTGACTTCAATATGGTGTCATTACAATATATAACATCTTAACGGGACATTTCAAACCAAACATAATTTATAAAAGAGTCCATTGATGCGACCAGACGAACACACCAACTATACGGTCCCACACTAACCAACGCTTGTGTTATGGGTACCGTACAATGGACTGAGCGCGAACTCAGTATATAATACATATATAGACTTTAAACATCTACGACTCGGATAAAAAAATTCATGCTCGTCGCACAGAGCTTGTCTCTACCAGGATTCGAACCCGGGACCCGTGCCGTAGAAAGCAGGGTCACTACCAACTGCGCTAATCAGGTTATCAACTACAAACTTACCAGTTTCCGCTTCCGTATGAGGTAGTCCTTCCAGAGCAGCAGTCGCAGCTGCTGCGCGGCTGCCATGATGTCTGCCACCCAACATCACTGCAACCAAAAGCAATGATTATATGTCTTTTGCAGTAACCCTTTCATGTCTCTAGATAACAATATCCATATGCCCACCCCCTGATTTTATGGTGTTTTCAAGTCGAGAGTGAACAGGTACCTTCTAGGCAAGTATGCTACATCGTAGATCTCATCGTCACTTACCATCAGGTGAGATCGAGATCAAATACTTGCCTATATTGTAATAAAAAAAAAAGTTCTATAATTTTATCAAACGTCATATTGAGTTTTGCTTTACGCAGTGTTATATGAGGTTTGCTAAAGTTATAAAAAATCTATAAATTCGGGGTCCAGATTTTATAATCAAAATAAAGAATAATACCAATAGCTTGTTTATAAATATCCAATTTTTGGAGCACGGGCCTTCCTTCAATGCGAGGGGGATTATACCATAGTCCACAAATCTGGCCTAAATGTTTTCCGTAATGACAAATCCATAGACTATAAAGTATTCGTTTAACTCACAAATAAGCTCACACTCGGAGTACTGAATATTTATTTTCTTCATAGTACCACTGAGTCGTCAGATCAATTGACTCAACATTGAAAAGCAATTGCAACTTAATTGTCACTTCTGACGACATCGTATTATCAAAACAATTATGACGTTATTGATCGATTATGTATAAATTACTTTAGTAGAGGCCCTTGTCTTAAACAAACCTTAAACTTAAAGGACCATGAAAACAATGACCTATAAAAGTCTTAAGTACAACCTTCAAAACATGGTCTGAGCTTTCATTATATTAAGTTAAGACCTTGATTTTATATCTGAGTGTTCATACTGGTTTGTGTATAGGAAATTTCTTGGAAATTCTATTTTTATAATCTAATCATAAACGCATACTCTTATAACTCTTTGTCATGTCACACAGGATTCCAAGAAAGGACGAATTCGATGAATTATTTTACTTATTTATTTTGCATAAGTAATAACTTTGGTTTACATACGAGTACCTATCTGTTGCTTAGCAACTTTTTTTCCATTTAACCTTTAATGGTACATCCAGACACTAATTTTAACTATAGATGGTGCACTTCAGCCGCATAGTGTTCTACAGTCAATGCCATTGTATATTGCATTATCATATATCTTTGTCATAGATCTAGGACCTACGTCCTATTTATATGATAGTGTAATATAGATATATTATCATAATTTCCATTTATATGGGTAGGTATTTACAAGTTGTGCAGATGTTTCTACTTATATTTACATCGGGAAATACTTTTAATTCCACTTACAAGTTTGGTCACGGAGGAGTGTCACGTGTATTTTGTCTTTGATCATAAAGGTATATCTATACAAATAAATAAAATTGGAGTGTCTGTTTGTAATATTAAAATAACCGCTTTTTACTAAGTGCATTTGGTACATATACCAAAACAACATTTTTTTCAATTTTTGTCTGTCTGTTTGTTTTGGCTAATCTCTGAAATGGCTGAACCAATTTTGACGGGACTCTCACTGGCAGATAGCTGATGTAACAAGGAGTAACTTAGGCTACTTTTATTTTAGAAAAACTTTTTTGTTATATACCACGCGGACGAGGTCGCGGGTAACAGCTAGTATACATATAAAATGACTCTAGGTATGTATATCTACACCAGCTGGGAGATCCGACAAAGAAGAACAGGGGTTAGAGTTGTTTCAACAGTTTACGAAATCATGATTTCGTTTTTGTTCCACACATCTTTGAGCAGCGCCCACTCGCGTTACGCCCGCGTTACGTATGGAAAGGTGCAAAAAAGTTACTGGCGAATTAATAAAAGTTACAATACTTGTACAACGGCATTATAAAGTACTTTCATTCTTTAAAAATACTTGTTATTCGGTTGTTTATTAATTACTAGCTATTACCCGCGACTTCGTCCGCGTCGTATTTAACAAAAAGCGGACGAAGTCGCGGGTAACAGCTAGTCTAAAATAAAAGTAGCCTAAGTTATTCCTTGTTACATCAGCTATCTGCCAGTGAAAGTCCCGTCAAAATCGGTCCAGCCATTTCAGAGATTAGCCGGAACAAACAGACAGACAGACAAAAATTGTAAAAAATGTTATTTTGGTATATGTACCGTGTATACATCCAAATGCACTTAGTAAAAAGAGGTTATTTTAATATTACAAACAGACACTCCAATTTTATTTATTTGTATGTATATAGATAAATTCAACTGTTCTGGTTTCCAGGTACCTACTACTTAGATCATTGTTAAAATGTGTGAAAATAGTGTTTGTGTAATGATTTAATTCCTGCGTCGCACAGCCTCCGGCCTTCGTACACATCTCATGCATAATACTAGGTCGGTCATTATGTTTCTGACGTACCTGTCAAGTGTTGGACAGTCACTGGCGCGTTGTCGCATGACCGACTTGTCGGATCTGACGTGCTCACTGGACTCTATGTAACTGATACTGGTGAGCTTACATGGTATGTGAGTCATAGTTGCATGGTGCCATGTGAAATGCTAGAAATTTAGTTATTAACCGAAGTCAAAAGGGAGGAGGTTCTCAATGGGATTGTATTTTTGTTTTTTTTTTTTTTTTTTTGTTACCTCAGATCTCGGTCATTTATGAACCGATTTGGAAAATTATATTTTTATATGAAAGGATATGCTTACAGAACGGTCCCATTTAAAAAAAAAAAATTATAACCCTAAATACTTTCTGGTACTGTCGGAACATAGAAGTAGTGTATATCACATTCTTCAGCTGTGAGTCGGTCACGACATCCTAGAAGTTCACCTAAAGAGCTGTACCAAGCCAGGGCCGTCATAAGCTATCTGGCATCTGGCACCAGGGTGTGATCCTCGATCCTGAGCCTTAGATAAGGGGGGGATTGGGGTTCAACCCCCTCCCCACCCTTCCCCCAAATGCCTTAGACAACCCACCGTTACGAATGTCTCTGGTCCAGAGATTGACACCCCCCCAACCCCCCCGAAGTGAATTCCTGGCTAATGGCTATGGCCTTATGTAGAGGTACTATGTATAATACGCCACAGCCACAATAGTTACAAGCCAATACGGAAATAGGAGTGGATTATCATTGTAAACAGTGATATAATACACAATTGAACTAACGTGCGAGCAGCGATCCGTCGCGATTCGACTCGGACGTCGCGTCGCTACGATCGATATTTGAATACGTTAAAACTCGTATTAAGGGTCCAGCAGGGCTAACACGCAGGCCAAGATAAGTCTTTTGTCACGGATTAAGTCACACTTTCTTTGTCTTAATTCATAAGTGAGAATGAGACGGAAGCAACATATCTCAGATTGTGTCTTGTCATATAGCTAGCTGTGCTATGCCTACAGGCCTCGCGAGAGAAGTTATAAAATCTAGGAATAACAGGCATATCAAAAATAAAATCTAACTAATGTTTCTTTCTATCAATAAAGGTTGTACCACCGATAAGAACGTGGGTTCAACTGAGAACTACTGAGAAGAGCCATTTAACTCAATAATTAATCTTTTGTTGCGTAAAGGTAGGTTCACAGAACCTAAACTAGGTTGTATTCAGCTATTTTTTTTATTACCTCCATTATTAGATTTGCATTTACCTATATTTTTACTCAGTGTTCTCGTTCATTAGCGTTAAATATGAACATTTGTGAAATACATCCAGTAGATACCGCAGGAAACCCGCGGCTAACGAATTCCTTTGTGGAATGGCATAGATATCGAAAGTGATCCGATTGTAAATTATAGTTATGTTAGGTTTGTATAATTATACATTTAGCACACATAACACTTGTAATATTTGCATTAAAACTTCCTTGTACTGCAACCTTTGCTTTTCGCACGTTAGTGTGAGTCGTACAAAATGGATTTGCAAAATATATAATATCATTTGTACTGCTGACTTGACAATATCACATTCAATTATCTGTAATGTAACAACAATTACGTGTTTATTGTTATCATTGTGTGAACGAGAACGGGATTGATAATCCGATTGATACACTTAGTAGTGACCCTGCTTTCTGTTCCGCAGGTCCCAGGTTCATATACCAGTACGTTTCGAAACTTATATATAAGTAATTATAAACCGGGTTCGACCGCAGTCTATTCTACGGTACTCAAAATACAAGCATTGCAAACGTTGCTGCATTCGTCTGTACCCATAGGCCATAATATATCCTAAAGCCTTTTTACTTGCTCACTGTCATCGTGTAAATCGAGCATAATAATAAATAGTCAGTTTATGGTAAAAAAAAAAATCGAACCTGGTCCGCAAACGAGGGGCGCGTGTTCATCAGCGTGACATGGAAAGGACACGAAAATACGTACTCCCTGGGGAAGTACAAGAAACATAATTATTTCTTAATGAATATAAATGTCTGAGTGTAGGCAGTAAATTTTATACAGCGACGTATGTACAAAATTACAGCTCGGATCTCATATTCAGCCGACCGTGGAGACGATCGCTGCTAATTTATCAATATAAGTTATTTTTATACTGGTCACGTAATCACATAGCCATGGCTTCTCCCCGCGCACCCCCTCAGCTCGCACCTAATGTGCATAGCGAGATAATTCTAGCCAAATGATAGGGTAGTCTAACCAGGGTTATCCAATAGAGACAAACCCTAGTAATGTTGCGTAATTCTTAAAAAAAAATACATGAATTCAAAATCCCTTATTTAGGATTCGGAGGGCTCCAAACCACTAGGTATTGCAACAATTACTTTTTAATATTAAATATGTAAGCACAACCTAATAATATGGTCCACTGGGACCGTGGGAGAGTTAATTATTTGAGTAACGCTTGAGTATTTAGCCGTATACAAATTACTCAAACAGAATAACTTAATTATCGACCATCAGGTAGAATCATGTGAAATATGGCATAAAAAGTCATCGCTTCCTGTGCATAATAAAACTCATCGTTCGCACTGCAATCATTCTGCTTACCCACTTGTGACAAAAATGCACCGTAATCATAGCCTCTGGCCGGTCGCGGTGGGACAAAGTGTTATTAATTTGTACTTTGTAATGTACTGTATGGCTATCAGCCGTCTGTGACAGACACAGACAAAATGTGAGATTATGTCGAGTTTCTCCCATTCCTTCTATGAATTAAGAAAACGCCTTAATGAGTTCAAACAATTACCGTCTGGGAAAATTTCGGGCAGGATATTTCCGCGAGTTGCCCTGGTGTGGGCAGTACTGTACCTGCCCCAGTTCTTGGTACGGTACCCATAACACAAGCATTGCTTAAATTGATCAAGAGTTAAATGATCTTGTCTCTCTAGCCTACAAATATTTCTGACATTAAATGAAGTATGGTAATTAGATGTCTCAATTCAAGGAAGTTCGAAAACTCACCTTGATCATCAATAAAGTCGGAAATTCCTGTTATCTGTAGATATTATGGTAAACTGTTTCATCTTTGAGATATTAATTGGATTAGCTCACCTCTACCAAAACATAGTGGACCTTGAGGTAATTGGGTCAGTGGGTCAAAAATATTAATGCTATACATAGAAGCTTTTAACTATTCGTGTATATTTAAAAACACAATCCGTAATATAGTAAGTACTTATTGTTTTAAGCCGCGCCTGCATTTTAAAGATTTTGACTAAGTAAGTATCTATCTATCATACATATCGGGTTAAAACTATTACTTAACACGTTAAATATTATTTAAATCCATTTAGTAACAGTTTTCGGGTGATACGAGTATGGCGTCTAAAAACTTTTTAAAATTATCACTCTCGGCAAACTGTATTAATATTTTAAGTCCAATACGAATAATAATTTCAAAAATATAATGTTTATATAAGTCATAAATCAAGTATCATCAATACACAGTTTGAGTAGCATCGTGGGTTAGATTGCCAACAGCAAAAAGAATTAAAAACAAACAAGTAAAAAAGCTTAGTATCATCATGACTAAACAGAAACAATATGGCAAAAAGAATTGAGAAAAAAAAAGAAAAACTGGCGCGCTTTTTTAGTGTGTATCATATAAAAGGTAACATACATATACATGTCTGCCTGATTTATGAGGCGATAATAAATATTATGTCAGGTATTAGGTACTATCTATATACTCGTATATAACAAAGTTGTCTTAGATACACCATTTATAACATAATAACAGGCGGACCGATTTTTATGATCTTTGATAATTTTGAATTTGTCTCCGCCCGGAATTGCAGAATAACTATTAAAATATGGGAAATTTCACAAAAAAAAACTAATAAAGATAATTCATTTTCTCATACATTCGATTCTGAGGCGGTACGCCGTTCGCCAGGACCGGTGGTATACTCGTACAATGCATTTCAATTCTAGCAATATTCTTCTTAGCAAAAGTGTACTCGTCAACTAGTACTAATACTAACTAGTACTGTGTACCCATATAGCCAAGTTGGTTGGAAGCTCGATTTGGAAATAATGTGCAGGTTCAAAGCACTACTAGGTTCTGCGAGATTATCAGTTTTTATCGGTGAATTTCATTTTCAAGGAATGCCAACCTCGAGTTTTGAAGACAACGGAGTTAACCTCGAGGTATTTCGGATTTTATCGCGTTTATTATATATTTTTTACGTTCCCGACGTTTTGACTGGTTTACAGCAACCATGGTCACGGGAGGACTTAGGTGGTTGTCGTCCTAGTGTCATAGTTTGAACTGGGGTACCCTCAACGAGATATTATTCGAAGAGAGTTAACCATTTAGAGTGATGAACAAAGTAATATCAAAGCACTAAAACAGCAATCGCAACCACCAACCCCATGCTTTTTCAGGTACGACTCTCTGGTTACCAGTTCAGGGAATCCGTGAAGACTTTTTAAGAATACAGCTACTTAAAATATAAGTGAGGAAGTTTCCACTGATCATCATCACACGATCGGGTGTCGTCACAGACACCCGAGTGCGCGCGCGCAGCGCAGACCCAGGAAACGGCATCATTATGCGTAATCACGGATAATTCTAGTTATTATGTGTATTAACTTGTAGACGGGTACACGTGCCGACAATGGTGTTATAAAAAATTAAAGGATGATTTGTATTATGTTGGTAATCTTACTTCTATATGTTTGGACAGTTCAGAGCGATTTGTAAAACTATCTATTGGTACCTCATTGTTGAGTCTTTTACTGTTATCTGTTATGCTTTGTATTTTTCTTGTGAGATTGTGAAGTGTGGTTGCGGACCGAAATAAATACTTGCGTTACTTATAAACCAGCTGTCCCCGGCGAACTTCATACCGCCTCAGAATCAAAATGTTTGAGAAAATAAATCCGGCGAACTTCGTACCGCCTCAGAATCATATGTTTGAGAAAATAAATCCGCCGAACTTCGTACCGCCTCAGAATTAAATGTATGAGAATTTTTATTTTGTGAATATTTCCCACGACATTGTTTTATATTAATAGATGAATGATTTTAAACTCTATAACGAGGGTTAATACTTACCAGATGTAATTTTTTAACGATGCCCAAAATATAATATTGGATTCTGTAGCCTCAGTAATAGGTATTTATGTCAATTTTATTTTACTTCATAAAAGTGCTGGCAACAGATCACATGTGCCCTCATAGTTCGTAAGGCCGTATTTATCAACTCATTATGTCTAATTGGCTCGTAAGGTATTGTCGCCATTTAATTAATGAGAAAAAATTTATGCAAAAGACATGGAAATACACTATATTATGTTTTCTATGAATTCACACGTGATCCGGACGGATCCGAATAAATAAATAAAAATAAATAAAGTTAAAATAACTATAGCTGATTAAACAAGGAGTAACTTAGGCTACTTTTATTTTAGACTAGCTGTTACCCGCGACTTCGGCCGCTTTGTGTTAAATACCACGCGGACGAAGTTGCGGGTAATAGCTAGTCTTCCATAAACTTATAGACAAAAAATAACATACAAGAGATTCCTTTCCATTAATGAAAATAACTCCTGCGCCAGTGTGCGGTGTACTTAGTACGAGCTAAACGTGACTTATCAAGTTATTATACGTATCAACCTTGAGTACACTCGCTACTCTACACCGAACGAATAACGAAATTAGCATACTCAACATTTATGTGCATATTTGTACGGTTTTTAAAACTTATTAATGTCAACATCAACTTAATGGTAACAGTTAAATGTGGCCTTTAACTTGAAGGAGCACAAAAGCAGGTTGTTGTTCGTAGCTTCACGCACTAATCATTGAAATGTATTTGGATACTACTTTGTTTGAGCAGTCAACTGGCGATTTGTATAGGCTCAGCATCCGTGGTCTCAGAACCTTGGGCCTTGACCTTGTTAACATATTTTGAGATTTTTTTTTGTGCAGAGATTTGTTGTACTGATTTTAGGATGATCTCGGTTGAGTTATGTGGTTTCGTTTCCTGATTTTAGTAGTAATGTTGTCACAGGCCTCCTCAATTCGAGGGGAATTCAGGTAATAGTTAACAGCGCTGTCCCAGTGCAGCTTAGCGGACTTCGCGCTGCCATCAATATCTAGTTAGATTCTCTCAGATAGGTTTACCGATGTTTATTAACTGTATAGTATGGTGATAATAATGATTGAAAATTCTATTCGGACATGGAATCTAGACACCCAAGAGGTTTGAACCGGGGTTATAACCTGCGACTTTGTTTGCGAAGCGCGCGTTTTGCCGACTTGCTTCCCTCCCCTATGATTAAGTTATGGGTACTCCGTTGACAGAGCTTACTTATTTGTATGTGTACGTATGTGGGAAGTATTGGCACAGATGTTTAATCAAAAATATATATGTAAAATCGACAGAATCCTCCATTTACATTACTTCTATGGCTCATTAACATTTTTTAATTGATAAAGTTAATTAAGCTGAGCAAGTTTTAGTCAAAAATATTTTGTATACTTTATTTCGAACATAGTACCTAAATCCTAAATTTATTCGGTGCCTTATCAGGCGGGGTTTTTTTACCTTTATGCAAATTAGAGACTCGTTTACCATGCTCTGAAACGACGGACGAGGGCTATCAGATGAGATAAAACGAACGAACGAGATCTTAAAAGATCATTACGTCACAAGAAATCTTGTCCGAATAATACAGCGTATCAAGTTAGCTTAATCAATTGAGTAATAATATTATAGGCGGACAAATTTGGAATTGGAAAACTATTAAGTGTCAATTACGATGCCATTGTCATTCCATTGCTGCGCTTATTTAGCCCATCGCGTTATCATACCAGATGAAGTACATTTGAGTAGCTACCAATTTACAGATTTCTTGAAATTTGTTTGGACGATAATCAAACCCGAAACCATCTGATGCAGTGAGCCGGGAGACCCTCAAACCACTAGACCTAGCTGCCATCGGATAAAAGTATTTAAAAATAACAATTGTTAACTTTCTATTCAAGTCCAAAATGCATCGTACCTCTAAAAATGCTAATTATAGAAACTCAACGTAGTGTTTATTCTAATGTTTGCGTAAACGATGTCTGAATACAAATGAATATTGTTCCTTCACTGGAATCTACGGATTATAAAAGGCAATGAACTTAGGACATAATTGACGACCTGATTAGCTCAGTTGGTAGTGACCTTGCCTTCTGCGTGGAAGGTCCCGGGTTTGAATCCTGATAGGAACAAACTGTATGTTATGAGCACGAATGTTAGCACCCAAGTCATTAATATTTAATATCTATATCAGTATTTTATATACGGTACGGTATTACTGTACCCACGATTCAAGCGTTGCTTAGTGTGGGACCGTATAGTTGGTGTGTTCGTCTGGTAATATTATTATTATAATTAATATGTATAGTATCAGTATCAGACTATTTTCTTTTCATGTAAACCATTAATTACAGTACTTTTGAATCGTCAAAAATGTCTCTAAACTTTAAGCAACGTTTCGACTTTACTACTCCTTCGGAATGCCGTTCCTATGGAGAAGAACGGGCAAGAAACTCCATGGTTGCAATTTATAAAAAGATCTATACATTTTTGAGTAATTAATAACTTTAACAATAGTGTGACTAATTGGTGGTGACCAGCAACCAATGATCGGTGATCAACAAAGATATGAGATTAACAATGGACTGAAAGACATGACGATGGACCAACTAGGTACTTTAACTCATATATAGTACCTTTATTATACATAGTCACACACAGTTTTAAGTTATACTTGACTAAGCTTTTATTATCTGTGGTGTGGAGGCGATAAGGGAAGCAAGTGTATCTATGGTTACATGTCAATTTGCAAAAAGGATTAGGTTATTTTTAACGATTACTTTTAGATGTTGGTTGTGTAAGACTAGATAAGGAAGAATCTCATTTTGTTTAGTTAATCCTAACCATGATTTATAGTTTCTATAGTATAGTTTAGTTTTAGTTTCTATAGTTTAGTTTATAGATTCTATAGTTATAACTACGGTTATGTCATGCGCAGAAATGACAAAGGTAACAGGTTTTAGTGCGATGAACTGTAACTCTTCTATTTTTAACCCTGGTTCAACGCAGGGGTGCTGTAAACAGTATTTTTTGTTGGCTTCTCCGTTGTTCTAGAACCGATGTATAATATCAATGCGGCTCTACATTTACGCAAGACCAAGACCACCTAATCTATAAGTCTGATCGCCCAGTAGAAAGTCGATAATGATGACACAAGTAGGATTTAATTTTGACACCAGACCTGTTTTATAAATAAGTATCTATGTTTTATGAATGATGACTATCTATAATGAATGAATGAATGAAAGGTCTAGAGTTACCAAATAATACATTTGATTCGTTTATTGTAAAAATAAATGATATTTGATAGTATATTGTTCATTGTTTTGTTTAAACATGCCGAATACTGATTACTTGATGATAATACGGTTAAGTGACTCACATTCTTTATAATGTGCCGCGTCGCTCGCCCAGCCCTCGAGGAGAGACTTGTAGAGATCCAGGTCTCCAAAAACAAAGCTAACCTCAGCCGGGTCACATAGACAAATTCGCCACGGACGAGTACCTTATACTATACGATTACTTAATAATCGGAATAAATGATTCTCGAAATTATAATGCCGAAATCTTCTACCAGTTTATGATTTGGCAAGTTACTCAAGGTGTGCTTTTGATTACTCGGTCAAGGTCGAGATTTTAACCGTATTTTGGAAATAAATAACATAACTTTAGTGGATCTTTCGGATCTTTTTAATATGTAAGTTAGGTATATCGCAAATGGGAACTCAAGCGAAGATTCAATCTCGAAATGGCTGCTTTTTTTAAAGATTGAAGTCTTGAACGTTAATGCTAAAAATATTAATATAATTCGACTATCATTCTCAAGCCCTAAATAATATAGGTTCCTCAGAATATCTACTTCCGCAAAAATATGAACCATTGCTATTTACGCATTCATACTTCACTAAACACAAGTTAATATATAGGGTGTAACAAAAATAGTATAAAACATTTTAACAGGGCTAACAGTAGGTTATAAACATAACATTTCTAATGAAATAAATCAAATAATTAGACATTTTAAAAATTTCACCTGTACTGTACGGCTTGGTCAAACGCTAATGGGTCGCGTTGTTTAAAAAAATCAACCTATAATTTACAGAATTTGTTTATACATAACGTGATCTATATGCTCATGCTTCGATTAAAATATTTTACAATAATTTTGCTATACCTTATATACCAGCATAAATCTTGGCTGGTTCACAAATGTGTAAAAGTTTAAGAATGCAACACAATATATATTTTGCTGGCAACTTACCTACATGGTTAACAAAGATACGCGCGGGTGATTTTTATGGCCAAACGTTAGGCACCTACCTACATTACTAATTGAGTACCTACTGCTACAAAATGAATTCTCTTTGTCTGAAGGAGTCTTAACTAGTGATCGTAACAGCACCACTACACTAGTTCCAAGAAATAATAGCAAGAGCTTTAACAACAATTTCTGTCATTGAAATTAAACTAATATTACGGATTTTATCGCGTTTATTTTATGTTTTTACCTTTCTGACGTTTCGACTGCTTTACTGCAACCATGTTCACGGTAGGACTGAGGTGTTTGTTGTCTTAGTGTCAAAGACAACAAACACCTCAGTCCTTCGAACTGGGGTACCCTCATATTTAGTTGTTGTTTGCGGTCTGATCTAGGCAGAAAGTGCTCAGTGTCTTGAGGTCATTTGACCGAGCCCATTCATTCTGTAAGATGCTAAAATATTTAATAGCCATACTAATCAGTTTATTATTTAAATTCAAATACAAAAGCTGCGTGTACACAGGTGATATTTTATTTATTTTGGATAGCAAGTGTCATTCAACCGATGTGTCATCATAACAATTTATTTGTGTTTTTCATTTCGTATAGAGAGAAGAGAGATGCTAAATGTTAACGGGTTAGTCGTTGCAATCGATTCGGCCTTTGACCTAGTGGAGTATCAATGTGTGGGGATTGATGTAACATTGGAAATATTATTTCTTCGGCGTCATAGCTAGATGTAACCGCAAACACAGACGGTAAACACAAACAAAGTTGCGGTAAACGACCTGATTAGCTCAGTTGGTAGTATCTTGCCTTCCACGCTGAGGGTCTCAGGTTCGAATCTTGGTTGGGACAAAGTGTGTGTGATGAGCAAGAATGTTTGTCCCATAGTCATGGTTGTTTAGAATCGATATAACAGGAACTTCTAATGTAATCGTAACGTCTTTGAGAAAACATGGTGTCATTGTCACACTTATTAATGAAATCTGTGGTGTGATAAAGATGGAAAACGCTTACGTTACCGAAACAGTACGCAAAGAGGATTGTGCTTGAGTGTAATAAGGGCGAGCCTTTTGCCATTTGAGCATACGGAAGTAAAAAATATCGTTTACCGGATACACTGCCTAGTTAATTTGTAAGTAGCAGAATATAAAAATACAACTTATTCGCAGGCAAACTACCAAGCATGACTAAAAATTTCAATGCCTCGTACTATACTCGTACAGCAAAAACGCTAGCTTTGGAGGTGAGCAGGTTCAAACCCCGGCTCACACCTCTGTGATTTTCTGTTTTCGTGTGCTAATAATATTTTGTTGTGCGGTGAAGGAAAACAACCGTGAGGAAACACCCATACCTTTCGCCATCCATATAATGTTAGTCAACCTGCCATGGGCCAGCGTGATGGAATATGACCAGAATCCTGGGCAGTATAATGCCAAAGGCTTCCCCTGAATCAAACACCATAGGCAATCAAATATAGGATTAGTGCAATGGAAAGGTCGTGACACTCCATGACACTAATCGTTTTTTATTTAGTTGTAAGATATTCCTGACTTCCATGGCAGTGGATCCTGGTATACTAGTAACAGAGGTGGAAGTGGGAGGCGGGCCTAGTCCCTTAAGAATTATAGGATATTACAATCTATCTATCTCCCTCGATCAGGTGAAACTGTGCTGTCGCCATATTATCGCAACATAGTAATTATCTCTGAGAACTATTGTCTGTGATATACAAACGTTTTTGTCTTGTCTAGATATTTTTTTTGTATCTATATTCGAGGGAGTATAACAATAGCGTTTGTGAAATATTGAATATTGTTTTATGAACATATCTAAACTAGTAACTGCACACATCACAAAAAATATAAGTAATTACTTAATGCTGATTGGGGAGGTGCACATTGAGTGTTTTTGAAAATAAAAAATCGATGAGTGAAAAAGTGTATTTTCGATACGAGGCCATTTTTTGTTTGTCTATGTGTTTGCACAGCAAAAGAGTACTGCCTGACGGATTTTGATGAAACTTGACACGAAGATCGCTTTAGTTTTTTATCCGAGTATATAATAGAGCCCAGTATATAATACCTTTATGTATGTAGAGACTTCTTCAACCTCGCCACAATCTACACAGATGGCGCTGCAGACGACATTCAGAACAATTGCATATAATCTTGCAACGCGCTATGAGAGTTTTCGGAGCACGTAACATATATACAAAGACCCCGATAATAAACGTCGGGACATAGCGGCCGCCCCGCCAGGCATACCACCCGCCTGGCTGGAAAATTTTCCCTTTTCCGCCAAATGTATAAATATTGAACATCCATAACTTGGGTACAAACAGTCGTGATCATCACACAATGTTTGTCCGCAACGGGATTCGACCCCGTGATCCTCAGTACAGAAAGCAGGGTCACCGCCAACTGCGCCAATCGGGCCGACAATAAGGTAAATATATGTGAACTAGTATATTGATCTGACATTTTTATGCAAAAGTAAATCAGTACGTAGCGCGGGCTGCCGGCTAGCGCCAACCGGTTCGCGATTAAGATGTTTATGTAATATGTTTCGTACTTTGTGAACTTTTAAATTATTTTTTACAACATGCACGTTAAAACTCTACATACCATAGTGGCCCATACAACGCTGTGTGCCCGGATGATAATATATAACGTAGATTTTCTCGGCGCCAAAATGATGAAGGTGTGTCAGTACAAGGGGATATGACGAAAAGATCATTTCTGAAATTTACCTACACGGGAATTGAACCCGCAATTGTCCGGTGCAATGAGCCAAATGGCCGACGATCTAACCACTACACTAGGCTGTCGGTAAAGCAGGTGAGCAACGCGGTAATTTAAAGAATGACGTAATTACACTGTTTACGCATTCAAAATATATTTTTATTTAATGAATCTCATGTCCAAAGTTCCTAATTATGTTCGATATTATTTAATTAGCTCATAATCAATGCTATTGTGATGCTGGGAAGATCTGTAGACCCGTCCGACGGGATCTGAGATCGGCGAGTCCATTGCCACATCAGGTACGAGATTAATAATATAATTACTTCACATTGAAATAAAACTGATATAATTACTTTATTGATTAAAGTATTTTGCAATAATTAGGGATTGCAATAGGTTGACGAGGTTTATTATTCTATGAAAATAATAAAAAAGCTTTGGAAACGACACATGCAAACCTGATTATTTTTAAATACATAGAAATGTTTTACAGAGTTTGCTTACGAAGCTAAATAGATACCTAAAGCTTGGTTTACATTTGAATTAATTAAGTAGAAAGTTTAGTTTAAAAAATGGCGTGTTTATTGCGGTTAGTAGTAAGTTGTGTGCTTTTTTTTGGGACTAGGCCCGCCACACACTCCCACCACTGCTACTCCTGTAAGCCAGGACCTACAGTAGTGTCCCATGATGACCCCGAGGTTTGACCCTCGGCGAGTCCCGAGTTCAAACGTGCTGCAGGCGAGTTGAGCTTCAAGTATCCATAAAAAAAGTCAAAATGTGTTAACTTATGTACTGTACTAAATTCTTCCATCCACACGCTTAGGGAATTAGTTATCGGGATGCGGAAGACGCGCGGGCGGGGTACACTTACACTTAACTGCTTGAAAAAATAGAGCGCGCGTTCATCTTTTCTACTTAATCGTCAACTCACTACTTAACTAGCAAATTTATTTCCAAACGGTGATAACGAATCAACTCGCAAGCTTTGCAAATCAACTCGCTACTTAACTAACGCAAATGTAAACCAGTCTTTACCGCTGTCACACAGGCATACATTATATATGGAAAATGAATTCTGCAAACATACAAACACATAATATATTATGTTATACTGTTACTGTTTATTTATCACAGCAATTTGCTTACCACAGAATACAATTGATAATTGATCAATAGCAATCAATTGATAATTGATTGCAAATTATTTTGACGATTGCATAGTACCTATGTTTTAATCACTAGATTGATAGCAGGAACAAATCCTATAAGGAAAAATTGCGCATAATAATGATCTTTTCATAATTCTGATGCAAGATCTTTAGGCAGCCATTATAATATAAGTATACATCATAATTGCATATAATCCCCCCCCCCCCCCCCCCCCCCCCCTAACAGTGGACACGTGCACCGAGTGACGTAACGCGCCGCAGTTGGCTAAGCGACCGGCGCGCGCGCACGAGCTTACAACACATCTAGAACTATGGGAATCGCACGCGCATTCAAATCTAGCTTTTTGTGATTATTTATGGCTTTACTTATTGATGATAATAATCATTGCGCGTCGGATTCGGATTATGTGTCAAATATATCCTACTCTCTCTATCTGTTTCTCTCTCTGTCTACTCTCCTACCCTTCCTAAAATACCACTCAGTTAAGGTTATGTATGCAGCTTATAGTTCAGAAATAATAACTCTGTTCGAACATGCCTTTGAATTAAGAAACACGAATTCGATTCAAGGATTTTTCCAAGGAAGTGTAATTTTGGTACTCCATACACAATTACTATTTAAGTTGCAACGAGAATTATATTTCGTCTCGGGAAACTCCATATCATTATATATTAATGAAATGAAAAATGACCTCTGCACTGTAAGGTTATAAGTGGTAAGTGGTAAAGCAAGATTTACGTTAATTATTAATTTTAACATTGAAAAATGTGACAGATTTACAATATACGTATCAACACATAACTATCCTTTTGGAGTAACTATGTCGAGTAAAAACATCATGTTGAAAAGCATCAACTAACATTACCTATCTGAATTGTCAATGTTTTGGTCTTCGTTTAGTAAACTTTCATTCCAAATAAATAGATAAGGATTCTTACGTGATGTTTACAATATTTCTCAGCGTTTATCACCTACTTAAACTTCTTAAGAAAAATATGATGATAGCTTCACAAAAATGACTTACCTACAAATACCTACGACAAGAATTATTTTTGCAATTACCAGGATATCTTGATGACGTAGTTAGGTACATAATATCAAAGGTTTACTTCGTTTTTTTAAGGAAAATTCAATGTCCAGGAATATTGACTATTATAGCAACTATAGGTAGGTGTTACTTTTATCTAAGATACGTTTCAGACGTAAGAAGTAGGTGCTACTTATTACGGATTATACGGGAATGGCCGGATCTCTCAAGTTGTATAGAGTTCATACGTTACGAGACAGGGACAAAATAGCGTATACCGAGCTGACGGTCGACCATAACAAGTTCGAGAAGCACACACGAAAAAAGAAGAAGAACGAGAATATTTACATTGACAACCCCCAACAGTAATTAATTTACATAGCTAATGTACTTGAAAAGGCTCCAACTTCACGATCGCCAACATCTGTACCAATCTGGCCAATGCTTATGGCTATCAAGAAGACTGGGTTTATGGTAGGTATTTTATTGGCCAACATGCTGCATGGTGTCGGTCAAATCAAAAGATATTGGCGGAATTATGATGAATTTCCAGGCCAGTACGGCCAGAACCTTGGTACAGATATAGGCCATCGTGAATTGTAAGCTATACCCGCATTTCTGCTGACGCCCATTAAAACGACACGTTTCAAAGAAATACATGTTTGCATTTGCAATCGGTGTCAACATAAAGCCGGCTTACACAACAGGCGGCGTCGGCGTCGCACATGTGTGAACTAAGCCGTATGTCGTTGTATATTGTCCGACGACGCCGCTATATCGAAGATCAATTGATATGTTTCCACAGAAAAACGTAACTTTAGCACTGACATAAAAAAAAATACCTATCCATGGATGAATTCTATACCTACAAGCTTGATCGAAAATGACATGATAATAAAACATGCATAGTTGCAAATAAAGTAATAATAATTAACTCTAAAGGTAGGTATATGAACAAATACGATCCAATAATAGCAAGAGTAGCAACGGACGATCAGGCCACATGAAGGGCAAATCTGTTGAAAGTGAGGGGTTTATGATTGTACATTGATAGGTAGAAAATTAGCTAAGTAGCCGTTACTAGTTCCGAAAAGTTCGCTGTACCTGTGAGCACAAAATTAGTCCAACATAGCTTCGTTTTTTTAAATAGGAATAAATCTATACTAATCTATACTAATATTATAAATGTGAAAGTTTGGATGGATGGATAGATAGATGGATGGATGGATGTTTGTTACTCAATCACGCCAGAACGGCTGAACGGATCTGGATGAAATTTGCCATAGATATAGATTATAGTCTGGAATAGCACATAGGCTACTTTTTATCCCGGTAAAATATATGGTTCCCGTGGGATGGTTTTGTTTAAATTTTACATAGCGTAAAGGATCGATATGATTTTTTGCGCGGGTAACACCGCAGGGCGCAGCTAGTTATAATATAAGGTGTAACAACATTAGCGTAAAATATATTAACAGGGCCAACAGTAGGTTATAAAAATAACATTATTAAAGAAATAAATTAAATCATTACACATTAAAAAAAATTACAACCTGTCCTGAACGCACGGCCAAACGTTGTAAAAAAATCAAACATCATTTACACAATTATGTTAAACCTTATATACAGTAAAAGGTATAGGGTATAAACAGAAATAGGACAAAATACTTAATTAAAATATCAATAAAGTTTTTATTTCCTTAGCCGCTGCTAACAAACCGAAACGAAAAGCTCGTCCAAGCGATAAAATAAAATTCATTTCATGATCCTACACATGAGTAGATAGTGCTTATATAGGCATGAATAAGTTGGAACTACTTTTTTTTAGTGCAAGTACTAGCTTGCACTAAAAAACAAATGACATTCAGATTGGCATTTGCTACGCATTTGCCTTGTGTTCACAAGGCTAAACCTACAAGTACTCGAGGGCGCTGCCCTTGGGTATTTTAATCGATGAGTACTTAAATATCATTCTATGTGCCGTGATATTTACATGTAGCAGTCGGTAAGTAGTTGTGAGGAAAACACTGACAACTTGCGGTTCATAAAAACACCGCCGCCGGTCTCAGGAGAGTGCGTCTCGCAGGTTAATAAATCCATTAATACATGTAAAATTCAGATACATTTCTATCTATTTACTTTTCCAGTAACGACTATAAAGTTATTTGAGATATTTCATATAGTAAATGGTGGAAAGGGTTCATCATCCAACTTCTACTAACCCAACGTACATTTTGCGCGCTTTCTCAGTTGTGTCCCCCTTTTTTTTTTTTTTTTTGTTTTCGGGGGGGAAATCCTCATGGATACCCGACCGCGCGGGGGCGCGGCACGGGTTATGCCGGACTCCTACCGGCTAAAACCCCCCCGGCACTACCGCATCGTCTATGGGGAGGGGGACTGGGAAACCGGCAGAGCCTTTACATCCAGTCCCCCGCCGACGACCGCCCGCCTTTACAGCGGGGCCTTCACGCCCCTCCCTGTAAAAGGGAGGGGCCTGGGAACGACCGCGAGTGCTCGGCCATTCCCACCCGACGGGGGTGGTGAATAGTGCAGTGCGGGAGAAGGCGCCCCCGCGCCCGTCTCCCGCTATTCACCACCAGACGGGGGAAAACGACGATCGTACCGTCGCCTTCTCCCACCTCTTCTTCGCCTACGGAGCGGCGCTGCGAGAGGGTCGTCCTCCCGCGCACGCTCCGCTGCCTCCTTCTGCGACATCACTTCCTCGCAGAAGGAGGCGAGCGCCGACCAGGCCTCCTCACCCCCCAGCATGGATTCGACCACGCTGGGAAGCGAGAGGTCCCGTCCAACCACCGCGGTAAGACTGCGGCGCAGCTCGGACCAGGCTGGGCACACCTCGAGGGTGTGCTGTGCCGTGTCCTCCGACGCGCCGCAGTCATGGCACGCCGGGGTTTCCTCCCTCCGGATCCGATGCAGGTGCGATCCGAAGCATCCATGGCCGGACAACACCTGCACCAGACGGAAGGAGAGGAATCCGTGGGACCGCTCGAGCCAGTCTTGCAAGACTGGCCCGAGCGCGTCCAGCGTTCGACGGCCGAAGGCGGCGGTGGCGAGGTCCTCCGTCCAATGGTGGACGATTGCTGCCCTCGCCTCTCGCCGGACGGCCTCCCGCTCTTCCGCGGCGGGGCGCTCCCCGAGCGCCTTGCGCCGCGCCGTCCACTCGTACACTCTGGCGAGCACCCACGCCTCAAGCTCCCAAGGAGGGGTGCCGGCCAGAGCGCACGCCGCCGCGAAGCCCACCGAGCGGTAGGCCCTCGCCACCCGCAGTGCAATGGCCCTTTGGGGCCTGCGGATGGCGGTGGCGTTCTCCCTCCTTTGGAGGGAGTCCGCCCAGATGGGGGCCCCGTAAAGGGCCATACTCTTCAGGATGCCGGCGTACAGGTGCCGGCATCGCGCCTTAGGCCCTCCCAGGTTCGGGAGGAGCCACGAGAGGGCATCCGCAGTTTTCAGCAGGCGGGTCGACAACGCGCTGAAGTGCGCGCCGAAGCGCCACCTGCTGTCGAGTATCAGGCCCAGATATTTTATCTGGGCCCCGACCCCGATTCTGACGCCCTCCACGACGATGTGGGCGTCAGGAGGGACGCGCTGCCGAGGCCCGTGGAAGTACACGGCCTCGGTCTTGTTGAGCGCCACCTTCAATCCTAGGCGGCGGATCCTTCCTGAGACTAAGGATCCGCCAGCCGAGGCCAGACTGGCCGCCTCCCTATAATTCCTCCCCCGGGCAGTGAGAAGAGTGTCATCCGCATAGCAGATGACACTCGTGCCACGGAGGAGGGTTCCCCGCAGGAGCCAATCGAATCCGATGTTCCACAGGAGAGGCCCTAGGACCGACCCCTGTGGAACACCGGACTCTGCGCCGTATCGTCTGACTCTGGCCGTCTTGTCTACGAGGAGGACAACACGGTCCTCCAAGTAGCCGACCAAGAGTTGGCGCAGGTACTGAGGCACTCCGTGGTACCGGAGTGCCTCCAAGATTGTCGAGTGGGGGACGGAGTTGAACGCGTTGGCTATATCAAATGACACAGCCAACACTCCGTCCCCCGCCTCAACGGCCTCCATCACTTGGCCCTTAAGTAGGGCCAACGCATCGATGGTCGAACGCCCCCTTCGAAAACCGAATTGGGCGTCCGACAGGTCCGGCCCCTCCACCCGCAGGAAGCCATTCAGCCGGGTGGCAACAATCCCCTCGAACAACTTACCGACCTCGTCGAGCAGAACGATGGGCCGGTATGCCGAGGGGGAGTCCACCGGGCGTCCCTCCTTTCGGAGGAGGCATAACTGCCCCTCCTTCCAGAGTTTCGGGAACCTCCCAGTCGTGAGACACGCGCTGAAGAGGTCCCGAAACCTCTCCTCCATTTGGGAGGCGGCGATGGCCACCACCCGTGCGGGGACGCCGTCCGGTCCAGGGGCCGTCTTCTTCCCGCGGAGGCGAAGAGTCCCTGCTTCAAACTCCTCCGCCGTGACCGGGGGGACCTCCTCATCCGGCGGGGCCACCTCCCGCGGGGGGTCCATTACTGGTGGGGCGAAGTCGGTCCTGGACGGAAACAGGGACCGGACCACCCCATCCAGCAATGCCGGCTCGAGCGTCTCCGTCAGTGGGGGACCACAGGGGCGCAGTTTGTTCCGCGCTGCCTTATATGGTCTCCCATACGGATCCCCGTCGAGACCCTCCAGCATCTCGGCCCTCGCCGAGTCGTTAGCGGCGCACATTGCCGATTTGAGGACCGACTTTGCCTCTACGTACAAGGCGTAGAGGCCGTCCTCGTTGGCCGGATCTCGGGGGCTGCGCCGCCGACTCCGCGTGTAGACCCTCCTTGCCGCCACGCAGGCGGCCCGGAGCACCGCCAGTTCCTCCGACCACCAATAGACGGCGCGACGGGGGGGTGGGCGGCGAGACCGAGGCATGCTGGAGTTGCACACCTCGGTAAGAGACCCCCTCAGCTGGACCGCTGCGGCGTCCACGTCCAGGACCCCAACACGAGGCGCGAGCCAGTCCTGGAGGAACGCCGCCTCCACAGCTGCCTCCCTGTCCAGGCGGGTGAGAGCCCACCGTGGGAAGGGAGACCGGCCCGAGCGGACCGTCCTCCGGGAGCCCTGGGTGGAGATGTCGAACCGCACATATCGGTGGTCCGACAAGGTCTCCACCATCTCCACCCGCCAGTTCACGACGCGGGCGGCTAGCACGGGGGTGGCAAACGAAACGTCGACCACCGACCCTCCCTGCCGCCGCACACACGTGTGGGCTGTCCCTCTGTTTAGGAGGGACACACCGGTAGAAGCCGCCCAAAACTCGGCAGCGCGGCCCCGGACGTTGCAAGAGGCGGCCGGGTTGCCCCAGGCCGCCGACTTGGCGTTCAGGTCTCCCAATACGGCAACCTGGCGCGGCGCCGCCCTCCCGACCACTGCGGTAAGGATTTCGAGAAAGTTCTCGAAATCCGAGAGAGGGCGGTTCGGGGAGAAATAGACCCCGACCAGGGCTATATCTCCCCACGCGGCGGCCACGTATCCTGGTCCCCTCTCTAAAAGCGAGAGGGGAGGGGAGTCTGTGGAAGACCGCGAGACCAATGCCACCAAGCCGTCCCGATCACCCAGCCAGCGGCCAGGGACCGAGTACGGCTCGGCAACCACCGCCACGTCCACCAACCACTCAGCCATTGTCTGCATCAGCAGATCCTGGGCTGCTCTGCAGTGGTTGATGTTCGCCTGGAGGATGCGATGTTCGAACCTATCCATCAATCGGACATCGCACCCCCCTCCTCCACAGCCGCCGTAGTTCCAGCTTCTGGAACGGCGGTAGAAGCGGCAGGCTGGGTCGGCGCCTGCGCTTTGCCCTTCTTAGGGGGAGGATTGCAGTTCCTCCCCTTCATCACGTGGCCCGCCGGGCGGCCACTGGCGGCACACACCGCGCAGTGTGGCTTGGCGGCCTTGCAGCAGGCAGACTTGTGCCCGTCTTTGCCGCAGCGGTAGCAGTTGTCCGTCCTATCTACCTTGGACGGACAGAGGACCCGGGTGTGCCCGACTCCGAAGCACTTGTAGCAGCGCAGAGGCTGATCTACAAGTGCCCGGACTACACCCGAGCTGAAGCCGATGGCTAGTCGTCCCTCGGCGAGGACGACTTTGGCAGCGGCGACTGGGCACTCAAGACGAAGGGCGCCCATGCCGCCGCGGCCGGGCCTGATCTCCCGGGCTTGCACCGCCGCGAAGCTACAGCTTCCTGTCGCTGCAATCGCCGCCACCACCTCCTCTTTGGTGACCGAATCGTCCAGATTGGTCACCTCTAGGGCCGCAGACTTTACGGGCCTAGCCACCTTGGCCGCGTCCGCGATGACCTCTTGCAGTTTGGTCGCAAAGAGGTCCGCGTTGGCGCTGCCCTGAGCCCCCGAGAACTCGAAGAGTTGAGCCCCGGCTTGGGTCCGCCGACACGAGACTGGGCCGATCCCTAGTTTGGTGGGATCGGCGTTGGTACGCGCCCGCATCATCACGGACGCGTACGTTTCCCCCCGCTCCGCAGCCTCCGCGGTGAGCGTCACCACGACGGCTGCGGTCTTAGGAGGAACGAGGTTCTTCCTAGCGCCGGCGGGGGCCCTTTTGGCTGCGGGAGCAGCGGTGGCGGGCTTGGGTGCCGACTTTTTCCCCTTCCCCTTCCCCTTTCCCTTGCTCGTCGTCTGAGACGGGCCGAGAGCGGGGGCGGCAGGGGCAGCCGCTGCCTTCTTCTTGGCCTTTGCCTTCCCCTTGCTGACCACCTCCGTCCACCCCTGCTGGTTGGATGGGGCGGTGGAAGGGAGAAGGGTGTCCTCCCTCTGGCAGGACGGCCCCGGCTCGCGTTGGGACGGCCCTGGCTCGCGTTGCCTTTTGTCCGCTGCGAGTGGCGGTCGTAGCCGTTTCTCCGGCAAGAGCCTGTCCTCGATGCCCGCGAAGCAGGCTCTCGTGAAGGCCCTCTCCTCCATGATGACCTTGCGAAAAGTATCCTCAAGGTTTGATGGGGAGGGGGCCACAGCCGCAGGTCTCGACTCGGCTTGATTTGGCCGAGACGTGGCTTCAGCCAGCTTCTGATGCAGCTGGCTGAGCTCTGACTGCAGGCGATTGACTTTCGCCTGCAGTTGCCGCGTTTCGTCGGTCGCCTTGCGCTGCATCAGCTCTCCGACGATGCCACGCATGCTCGCGGCCCTGCATTTAAGGGACTTTTGGAAAGTCCCTTTTAGATTGGAGGACTTAGAGGCGATCATCACAATCTCCTCTTGGTCCTCCTGAGCCATCTGGTCCAGCTCGGCCAGGGAGTGGTCCGAGTACAGGACGCTGGACGCACCGTACCCGGACCTGGCCCGGGCGATGCACGTCCGTTGCTCCTTGGCAGCAACCTGCTCCTCCAGGTCTTGCTGGAGCTGCACCCGCCGAGCCAGGTCCAACTGGCGTTGGGCGTCTGCGAGACCCACGTCGTGGGTGTCCGCTACGGACGGCTTTTTGGCCTTTGTTTTCTTTTTCGGCTTCCCCGTAGAGTCCGAGGAGCCTTCGGACCCATCTTTCAGGAAGGCCCGCTTCCGCGATTTCTGGCGACTGATCGCCGTCGAACCTGCGTCCGACCCAAACATGATGGACTGGTTGTCGGAGTCCGACAACTCGTCCGCCCCGCAATAGAAGCTAGCCGCAGACGGCGCGCGGCTAGCCTCCGACGCCGTTGCGTCTTCGGGTTGGCCCTGAGAAGGGCCTTTGGGTTGGCCCTGAGAAGAGCCTTTGGGTTGGCCCTGAGAAGGGCCTTTGGGTTGGCCCTGAGAAGGGCCTTTTATAAAACGCCCGGAGGCGTCACGCGTTGGTTTAGGCATCATAGCCTCCGCCGATGTCGTAGGTAACCGCGAAGAAAAGCTACGACGCACAGTGCACTTTAGCCGAACACCGGTCTGCCACTCCGTTACGGTGGTCAGAACCGGGTCGTTGCCCAGGGGACGCGACGTGGACGCAAGCACTGTGGGGGGTCCCCCAGTTGTGTCCCCCTGACGTTACCGCCAAGTTCAAGACAAGATAGTACATAGAGTCGGTGCATGGATTGATGCCAATTTAAATAAATATAAATATTGCCAGACGAACTCACCAACTACACGGTCCCACAATAAGCAACGCTTGTATTATGGGTACCGTACAATGGACTGAGGGTGAACCCAGTATATTATATTACTTACATAGATATTAAACATGTATGACTCGGGTACAAACATTCGTGTTCATCACACAAAGTTTGTCCCTACCAGGATTCGAACCCAGGACCCTCGGCACAGAAAGCAGGGTCACTACCAACTGCGCTAATCAAGCCGTCGTCAAATGAATCGTCATATGCCAATGGCACTGATTTAATTTATTTCCGATGATAACCCATTGTCTTAGGGCATATCAGAGGTCTGCAATGGTGGAATTTGGACAACGAGTATTATAGAGAACATTTCAATACCTTTTAACTAGCGCGATCTTAAGCACCTATTTAAGTGGAAGAGGTAGAAAATCTCCACTCAGGTTTGTATAAAGTTTTAAACGTGCACGATTGCAAACCGCAATAAATAATTTTGCTAAGTGAAATGTACTGTATTGTAAACATTACTGGAAGGATTGCGTAAAGCTGCAAGTTATAATAGCTTCTTTACTTGAGTTTTGAGAGCATAACATGGGCATTTGTCAACGTTATTTGGAAGCAATTGTTTTATATTGACCACATTGATTACTCAGACGTGGTCCTCCTCCATCTCAATAAAAGTAGAGACGGGACCTATCCCTTCTCTACTTTTATAGGAGGAGTTACCCATTAAGGAGCCACTACAGACTGAGTTAGCGATAGATAACTCAGTCTGTGGTGGCTACATTTAGGCTCATTTGGAAGTTTTCGCTAACTGCAAGAGCGACATTATTTAGAACATAAGCAAGTCATTTTGACGGATCATTGTGAAGTAAAAAGGCTGATGCCTTGAATATAATACGACTAGCGTGATGACAATCACTCGTAATTATAATAATAATCATCATTCAATAAATCAGTATAAATTGACTTTTTAAATCGCCATTTTACGAATGTTGTTTTATGCATGCAGACAAAAACTAGTTTTATTACCTTGCAATATTAATAACATTTCAATTTAGCTGGAAAAGAGTAGAATCCCACAGAATCGTTACTCTCACTAAATGGATGTTTTTGTTTCGACGCTCACCTTCGATCTAAGACATAAATGAAGGTAATAATAATTAAATTATATGAGTAATTAATCATCGACCCTGAGTGGTCGTCTGTTTTACATATTTTCACTAGACCTACTGGCTGAAACAGTTTGGTGACGTTGGTACTACCTGCTGCGACCTTTACTAAATCAACATAATTATGGCCCTCACATATCCTTTGTCGATCAATTATCAAGAATGTCAAGTTTACTACCTCACTTACACTTTTGGCGTTCACCTCCAACTTAGTTCGATTTCGGTAATTATTTTTTTGGCTTGAAACAAATTATTAATAGTAGAAGTCATCTAAAGAAAATCGTATTACTTAAGTCATTGATCATATTTTCATTTGAAGCATAGTTCTAGTGCGCTATATGACTTAAAAGTCTCAGATCATTGTATATAGATACTTATTTCGTTATTTTGTCATTAAAAAACTAGTCCAATATTTCCGGTTGTAGTCTCTAACTAGTCAAAAGACTACTAAAAACCCTTGCTGAGATTAGGTTTTGTGTAATGGTCACAGTAGGATCGGCGCATCTACGAATAAAGCACCCTAAATGCTATTTAGGTACTCACTTTTGCAAGACAAGCAATGTCTGAAGATCGAAATCTAAGATACAATTGACGTACCTATAATTAAGTGCAGGAGCAACTTGAAAGTACTAATTGCAGGAGAACCTTCAAACATCATTGCGGACTTGTTCGGACAACAGCCGATCCTAATCTCATTTTGCTAGATTCGTAGTCCGAGGGGATTAAGTTTTGTTAAAATTGACTATTTCATGAATCTCAGTCAGGTAGGTACTTGGGAAGTGGTCTGTTTGAGTTCTACGCTTTTGGCTCATTTGCTTCACATATTTGTGGTGGAAGTGTGAAGAGTGGAAGACTCTTGGGGGTAATTTCAAGTAATTGTGGATCCCCAGGTGCCACAAGGGGAATTTTGTGCAACTTGCAAGGTTTTCAAGAGTAACAGCTAGTCATCATATCGATAGCGATAGCAAGAGCAATAGGATAGAATATGTCAACAGTGACAATTACTATGTCATTGTCATATTAGGGGCTAGGGACTGAACTAACGAGTTTATCTAACATGTTACTCGAGAAACTCTAAAAATTGTTCATACTCTCTGTTAGCTACATTATAAAACCTAAATGCATTAGGTATGTAAATATGTGGAGAGACTTGACATTTAGCGTTGCGAAACGTAACATTTTTGGAGCTGCACAATAGTTGTAGTAACTTGTTCTGCAGGAGCTTTGTACTTGCAGTGAATTTATACCATCGACAAATTTATGATGCTCTTACAATATTAACAAATGGGGGACAGTATTGGTGAGCATAGGTGTTATTATTTATTTGAGCAGTTCTTTGAGGAGTATCATCATATGTAATTTGAGGCGAAATTTATATTATATCCAAAATGTTGAGTACCTACACCGTAAATTTCGTATTCCCACTTAAAGTTCAGAAATAAAAGGGCATTCACAGTTCACAGTTTTATTTAAACTTCCAGGGTTAGGAGTGTAACAGTATTTTTCATTAATAACTCAAAGAAATCAAGCTTGAATCAGTTTACAATGGCATTACTAAGCATTTTTCAGAAGTAAAATGCTTATCGAGAAGTTTGTCTTCTGATAAATAGCATGCAATGGTAGGAAATGTAAATGGACCAAATCTTTTATAAGTTATGGGGGCTTTTGTTTCAGTATCTTATTTTATTTTAGAGGTTTCCGCATTCGCATTACGTACTACGTTTAAACTGTTAACGATGTCATGAATTAAGTAGAGAACTTTTTGGTTAATTTAAGATAACACAATTAACTTGATTAGGTAAGTAGGTTCTAAGTTAAGTAACCAATGGTTATCTAACATTGGATGTCATGACTCGTGTTGATCACGATATCTCAAGGAAAATTATAGTCAATCCAAGGCAGATATAATTATTGAAAATTGCACTGTCTCTCACGAAGCGAGACCTACCCTAAAAAAAACAAAATAATAAAAAAAACTTACACAAAATTCCTTTTTGAATATAACCTCTTGCGTATCACTTCACTAGAACAACACTATATTCAATAAAAAATAAGTTTAATAATGTTTATGTTTAAGCACTCGCGTTCTAATTTCGAAACTCCACCACGCAGTTGTCCGGCCCGCACGATTGTTGAACGAATACTGACTGGTAACTGGTATTGACAAAGTTCGGGGAGGGATTGAGATGCGCAAACGCAGGCGAAGGTTCTATATAGTCGGATTGATAAAGTTTATTATTACGCTGCGTACTTACGTCGTTCAAGTTAAATTTAGGTACGAGTTGCTTTTTTATTTTAAGCCGGAGTTTTTAATTTGAGATTTTTCATCGATTTGGGAGTGCTTATTTATATAAATACTGACTGGCTACTGATAAGGTTAGGGGAGGGACTGAGATGCGCAAACGCAGGCGAAGGTTTATCAAGCCGGGGTTCGAGTACTTACGCCATTGGAATTGAATTTTGATACGTACGAGTTGTTTTAATTTGGAAAGGATATCAACATAAAATACTACACCAACTATACGGTCCCACACTAAGCAACGCTTGTATTATAGGTACCGTACAATTGACTGACGGCGATCTCAGTATATAATACTTATATAGATATTAAACATCCATGACTCGGGTACAAACATTCATGTCATCACACAAAGCTTGTCCCTACAAGGATTCGAACCCACAAACAGCAGGGTCACTACCAACTGCGCTAATCAGGTCTATCTGTAAGATTAAACATAAAACAATCTTGACACACAGCCGGCTAGACTTGTGCCAAAGTGGTTGCTTAATTGGCGGTACATCGAACTAGTCCATGGCGTTTTCAATGGGCTGCAGTGATTTTTATGTAATCACTCGTGATGTAAGCAATTGATGTCGTCATTATTTAGCATTATGTGATTGGGTCGGTTGCAATACAAGTGCGGCAGCCACACATCCCGCGTTCGATTCTCGGGTCTGAGGACTGTTATTTGGGTGAATATCATTACAACCTCATTGCCGAAAGAGTGGGCAGAATTATCTGAATATTAAAATAATATTTTTGGGTTGCCATTACGGTAGTTAGTGTACTATAAACGTATAAGTTGTGAAGAATCGATCGGGTCAGCGAAATTCTTTGAGGGGCGAGTGGGACGACTAGGCTTAAGGGTCCGATTCAAAGAGTTAATTGGGTCCGAGACCTGAATTTGTAACTCCACAGCTGATGTACCGCCATCTAGCGACGTGAATTGTTTATTGTAGAATAAATTTTATATCTAGAAACTTTATAATGTTCTAGACCTAGACATTCAACTCGACTTAGATTTACAAACATACATCAAAAAGTTGTCAAGGATAACAGGAAATGTCATTATTTACCTATGATTATAATAAGCCTTATAATTATTAGCCATAAAGATCACAATCGCCTGCATATTTTTAACACTCAAGGGAATTTTGCTAAGAAGGTCTTCTTAGCAGGATTAATAAAATTACAATAGGTACCGACTTAATGGCTGTTTTGTTATTTAGTAATTTGTTCTAGACAGAATAAAAATATTTTCAGAATATAAAACGAAATGCGAAGTGCCAAATTCCATTCTGAAGTCGTGAAGTCGAGAAGAGTGTGGCGAGTAAGAATCTCCATGGCTACTCTTCTATTCAAAAGCATATTATACACTATTATACACCTATAACAATGTACTGCTCAAAAATATAAAAGATCTTTAAAAAAAAGAGCAACCATGGAGTTTCTTGCCCGTTCTTCTCCATAGGAACGGCATTCCGAACGGGTGGTAAAGTAGTAGCATAGTATTTTGTAACTTTTGACGATTCGTAAGTACTGTACTTAATGGTCTTCGTGAATAAAAAAAATCTGATTTGTACAGACCCTACATTGTTATTAGTGTAGGAGAACAATATATACATGGTGTAACAAAAATAGTGTAAAATATTTGAACAGATGAATCAGTAAGTTATATGGATCTCGTTGATGCATAAGATAATTATTTAAATGAAGGTTGCTTTTTTTAATCAAGGCGAACCAGTGGCGTTTAACCGTATACGCTCCGTAAAGGTGTCATTTTTATATTACTAATAATTTGATTTATTTCTTTGGGAATGTTATCTTTATAACCTATTGATGGATCTGATAAAATATATTAACACTTGTAGCGACCACAAGTTAGACAGATGGCGCTGCAGACGACATTGAGAACAATAGACAATTCTCCATACAATCCTGCAACGCGCTATTTGAGTTTTCGGAGTACGTAACATATATACTAGATCCGTCGGGGCATAGCGGCCGCCCAGCCAGACACACCACCCGCCTGGCTGGAAGATTTTCCCTTTTCCGCGAAACACTATTATTGCTACTATATGTTGAGCTATGAACTATAACTATACAATTCAATAAGTTACAACTTAATGACTAGATGTTTCTCAAAATTACAATAAGGTATTTTAATAATGTTAGATAAGAACGAAGCGGAAATAAAAATCACAAAATAAACAGGCCGTTCCAACAAGTCACTTATGTCCCTGAGGAGCTGGTGAAGCAACTAACCAAGACTTTGTTTATCTTCAGACCAGTATTCATCGAACATATCCAATATATTGTTGTGGTCCGTCTTACATCTTATCTTTGCGGTGTAAAAATCAAAGTACGTATCATCAAAACAATAATTAAGTGCCTGGTATTTATTTCATAGCAATAAAACTTGAACAGACGAAAGCTTGTAAAAGATTAAACCTGCCCAAGCGCAAGGCGGACTTGCGAATATGGTGGCAAAATGTAGTATTATTATTATACTCAATAATAAAAAAAATGACAGGTCACGAACTAATTGTACTGAGTTGCATTTTACCTAACTAGTTATACTGTACCTACCTACCTGCCTACCATATTGTATCTGCCTAGTTATAAAGCGTGGCTTCGTAATGAAAACCGATAACATGGATTCATTGAAATAAAACAAATTTTACGGTTTTTATCGCGTTTATATTATGTTTTTTTACGTTCGCGACGTTTCGGCTGCTTTACAGCAACCATGGTCACGGAAGGACTGAGGCTGACGTCCTAGTATTATAGTTTGTACTGGGGTACCCTCATATTTAGTTTAGTTCTTAAAATTAGTTTTATTTCAATGCGTAGTATTCGCGTAAATATAATAAATCAAAACACGGATTCAGCTCATGATTCTGGAACCCCAAGAGTTGGAACTTTCCGTCGATCTTTTCATGAATACCTGTTTTTTATATTTGATTTCAGCTTGAAATCATAGTAGAAGTCTATCTCATCGTGATTTTAACTAACACCCTGCATAAACACAGTCGTGTAAGTGACACCATTTATAACTCCAGAACGAGTGGTTCGATTTTAATGATCTTTTATTTGCTGAATTCGTCTCCGCCCGAATAGCAGATTAACTAAAAAATTAATTTTTCATACATTTGATGCTGGGACCGGACGGTACGTACAAAGTCTGCCGGGACAGCTAGTTCGACGAATAAGTCTCAAACGGATTGCCACTAATCCGAACCTTGACCCACAATACATGAGTTAGGTAGTATTTGCCAACTGTTATCAGCTTCAACGCCCACTATCAAGTATCAATGTACGAGATAACGATAAGAGATACCATGATTCACTTGTGAAACAAAGGGACCAAGCATCGAACACAATTATTAATATTCGCAATACTTTGACAGTTTGTGTTAATTTTACACGTGTAAAAGTGATGTAGGATACGTATTAACCGTGTGAATATTTCGTGTTTAAAAAAATTACAATGGTTCGTGGATTTTATTAAGATAAGCAGTGTTTTTGTTCAACGAGTGAGTGGCCTATGAATTTTATTATTTTGATTATATTTTACTCTGAACATAAATCATCCATGTAGGTAGGCCCACTGAATTATTTTTTATCTCCTGTGCGTAGATATTATGTGTATATCCAACGCATTATTATAGAGATAGTTATGGTTTAATTCCACACAATAAATACCTTACAATAATAGCCAAGCAAAAAGCCAAGCAGCTAAGTTGGTAGAACGCTTGCCTCGGCAACCCCGGCTCGCACTTCTGGGATTTCTGGATTTCATATGCGAATCTCATATTCAACTACGATTATCACATGCTAAACGCGTGAATGAAAACATCGTGAGCAAACCTGCATTTCTGAGACTACCCCTCAAAAGATGAGTGAAGTCCGCCAACCCGCACTGGGCCACCGTGGTGGACTGTGGCCTAATTCCCCTCGCATTGGGGAAACTCGTGCCCAGCAGTGGGACATTAAAAAGGGGTTGTAATATTATATTATAATTTAATTGATTTTTTGCATGATTGAAGCGAAGGTTGGAAATGCGATTCCTGCGCTTGAACTTGGCATGCAATGAGTAGTATACATATTGGAGGCGTACCATATGTACAACTGTGGGTCTTGAATATATATGAGCAGAAGTTAGGTATTGTAGACTCTGTTGTTTTTATTAGATCAATGTTTTTTTTTCAGAAAAATGGCATATCCATGACAATTTAAATCTATGAAATAAGCCATAACCTTTGGTATAGAAAATTAGCGCCATTATGAGTTTGAATAGGGTTGGTGAATCGGGAACCCTGAGTGGGAATGCGACCAAGGACAGCCCTTGCTACTTCTGCAATGAAATGTTCGAAATGGGACAACTACAGGTAGGTAACTCAAGAAACCTATTATTCCTGGATCCTATATTTTTTTTTCTATTAGGCTTTATGTTTCGTCTCTCCGAAATAAAAATAATAATATTGTCAGACGAACACCTAAACTTACCAGTCCCACACTAAGTAACGCTTTTTTATGGGTACCTAGCGTACAATGGACCGAGGGCAGACTCAGTAGAGTAGTAGAACTACTGGTGCTTATAAAGATATTAAACAACCATGACTCGGGTACAAACAGTCGTGCTCATCACACAAAGATTGTCCCTACCAGGATTCGTACCCTACAATAAATAAATATAAATATATCTAAATGCCACTGAGGTATTTTGGCGGACGATATTATTTTGTTTTCGTTCACATTCGCAAGATAACATGAAGGATTTCCTTATCAACAATCGATGATTAAATTGTCAATAATTTAGGGGAGCGGCCTACTGGCACACTGAAGTACCCAATGTTCAGAATGGACACTGTGCATTGCACGGGAAGTAATATATTAATAACTAGCTGTTACCCGCGACTTCGTCCGCGTGGTATTTAACAAAGACAACCGTTGACAACAGCCGGCTCGCGCGTTCTGAGCCCGCGGGACGCATTGCAGGTTGTTGCTATCAAACTTAATCAGGCGCAGCGCTGCAACATTGGTTTTAAGTTTTTTTTCGTGAGATCCTATTTTTTTTTTCTAAAATAAAAGTGGCCTAAGTTACTCCTTGTTACATCAGCTATCTGCCAGTGAAAGTCCCGTCAAAATCGATCCAGCCATTTCAGAGATTAGCCGGAACAAACAGACAGACAGACAGACGGACAGACAGACAAAAATTTTAAAAAATGTTGTTTCGGTATAGGTACCGTGTATACATCCAAATTCACTTAGTAAAAAGCGGTTATTTTAATATTACAAACAGACACTCCAATTTTATTTATATGTATAGATGTATAGATGAACAAATATAGGAGGCACTTGGGAGGTTCAGTGTCGAGGATTAGAAGCTTGTATTAAGTTAATACACGTGCAAATAAACAAATCCTGGTGAACTCATCTCGTTGATGCGATGACGCGAGTTTCTTCTTCATATCACAAGCTAGCGAGCTTTGACTATACAAAACAGTAGAAGTCTTCTATTTAAGTATTTGTTTTTGTTGACAACTTGGTTTACAGGGAAATACTGAAAAGGTGTACTAGACTGAGCCTTGAACACGCGCTTCTTTAACGAATTATTAATCATATTATCATGTCAGTATTTCGATACGTACTTACTTAAATACACAAAAAATGCACACAAAAGATCGCAATTATTATTTTGTTGGGACTAAAATATATTTTAAATCGATTTAATAATTCTGACTTCACATAATGTTTAAATATTCGTTAAAGAAGGATAGTTTACCCTTTCTTAATCAGCGCTTTCAGCGAAAGCCGCTGCAGTACCGGTTATTTGCCGAGTTAGATTCCCGCCGGGCCAGATATCGGAAATATTTTTTCATAATTCTGGTTTCCTACCCATAATACAAGCGTTGTGTAGTTTGGAACCATACAGTTGGTGTGTTCGTCTGGCGACGTATATCATGAAATGGTTCTATTTTCCACCTCAATCCAAACCTATTGCCTATGGTCCGATCCCCAGAATCACTTGAAGCTGTGTGGAAGTATACTGGAACAGTGTCCATTGCGATGCGGTGCGTGGATCCAGAGGAAACACAAGGAGACGCATGTCCAGGACTGCCCCAAGATGGAAAAGGTAGAGATACTAAAAGACTAGAGTTTACCCTCATCAGTCATCAGCAAAAAATTTGAAAAAAAATCTAAAATCACTTTTACTACATAGGTGATATCAAAAGCCAGCGTAGTGTATTACAGAAATATTGTACGTACCTACTTCTTCAAGATATATAAGTCAAGAATAATATCCACAGCCAAAAATAACTGACGCTATAACTGTTGAATAGGTCAAATCGCCTTAACTGCTCATTGCTCTATATCCTCAGAATCGCAACTCCTCAAGCCACGTCAGCATCCCGGCACCCACTCCACCAGTGGTCTCCAACCACACATGGACGCCCAGACCAGTACCTCTGGACGACTGCGTCTCATACTTGGAGAAAGAAGTCGCCAATATCAAGTAAGACTGATCACCCCACTAACGTGATAATTTCGTTATAGCACTCATTAAGAATGCCTAGGTAATTATAGTCCGAGATACATAGCAGTTTTTAAAATACGAGTACGCAAAAAAAACTTGTGAACCTATTGCCTATCTATATATCGAAGGTGTAATAATAATAGTGCAAAATACTTTAACAGGACTAACAGTACGTTATAAAGATAACATTCCTAAAGAAATAAATCAAATTAGATATATAAAAAAATAACCCTGAGCGCACTGCCAAACGCTACTGGTTCGCTTTGTTTAAAAAAAAAACAAACATCATTCACACTATTATTTTATACATCAACGTGATCCATATAACATACTGGTTAACTATAAAAATATATTACACATTTTTTTATGAGTCACTATTACTAATTGCTATCTAAATAGGTATCTAACCAACGCTCGAATAGCCACAGGATAGCAAAAAAATTTTACGTACGCCAACAAACCTTAATCTACTCTATACCTTATTCTAGGCTAGTTCTAACAGAAGAGTCCAGTCATCGGGACATCCAGTCCACGGAAATGGAAACCTTCCGCTCCAAGCTAGTGCTCATTGAAGAACGCAGTCAGCACTTTCTATCGACGCTGGTGTCACTGCGGGCGGCAGTCGACGATGAAGCGGAAAGGTCAGCGAATTGGGCAGCGCAGTTCAAACACGACTTGGCTAATGTGCAACTGGCATTACAGGTGAGGTTTGAAAATAGCGAAAATAATTGTAAAAGAATCTGTGCCTGGAGTAGTATTGGTTGTGAATACATTGGGACCAAATACCATCGGCGAAATGTGGATGCACTGCAGTGCACCTCTGCCCATCACTTCGACGTTTACAGGCGTAATGGTGTGTCAGTACCTTGTGCCACCAACGTGTATTGTTGTTCTTGATAGTTGGTGATATACTCATATTGAGAGCAGTAAATATGAAAAGCGCGTTTACGCTGATGCAAATCCATCCAAAACTTTAATCATCTACAGTGTCGAGACTCGAGACAATAATTGCGAGTAGGTACGATTTTTTTTTCTATGTTAATTTAGGAATTAAGCATTTTGCTATAAGATCTTTAGATATTGTTGTAAGCTATGATAGCCAAAAGGCAACTGACGCGTGATCAACTAATCTGTTGCATAGGAGCTCCAAAGTCAGCAGTTATCAACGGTGATGAGGCTGGAGAGCACAGTGAGCAGCTTGGTGCACGAGCAGCACGAGAGGGAACTGCTGGAGCAGGCGCTGACGCAGCACGACAATAAGATACGCACTGTTAACAGACTAGGTAAAGATATCAAGTACGAACTTACTTATATTGCAGCCTAACACTGGCAAGATGTCCGAATATCCCAAAACCTATCATTTATTCCTTTAACCGTAAACCTACCATTTATTCCTTTCAACATTGATAAATGTATTGCCATAAGTTTAAACAAGGCAATTAGTAGATGGGACACTGTTGCGTTCGTACTGCACACACGCCTGGATCCACTATATTTGAGTGCTCCGGTATCACATCTGCTGCTTTGTATTATCTTCTGGTATTGAACTCAGCTATCCTGATGGTTTAAGGTGACTGGAAATCGAAACCCACTTCTTCTGAGCTGAATTAAATTAGATAATGGGGGATATTGTAAAAAGCGTTGGTAATTTCAGAGGAAGTAATAGAATACATAAGACAAACGGTGGAAGAGGAGCGAGAGAGGAACGCCGAGAACCGATCAGCCCTGGAGGCGGAACTGCTGGAGGCGCGAAGATCTTCAGTGCAGTTGGCACAGCTGTCAGCTTTGAGGGTGCAGCTCCAGGCCACGTCTACTGAAAGACCAGTAAGTATGTGGAATGTATTCATTCATAATTTCATATACTCTTAGCAGGTGTATCCACTATTACGCGTAAGGATTGTTGGTTGAAAGCTTAGCCTGAGAACATGGGTGTGTGGTTACACTTTGGAATGTAAACACACACCCATAACAACACCCACATACACCCTCTAATTGTTTTAGGGTAAAGTTCCTATTCGCTGAAATTATTTAAATAAGTACATTCTTCTGGCCGGAAGAATCGGATTCATACATTTTGTAAGAAGGCGTGCACATTACTGTGTCAGTGCGCACGTCACAGTAATGTTTATGCCTTCATATACTAATACTTCATTGGAGTCCTAAAATTCGACACAACCCATTAGCGTGTTTTCTTAGCTAGGAACATCCTTGAAATAGTAAATCATCAATGAATCCTCCAACGATAGAGTCAAGAGAATCCATCCATAGGTACTCTCCTTTTTTCAAGGGTATAGATCGTTTAGCGGTCTTAGAAGTAGCGACAGCTGACGCGAGAGCAGAGATATCAGAGCACTCCACTAAAGTGGACATGGTGCTTCGCGACCTGAGGGCACTCACCAAGTCGTACCATAAACTGAGGACCGAGCTGGCTGACTTCCAGAGCCGGGTCACTTTTGACAAGCACGAGATGGGGACTGATAATGGTGAGCTACCTTTCAAAAGCTAAGGCGCTATGTCTTGAAAATATTAAATAGTCAATCAAGGTGTTTTGGCTTCCCATAAAGAAGGCTTTGACTTTGATCCATTAACCCCAGTCTTTGTTTAAGGACTGGGCTATGTCTTGAAGGCCACTAACATTATGTATTGGGTTTTCTTATATGATATATGATGGGAAGAAGATTATAGGGAGATAATTTAAACGCCTTTATGGAGACATCATTATAAGAGATGGCACAAGATTGTCGTGTGGAGAAGTTGATGAAAACTTTTGGATAGGCCCAGAATTGGGACCTTTGAAAGACTATAAAAACCGTTAGCCTCCTTAGATAATGTACCTAGTTTTATTAAGCTTTGTTATCTTATTTTCGTTTTTATATAATTTCAAAATCTAGGCAGCTAGATGCTTTTCACAATATAAATGTGTGTGTGTGTAAAGGTTACTGTAACATAAAATTAGTGTTTATGTTTAGGGAACTTCATATGGAGAATAGACAACTTCACGGCTCGAATGAAGGAGGCCAAGGAGAAAGATGCAGTACTGAGCAGCCCACTCTTCAGAACTGGCAAATATGGGTACACGTTAAAGGTAACCACCATAGCCTGTTTTATACTGCTTTATCGACTAATGACATTTTGATGATTGTGTGGAGACAGGGCAGAAGTCCCGGGACGACCTCGGTAAATAAACATCGCCAGACGAACACACCAATTATGTAGTCCAAACTAAACAACGCTTGTATTAGGGTACCGTACAATGGACTGGGGGTGATCCCATAATGTATTACTTATATAGATATTAAACATCAAACAGTACAAACATTCGTTCTCATCACACAAAGTGTGCCCCTATCGGGATTCAAACTCGAGATCCACGGCACAAGAAGCACTACAACTGAGCAAATCAGGGCTATAGAGCTATCTATGAAGCCATCTCGGTGACAAAATTATGGACTAGAATGGAAAATACTATGAAATTAAAAAGCAGTTTTATCAGCTCTTGTTAAGTGCTAAAAAGACGTTTTATATCCAGGCTGAATTGAACCTTAACGGCCTTGGCAAGTGGAAGGGCAGGAACATGACATCCACGGTGCGGCTGGTGGCGGGCCCGTACGACGCCCTGCTGGAGTGGCCGTGCGACCTCAATGTCAACATAGTGCTTAAAGACCAGCCCGCTCACAGGAAACAGGTGAGGTTAAGCATAACACGACCGTCAATACTTACGAAAAGGTATAAATCAGCTTGGGACTAAATAACCATAACATCTAGCGACAGAGGCGTCTCTAGCTTACGTAGCGCCCGGGTGCAATCATCACCCTAGCGCCCTCTAGTACCTAAGAAATTTGAATTGTGAAATTGCCGGGCCGGGGGGCGCGCGGCGAGTGGCGCTCGGGCGCCCCTGAGACCGCGGCGCCCGGGTGCAACGCACCCCGCCCACCATAGGTAAAGACGCCTCTGTCTAGCAACATTAATCAACGGGTTAGGTTAAGTTGCATAAATATACAGACATCCTCACACACATGCGATACAGGGCAGGACTTGTGCGAGGCTCCCAACTACTTTAATAGTAGGTGTATGTTTGTGCACTGTAGGTGTTATGTAGGTGCACTGAATTCAGTGTTTTTACAAACCTATTTATTATTATTATTTATTTAACAACTTACGAAACATATTTTTTAAAATAAACAGGTCTGTGTATAACGTAAAACTTCAAGATAACATTTTGTTGCTATTCGTTTTGCCACTTGTCCGTTGCGATTCGTTTTTCCGCTTGTCCGTTGAAGTTTTACTTCTACTATGTGTCCCAGCACACATTTCGTTTTTGTGATATAATACCTATAATTGTAATAAGCCGTTTACCTCAAAGCGTTTCAAAAGGCACCATTCCAATGATACCACTTATTATATCCGTACATTTCAGGCAATGGACATAGTAAAATCGCTACAACTCCGTAGGAAGTCCTCGTCGAAGCGCCACGACTACGACGAGGCGGACCCGGACGAGAGGACCAAGTCTAACGAAGCGTTGGACATGTCCGTGGTGCAGATGAAGAGGCAATACATCTTCATACCGCACACCAGTCTCGACAAATTCGATTATGTTAAGAATGACGTCATGTTCCTGGAGTTCATTGTGGTACAGTGACATACTCAGCGAACAAGTTGAATGTAATCGTATCGTTATCGAAAGAACTGTTATCATATAGATACACGACAGTACTCCATGAGAATACAGAGACCACTGTAGGATAAGCAAGAACTTCTAATGTGATCGTAACGTCATCGAGAAAGCATGTTGTCACTGTCATTCACATTTATAAAACCTTTAGTGTGAGCGGGTGGAAAGTCGCTGACGCTGTCGTAACGCTATGTTAAAAATATGCGACTTGAGTCACTGATTGCCGTATGCTACAATGTCAATCTTAGCTATCTCTATCACCATGACAAGATTAATCACTTTTCGCTTAGTGGATTTTGAGATAGTTTGGCTAAAAAATATCAGTTTCGGTCTCTGTATCAAAACGTGACCTTTCTTTACCAAAAATATAGTGTAAATACAACCAATTTACATTCTTATTATAATATAATAAGGCAATACATATCGCAACGTAAATCATTTGTGCTCGAACTACTAGTGTGTATTACGCCCATATTCATTACATAATTGTGACGAAAGTAATCGATGCTGACTCGATCTCAGTCAACAAGAATCGTTACGAAAATTAATTGTGAACAAGCGAAAAGTATCGAGTAATTATTTGTATCGCATTAAATAATTAAACATACAAACCCTTCAATAATACGTATCGTGCCAATAATAAGACTAATTCTCTCTAATTATTCACTAACTACATCCAATATAACACTATTAATAATTACTACAATAAATAAAACAATAATTATTGTATACATATTTTTATTTCATATAATAAGTATTTTATACTTAATACATAGAATATTTTTATTCAAAAACAATATAAACTTTAGGGCACTCAAATTAGGTACTACATTACATTGACACATTTGTGAGCACGGTGCTATATACGCACACCTTTATACGAACGCATATCTGTGGACTTAGTACTAATTTTGACAGTATCGAATACCGATCGAGTGATCGAAATCTCACAGTAGCGCCCCAAGCGGAAGCGTGCATCGTTCCCGGCAAATGTGTGGAAACATTCGATCGGTATTTGCATCCAATCAAAACTTATACTAAGCACACTAAATAGACGCACACAAATGAACGTAACTAGTTACATAACCTACTACCAATAGTTATATCAGGTATACATAAAACAATATTATTGCTATTTGGTTACCTTGTAACGGATTTTTTTTATCACACATTTATTTCATGATAAGCCCAATAGTTGGGCGAAGATCTCTGAAGACAATTGATAATCAATTCATTGTCCAACACAAAACATTTAGCGCGTGCATAGGCTATATTCCCTAAAATTGTATTGTACAATGTGTGTGTGGAAGTAACTATAGATTTAACGGTTTTCCGTCATAAAAAAAGAAATTGCAGTGTCATGTGACGTCACCGCTATCACAGCACGTGTGCGACAGAGTAAAAACACTTTCCATCCCCATCTTTCCCCACTACTCAATTTATAGTGAGTATCTCTGAAATTATTTCACATATTTCATTATATCCTATTACAGTATGTCATAGTTAGTACATTATAACAAACAAAAAAAGTAATAGGCACATACCCTATTGTTTATGGTCCACATCTACGAGAAGTCTGTCTTCTACTACAGAGGGCACACAACTTAATAATGGCACCATACTGACTAGACTTGTTAGTGGTTACCACATTATTGCGAAATGAGTGTACTCACTAATAGGTCTACAAGAGCGACTTGTACTGCACCAGGAACTCCTCCTCCTCGATGAGGGAGGTGTCCAGGTAGTCTTCTTCGTCTCCCCGGATGGCTGACTGCAGCCGACGGAGAGCCAGTTCTCGCTCTTTCCTGAGAATATGTACGAGACGTTATACAGTATTTCTGTTTAACTTGGAGATTATGAGGAAATCTCCATACAGGAGATACGGGGAAACTGATTTGTGTTGGTTAACCATAGAAAACAAAACAAAAATAACTTTGAAAAACTTTTGTTGTCAAATTTGTTTTTCTTCCTATGTAATGAGATTATAATTTTTACACGGAATTGAGTTGATCCACATTAAAAATATTAAAAAAAAAGGTTTTTTTATGGACACCACGCTCGATCAAAAATCTGTCTATGTTAAAATTGTTTAGATAATAAAAGACCTAGACGTTGCTTGTCTGTGTCTATGCTGAAAAAAATACTGCATTTTTAATCACCAAAATTATTATCCATATTACAAACTAAGGTGTGGGTTCAGACCAAGGCTCACACCTCTGGAATTTTCAGATTTCATGAGCGAATCTCATTATAAATAATGATTATCACTTGTACGAAAAACAAAACATCGTCATGAAACTTGCATGTTTCGAAAGCCGTGTAAAGTTCGTTAACTCGCTTTGGCCCAGCGTGACGGACTACGACCCGTATAACCTTCGCATTAAGGAGGAGTGTGGCTTGTATATTGGCAATAGTGTCACCCATTAGGACCAAATACAATCGGCGAAATGACTACATAACAGTGCACCTCTGCCTACCCCATCGGGCGTGTTTTTTTTCATTTAAAATCGCTAGTGGGTTGGGAACTGTGAAGCGAGTTGCTCGACCAAACCAGTTTGCGGATGCTCTACCTCTTATGTTTCTTCAGCTTCTTCCTGGCGGCTGTTCCAGAGCTCGTAGAAGGACTTGCGCCATCGTCACCTTTCAATAAAATACGATTTCTTTATTTATGGCACTCCTATGGTGTTGAAAAACGATAGGAAACATTTTAGAGTAAAAAGTGAGAACAATATTGGGTGTTTGCAACTGTTTTAAACAGTTGTAAACATCTAGTGGGCGCACTATTATATAACAGGACCAAACTAGAGCCATAGAGCAAGTTAAAACATTCACGTAATGAAAAATCATTGGGTAGTATACTATTGTTGGATTTAGTACCTATACATTGAGCAAATAAGCGGCAAATTCATGGTCTTCCTTTGATTTAATACACATCCCATAGAGCTTTGATACATGATGCACTATTGATCAATACTATATAGTAGAAGGATGTTGTTTTTTATAACGGATCGTTTCCCGGATGAAACCTAATTGTTGAGTTTTTGAGAGCTACTCATCATTCCTGGCTACCGTGAAGGGTACCTATTGTATACTCACTGTTCTGCACGTGCCCGCCGCCAGCCACCAGCAAGTCCACGGCACCACTGATGTGATTTTTGGATAAACGCAGCGCCATTTTAGCTTCCTCTGCCTCGTAGCCCATTGCTTCCAACTAAAAAAAATATGAACTTACAATAAATAAATACTGGAAATATCTGCTTCCAAGGAGGCTTAAAAGACCTCAAGGTTATTTATTTATGTTCTGTGTGTGGACTGGAACGCTTTATGCTACGCGCTGAATGGCCATATCCAGATCGGCTGCGAGACCTCGTGAAATAAATGAAAAGCGAAAGTGTAGCGTGTGTGCGCCTCGCATGGCAACACACTGGAGCTTATTTTTTTTTTGTAAAAATAATGGATTTAAAAAAAAAGACAGGCCCGCTGAGTTTCTTGCCGGATCTTCTCAGTTGAGGTCGCGTTCCGATCCGGTTGTCTCTACAATTAAGAAAAAAAATGTAATGACAATTTGTAAATGCCCCTGTAGGCCTATACGAAATAACGATTTGACATTGACTTTGACTTTGAGTGCTCGAGCGAGGCAGTGCGAGGCGCTTCGGGCGAGCGTTGTCCCGAGGCAGGCTCGCGAGGTCACGCGATAGGTCTGGACAAGGTCACTGGTGTGTTTCCATGAGCGCTGGACTCGACTCACCTCGCCGACTAATTTGTTGTCGGGCTCGACTAAGGAGTCGTCGGAGCTGGGCGTTTCCGTGTCATCTGTGGACATGTCGCTGTCTTCCAACTGCAATTAAACATACACATCGCGTATAGCATTTGTTACAATTCTATTCTTATTCTTGAAAACCTATAATTGGATTTATGGCTTTAAGCTTACTAATATCAAAATTAAATAGGTGTTGGTTTTCCAGTCAAACATCCAATTAAAAAAATTTTTGGAAAGGGCAGAGAGGGACTTCGTTAAATGGGAGCGTTTGTGCTTCGGTACGATGAGTGAGTGTGTCTGTGTGTTTTTTAAACATATTTTAATAATGATTATTATCTCACCATCTCCGGCTTCTCTTGTATAAGTCGCACGGCTTCAGCCACGTGATTGTTGGAGTTACGCAGCGCCATGGACGCCATCTTCCTCGCGAAGCCCATGCCCACCAAGGCTTCCACCAGCTGCTGATTCACAGCGGTGCCGTCCATGCAGATGCCCAGGGCACGTTGCTGCCTATGGAACATGATGACCCATTGTTCGTGCAGCAATAATAATAATAAAATTTTGCAATAACTCCTGCATCAGCTGGGTTTTGGAGTTATTTTGTCACTTACAAATATTTTATTATTTTTTATTAATTTTATATTTATTATTATTTTTTTTTTGCCATAACCACAACCGGATCGAACCGCGACCTCATTGCTAGCAACTTACATGCGACAATTAACAGCTACTTGCAGGCCCTACATTGAAATTAACCTCTGTAAACTGCCTCGATGCGCCTGCGCACGCGACCAGGGGCCCAATTCTGCTAATTAAAATGAAATGACATACAATTGCCATTCCAGCGACACACTATTGAGGTTCCATTGGATATTCTGCGAAAACTTGAATGTTGTCTTGATGGAGTCTCATGTCAGTGTCAATGGTTGTGTGTCGACAGCTAGAAACGTCAGACAACGAGCAGAATATCATTACTTAGCTACATTATATTGATACACGACTGAAGTACAGAATACGAAATAGTTCTATGGCAGTTGAATGGCTGGTTAGTGGAAAGCCGCTGGTCTTAAAAAGCTAGTAGACTACCAAATGTCTAAAATCATTCAATCGACATGCTATCGACACTCCACTGAAGCGTTTGTAAATTAGCAGAATTGAGCCCCAGCCCAGCTCCATCAGGGAGCACGCTGCGTGGTTTTATAATTTATTTTGTAAAAATAATGAATTTCAAAAAAAAAAGACAAGCCCGCTGAGTTTCTTGCCGGATCTTCTCAGTTGAGGTCGCGTTCCGATCCGGATGTAGACTTAAGGAAAAAAAAAATGTAATGGCAATTTGTAAGTGCCCCCGTAGGCCTATACGAAATAAATGATTTGACTTTGACTTTGACTTTGACTTGACTTTGACTTTGGTCAAGTGCCGGAGGCTAGCGGGCACCTCTCCAGGCGGTGCGCCTCCCGGGCGCGGTCCCGCTGCGCGCGGCGCTCGGCCAGGTGGTGGTGCGCGCGGTCCAGCTGCCCCGCCGCCGCGCGCAGCCCCGCCCGCGCCTGCGCGCGCGACCAGCCCAGCTCCATCAGGGACAGCACTGCGCTCTCGTCCACCTGCATCAGAATATGCCTTCAAGTCAACGTCAGGGTCAAACGTTAGTCAAGGCCGAAGTCGGTTTTTTCCTTACAAGTGTGTTGAAAAACGTCGTATGACACGCGTGAGCGTTGGTCATTACACTCTCGGTTCCATACCACCCGCGCCGGCGGCTCGGGCTGCTATCCGGCCTAGACTGTGATGACCAACTTAGCTCACTTATATAATAATGTACTGTTATGATTTTCAATATATAATTGCATGAAATTAATGTTTATTGCTATGACAACGTGTGTAAATACAAAATATATTTTTTTTGTATCACGGTAAAGATACTAAACGTGGCAGCTTTCAGAGGCGGGCTCGGACGAGGCAGCAAAAGAATTTGCCTTAGACCAACTATCAACCCGTGCGCATCAATAATGCGAGGCAGCCTCGCGAGGCTTCTCAGTCGATCTAAGTACACGGCTATTGACCGTAAATTCCGGCTTTTAATATTTAAAAATATAGAATTGTTTTACTCTTAAAGCGTTCAGTTCGTTTTCGGCCTTCTCCAGAAGTCTTTTGGCGTCGCTCCTCTTGTTCTGGTGGTAAGCCACGATGCCTTGCAGCAGATACATGCGCATGAACAGAACCCTCTCGTTGGCTGAAACAAACAGTCAAATGCTTTGATCAACTAATACTATACAACATTTCGTATCATCACTCGAAATATGTCTAGAAAAGTTTGGGCTAGAAGTGGCATTCAGTGAACAGTGTAAATGCTAGATGGCGAACATACAATTTCAACCTTATTGTTTAGATATCAAGATTTATAAAAGAGTAACCATGGCATTTTTCTTATATCGACTGGGTGGTAAAAAGAGATAAACAAAATAATTAATATATAAACATTTGTGACATATCACATAGCAAATGAAAAAATACTTAAAACAAGGACAAGGCCCCTGAGTTTCTTGCTGGCTCTTTTCAGATAAATTCGCGTTCCGATCCGTTTGTAGTTAATAAAAAAAATGACATCTACTGTACCACCGTACCGTGATACCGTAGGCCTATAGGAAATAAATAATTTGACATTGATTTATAGAATTTCTAGCGATTATGAATGATACCATAATGGTGTACAGCAATCTAAAATAAATTTGATCTAATTAATTAACTAACCAGCTGTTCCCTTCAAAGCTATTAGTCTTTGATGGTCTTCGCCATACGAGTCCCTGAAGGAGGCCTCGGCCCGCGCCAGCCTGGCCGCCACGTCGGTGGCGTGCGGCAGACTGCGCAGGCACAGGTAGCACCAGGACACGTCCAGCTGCAGAACCGCCCAGTTGTCCACCGTCTTCAGAATTGAGGATCTGCATTCACTGGTGGAAGGTTTTAGGGTGATAAGAGATTACAGTCGATATTTTTAGACATAGACGAAGAATGCGTACGGACATTCGCGAACAACATATTGAAACACAAGAAACCAAGTCGGGTGTATTACACGCGAATTTCGTCCTTACGTACACGCGTATTCGCTACACTCGGATTGGAGTTTTGTCGTTCGCAACACCCATCTATATTATTTCATCGTCTGAGTTTATAGACCTATCTGTGGCGGCAATTAAATAAAAAGTGTTATTTTAAAATTAATTAATTAATTAATTTGGGGTCGAGTCACCTTCGTCCGTAGGAGAATTAAGTACCCTCGAGATACCCTACACGTGACCCTGGGTGGTGCCAACCAGGTGACAACTCTACTGGTGGTAGGCTTCGGCCGTGGCTAGTTACCACCCACTGAACAAAGCCATGTCGCCAAGCGGCCTAGCCGTGTTCCGGCATGATGTTCGGTGTTGCCATTCATGGAAGGCGGGTCAGATCAGTTGCGCTGCATGTGCCTCTATCTACTGCCGCCTTCCTACCTAGGCAAGTATGCTCCATCGTAGATCTCATCGTCACTTACCATCAGGTGAGATCGAGATCAAATACTTGCCTATAATGTAATAAAAAAAAAAAAAAAAAAAATAATAATAATTCTGTAAACACAAATAAGATTGACCTGACTGACAATTGATTCAGTTTTATAATAAGCATATCTTATTCACTCTAATTAATAAAAGTAAAACCTCGAAAGGGGAGATGACGTCATCGTTACGTCGCTTTGAAAAGAGAAAAAAACATATTGTGTGCTCTAGATTTAAGAACGAAGACGCTGCTCGTAGTATCTAGGTTGATAATAACAACATACTTCAACTGCCTGTCCGCCTCCAACAGTAGGACCAAAGCGAGCGGATAGTCGTGTTGCTTCGCCGCCGCACGCCCTCGCTCGTGTAGGGCCAGCCCCACGAGCAGTGAGCGCTTCTCCGCTGGCGGGAGCTCGACTGTCTTGCCCGACTGGTCTTCTAGCTAAATAATTAATTTTTCATTAATGTTTTTGAACTGTGGCTAGTCCAGTGACCCCAAGCGCAGTCTACCGATAATCGAGTTGAGAAAACGAAAATAGTATAAAGCTGCGGGGACTCGACGTCACCGCTATAAGTCAGTTCGTGTGCGACAGAGAAAGAGCACGATCCTACTTTCTCCGCCAGCATTTTGGGCACGTTGCCAGCCGATGGTGGTGGGGATTTGCGGAGTGCATTTTGATACCTGCCTAATTTTAATCTTAATTTACTTTATCTTATTTAAATAGCAAAAGTATTAACTAAACCGATTGGATTACAATTTTCATAAAAAAATAGTGTGATATTATAAGAAAAAATCCAAAATTGTATAGGGTTTATTACTACCTTTTTATATATTTTTTTAATCGACACAATATATTGATATCTATGCCATGAATAAGTTGCAATAATGAGTTTTAGTGAGTAAAAAACACATATTACTAGATATCAACATAAAATAGTCCCAATCTCTTGTAATCAGTACACTAAACATAAGATACCTTCATGTACTCGTCGTCGTCGGCTAGCTCGTCTACATACTCCGAGAGTAGTGTGGCATCATCCCTAACCGTCTTCATCTCCATGTACATGGTGTCTTCTTTCTTAGCCTCTTCAGGGCTCTCTGGAAAGCACGTACTATTAGGATACACTATGCGGCGAATCAAGAGTTTGGAATTAAAAAAGAAATCATTGTTATGGTTATGTTAATAGAATTCAAGGAATAATATCAATAATCAGCACAAGCTCTTGTATCATTTGAATTATCGTCGCTATTATGTTCATATGCTATGCTATGCTATCGGCCGAAAGACGTCCACTGCTGGACATAGGCCTCCCTCAATGACTTCCACACATCACGGTCCTCCGCCACTCGCATCCCCCGGCTTTCTGCTACGCGTGTGATATCATCGGTCCACCATGTGGGGGGCCGTCCTACACTACGTCTTCCGTTTCGTGGTCGCCATTATGTTCGATTTATAACAAAAAAACAAATGTAACATTCATTTGAAGATGAAAGTCATTATGTCTTTTTATTTTAGACCAACTGAATAAATAATCATTTTATGAATAGCAGAATAGATTATAATTTACATACGGGACAAACAGAAGGGACCAAGGCCAAATACATAGTAATAATAGGTAAATTGTTTTCACAGTTCACGAAAACAGACGTGAAACGATTTCCATTTATTCCAATAAACTGTGTTTACACTAGAGGCACTACTATCTTTCTTATCATGTTAATGGCGAAATTCAATTGAGACTGGTGCCAAAATGGATGGGCATTGTGTTATCATTTGCCCTTATAATTTCCTCATGTGTACAGATGTAATGATACAAGGGATAGGATGTTATAACATCCTATGGTGTTTGGAGAGAAACACAGCACCTGCACCCGAGAACCAAGCCATTTATGTTTACCAATCTATGAAGATTACTTTTACTACAACTGAAAAAGGTTTAGTCTGTTCAAAGACTTCTTACAGTAGCTGTGTTAATATGTAGCTACAATTAAAATATATGGAAACATTCAATATTAAAGATGATTTTCAAAAATATATTCTAAGACCCTCTTAATTACAAGCGTAAATCTCCTTTTTACACTTCTTACTAAAACTAGCAAGCCCCATTATAATAATAATATTGCCAGATGAAGACACCAACTGTGCGGTCCCACACCAAGCAACGCTTTGAATATGGGTACCTTACAATGGACTGGGGTGAAACCCAGCATATAATACTTATATAGATATTAAACATCCATGACTCTGCTATAACATTAATGTTCATCGCGCAAAGTTTGGTCCCTACAAGGATGGGACCATCAGTGCAGAAGGCAGGGTCACTACTAAGGGAGTTAATCGGGTTGTCATATATCTATATATTTTGAAAGAAAAAGAAATAGAAAGATGGGTGTGTCCATTACTTGGAAGATACTTATGCCGAGCAGTGGCAAAATATAGGTAATGTTGACTATGGGGCCTGCATGGGTTACATACCAGCCATGATCAACGCCATCAACAGCGCACCATTCTTGACTCCCTGCTCTTCCAAGCTGGGAGTAGGTTTTATCACTCTGCCATTCACAATCAGTTTCACTCTGCAAAGGGAAAACAAAAACAATAAAAATAAATAAATTACAATACACAAATGCACCGTCCAGTATTTAGTATTGTATTATAATGTTTACAGATGCCAATGTTTTTCTATCAGAAAGGATTCCTCGACTATGTAATTAACAATAATTTTAATTGAGTAATTCCAAACACACACGGTTGGCATACTCAAGTGTAAAAGGTAATGGTGTTCTGCTTAGTCATATTTACAGCACTGATATCAAAAGAGCCATTTAGATTTCTTGCCCAATTAATTGTAGTCTAATTTATGGGAGATTCTGGTATTGTTGCTATTCTGCAAATAATGTAGAGATTGTATGATGGTGGATGCAACTGGAATTTCCAGCGTGTGGTGTTCTTTTCTTTATTGTGGTGTGTGTAGAGAGTACTTTTACTTCATCACACAATTAAAAGTATTGAAAGACTTTGGAATTCTTTCAAAAACTAATGTTATTTAAAAAGGTAATAATTAAACAAGCACCTGGTCTCCACAACTCCAACATCCTGAGCTATCCCTGTAATCAGCTCACTTCCCAGCGCATCCAGCTTCTTCTGTATCTTCAGCACCCTGGGCTTCACCCCTGGTGCATTCACCTTAACTCTGAATGTCGCGAACCCTGTCTCCTGGTACTCTGCATTGGCCTTGGATCGGTCGATGGAGTGGATCTGCAGTTCTCGAAGAGCTGGCAGGACTGTGTCTTCATTAGTGGATAAATTTTCAGAATATTTTTTTGCCAGATCCTGGAGGAAAAATGAATTGATTGTTAATAATAGACTGATGATTTAATCTTCAAATGTAGCGAAATGACTTAACAAAACTTTTCTTAAAATTCGTAATGCCTTTGTTATGAAAAAGCTTTGTCTAAGTATTTGTATTTACCTTCAAACTCTGTGAGATTTCGTTCTCCGGCACATTGTAAGGCGTCTCCCATAGCTTTATCTTCTCTTCATTCAACTTGGCTCGTAGTTTTATCAACAAATCTTCGTGTTGTAAATTCGTTTCCATCATTGAAACACCACAATAAAAACAAAATGATTTGCAATTCACAAAAATCCGCAAATAAATGGTCTATCTTCTACGTCAAACTAATGTCAGTCAGACAACCAGTCACATTATTTGTTTTGACACTGACTTGAAATAAGTTACTCTATGGCTCGGATCAAGTTTATGGATCTACTGTGAGAGCGGGATAGCTAACTACGCATGGGTACGCATGTAAAACAGACGGACATAGTCGCACTATAAGGATCAGAGGGAGATCAATTGCATCCATTGCCTTTCAGTCACTATACGGCCCTGTATATTGACCGAAAGCCAACATTTAAAAAGAGCGACCATAAAGTTTCTTGTCCGTTCTTCTCCCGTTGCTATGAACACACTGACCTCATATATACAATATATAGAGGTCAGTGTATGAACAGCATTCCGAACAGGTGGTAAAGTTGTAGCTAAACATTTTGTAACTATTTCGACGATACATAAGTTGGTTTACATAAATAAAAAAAAAACTAAGTCTGGCTCATGAGCTCTTATTTCCAGCCAGGACTTTAAACTGCCTGACCACAATCCAAAAAAAAAATATTCGTAGCCGATTGCGATACTACAAAATTAAGAACTAACCTAAACATAAGAATTATGAGTAGGTTGTTTAAAAACCATTAACAGTTAAAACGACCCCCGCATTGTGGTCAATAATGCTTTCAGGGTGATCTTGGGGCTGCCCCGATTCTGCAGCGCCGCTGGAATGTTCGCGGTACCTATAGAAATAAAAAGATCCGCGGAGGCGCGCACCACCTGCTTGCACGCGACCATACGCAAGCAGAGTGCATCCTTAGTGTGCTGGTTATCCGAAATAAATGTTTTTTTTTATATCCTCTTTAATTAAGGTATTTAATACCTTAAAAGCCTAATTTCACACCTAATAAAATTCGATAATTTAATACTCAAATACCAGCTTAGCAATTTTTATTTTTCGCGTGTATATTTGTCTACTCGTACACATTTAGTGTTCGAACATGACGGCTAGAACTTTATACTATGCAGCTAGTAAGTATATCAAATATGATACTTTAATTAACAGCAGTCAGTATTTAAGACCACCATTTTGCTTTCACAGCGTTGCTGATTTCCATCCACATGGCGAACTCCTACATCTTGCTGACAGCCAACCTAGAAGATGTCCACGCCATCGCGAAGCAAATAGCTGCGTCCCCCGTGGTGCACCAGATCAACAAGATCATCCGCCGAGCATCGAACGTGTTCAATCAGGAGATGAAGAAGCCCAAGGGCAACGTGCAGATGAGGGCTAACGATTGGGAGGCGTCTAATGGTAAGATGTTAGAAGCAGAGGAACCAGTCCAGGGCCCACTTACAAACTAGCTCCTCCCCGCGGCTCTTCCCCCCGCAACCATTGATTTTAGTCTACTGCTTGACCCACGACCCCAAATCGTCACAGCGTGTTGATACTACCTTGTTAAATTATATACCGAACCATAAGCTACATTGCCGTATAATATTAAAAAAAAAGTTGTGTAGTATTTTGAAAAGTACGAGTAGGTATGTCCCAGCGAATTTCGAACCGCCCCAGAATCAAAAGTATGAGAAATTTAATTATCTTTAATATAATATTTTAACTTAATTTTTCCCATGTTTTAATATATATTCTGCTTTTCGGGGCAGAGACCATTTAAAAAAATGAAAGATCATAAAAAGCGGCCTACCCGTTTTAGAGTTCTAAGTGGTGTAGCTAACACGTCTCTGTTTTATATAAATAAATAAATAAGCAGACCAGTTACAGTTTTATAATAGTAGACTTTCATGATTTCATTCTAAAATAATAATACGTATGATTCATGAAACGATCAACGGAAAATTCCGTATCTGGCGTTTTCCGAAACATCAGTGGAATCAGTTTACGTTACGAAGCCACTTACAGCCGGTATAATATCCTAGATCCCAAGATTGCCTTAAGTTCCTAATTGGAACCTTGGGGGTGTATACGACATGAACAGATAATTTATCCGACGTAGGTACCTAGCGTAATTATTGTACCAAGCCACACAAAGGCACCAAATTTATATACTAACTAAACGACGCGCTAGAAACATGATAGCAATAATAATGTATTCTAATGAAACACTTAATTTATTTGTAAACGCAGTGTGTGTTTGATAGCGGTACCTACAAACTTAATTAAAATTGAGTGTAAAATTAATTGGCTACGCTAACTATATGCATGATTATAGCTCACCTAGGTATATATTTTTTATGATGATTAATTTGTAGACAGCTGATAAAACAAAGGTATCTATTTAATTATACAAGTATTAAGTATTATTTTTTATATATGAAAACCATTAAGTACAGTACTTATGAATTGTCAAAATAGTTACAAGATGCTACAGCTACAACTTTACCGCCCGTTCCGAATGCCGTTCCTACGGAGAAGAATGGGCAAGAAACTCCATGGCTGCTCCTTTTAAAAATATTTTTTTTACATTTTTGAGCAGTACATTGTTATGGGTATGTGAGAATAGTGTGGGAACGGGTAGGCAGACTTTGGCAGCTGGTAAAAAAAAGTAACTTGATGAGTCATAGGTAGGGACCGTGGTGCAGGAACCGTGACGTAGAGGTCCTGGGGGCAGCCTACGTCTTGCAGCGGACTTTTTCCGGCTGATGGATGATGATAGAGAACAATAGATACCTATACTGCACAGCTACACTGTATTTTTTTTACCCAATTAGGTACATCCAGCTTTCTGTACCGACGGTCCTGGGTTCGAATACCGCTAGGGGCTTAATTTTCATGGTAGGGGCAAACGTTGTATGATGAGCACGAATATTTATACCCGCTTAATGGATGTTTAACATCTATATAAGTAATTATATACTGGGATCGCCCCCAGTCCATTGTACGGTACCCATCATAAAGGTAAATCACTGCTAAGTTTGGGACCGGTCACTCGGTGTGATCTTTTGGCGATATTTATTTATTTAATGTAGAAGCAAATTTTAATTATTTCTCAGGCCAGCAAGAGAACCGTCCCCCGTCCCCAGAGAACGACGAGAACGCATCGTTCGCAGAGTCTCGGCGCGCGGCGCGGCGGCAAGCCGACGACCTAGCCGCGCTCGGCAAGAACGCCAGCTACTACCTCGCATCCATCAATAAGATATTGCAGAATGTATAATTTTATACAATAAACAATAATTGGAGATTCGGTGTTTACTATGCGCACACGCAACACTTTCTTAGCTAATACATACACAATCTTAATAAATCGTTTATAGCGTGGTCCCTGTGGACTTCTTCAGCGTAGGGGGTCTATAATTGCGCCTATATTGCTTGGGAGTGTGGTCAGCTGGTCTCTCTTCAGCCATCCACTTTGCAAGGAAATAATCAGTAAAGATCACCTAGGAGCAAGAACAGACTAATATCTTTCTGAACTACCGGCGGCGCTCACCAGCCCAGGATAAACGCCTCGCGATATGATTAACTGTTTCTATCACTTCCATGTATGCTCTATTTAGATGTAGAGCTGTCCGCGACAACGAAGTTATCACAACCTGTTATTGTACTTATTATAACAAGAAGAACTACTTATCCAGAGGCCTTGTTGGCATTTTAGAGACGGCCATGTCGAGAGTGGTAGCGGAAGAATGCCCTAACTGCATTACTTCGGGATGTTGTCCTTGTGGTCTTATAATCTGAATGGGTCAGTGAAAAGACTGCAGTAGCAGCAGATACCTACGTTTTCAAAATAAATTGTTTATGTTTATTGAATGAACTCTAATGTAGTCCAATTAGTTGAAACCCTTTCAAGGATTTCAGGTTACTTAATGTTTTTTGCGAGCAAGTAAATGTACTTACTCAAAAACTTTTATTATTTCGCTACAAAATAGCTAGTAGGTACTTAATTTCTGGAAATTCTTGAAAGCGTAACGGGAGTGCGTAGGTACACTTTACTTAACTTTTCAACCCCCTCGACGGCTCGGTGCTGCCACATTAATTATAAACTGCCTTAGAAAGCTATTTTGATTATGAGCTGATATTCAAATCCACATCAGAGGAAAGTCCAATGGATCTTATATAAAGTCAAAAACTCAAATTCCACGAGTCATCAGAACCTTATCCGTTTATTCACGTGACGTGACGTTGCCAGTCATCTTGTGCTGATATGTTTTTACTTAGTTTAATTAATCAGCGCTCTGGGCTTTAAGTATTCCAATAGTGATGAGATACGTTCAAAAATGTGTTTAAATACCAATCGAGTGAGCGAATGTTTCTGTACATTTATTTGTAAAGTTGCAAGTGTCCAATCAAGGCTCTTTTGTGAAATGCATATGTTAATTAACGTTCAATCATTGGATGGGTTTCTGATGCAGGGAATAATTCGAACTTACTAAGCCCCGAGACGTTTCACTCGAAACAGGAACACATATCATCACATGACGTTCTGATTGGCTTAGTGGGTAGTGACCCTGCCTTCTGCGCTGACGGTTCTGAGTTCGAATTCCGCTAAGGACACACACTTTGTGTGATGAGCACGAATGTTTGTGCCCGAGTAATGGATGTTTAGTATCTATAAGTATTATATACTGAGTTCACCCTCAGTCCATTGCACGGTACTCATAATCCAATTGTTGCCTTGTGTGGGCCGTATAGTTGGTGTCTTGGTCTGGCGATATTATTATTATTATTATCTCATGATAATGTCCTCAGGTACAGTTTATTTTTTTATCCATCTTCATAATTCATACACCATTTCATCTGTAAAGGTTATTAAACTTAGTGAATTGGTAATATGGCGGTTAAGTGATGCATATTGTCTATTGTAATGGAATGTCAAAGGGTCGGTGTAGAGATTGATGACGTCACTAGCAGTGTAGCCTGCCATGCGAAAGTAATTATGGCATGGCTCTTAAGATGCAAAGCTTCAGTAGATCATTTGATGAAGCAGAAAGGAATATACGATATTAATTTCTTATATTTACGCGAATACTACACATTGAAATAAAACTAATTATACGGATTGTATTGCGTTTATTTAATATTTTTATGTTCCAAACGTTTCGGCTGCTTTACAGCAACCATGGTCACGGGAGGACTGAGGTGTTGGACGTCCTAGTGTCAGAACTGGGCTAGTCTCATATTTAGTTGTTGTCCGATCTACGCAGAAAGTGCTCACAGTGTCTTGAGGTCTTGCAATGGTGCGCTTGGTTTTGGATTAAATGCCAAGTCGGTGGTAGCACCCAGCCATCTTTCCTATTGACATTAGGATGTTATTTGTTCAAGGAATAAACGATGTTAACTTTCGTACTCGATATTACTTGACTTCAAAAAAAAGAGGAGGTTCTCAATTCAATAGATTTTTTTCTTTGGGCCTTCTACATTGCTGAACTGTGAACGAGACTTTGCATAATCTGATATGATAATGTTAATAAATATTTCAGCCATAGATTCCAGTGGACATCGAATAGTCTTTACGATTACCAAACTACTAAGTATGTATTTTCTAGGAGGCAGGGTTGTGATATTGGTTTCTCACAATCATTCTTTAGATTAAGTGTCATAATAACTATCAATCAAACGGATATGCCATCTCGGCTCCGCTACGCCGCGTCGATTTTTTTATGAAAACAGAAGACGGTATTTTACCCTACCAATGGGCCTAAAATAAGCTTTATCTAGCAGATATGTATAGTATATACTCCAGGCTTATTATGAATAAACAGCAAAAGGACGCGACCTAAACTAATAAGATCCCGCAAGAAACTAAGCGGGCTTTTTTTTAAATAGCCATTTGATCACAAAAAATATTGGTGTAGGCTTGGTAAAGCGTTATTAATCTTTTGTGTTACTTCGAGTTCTGATTTTAATGATGTATTACATCAGATCTGTGTGTATTACCTCACCCTTATCCAGCACAATAGCCTCACGTACACACGGAAGCTCCAATCTACGATGGGAGATGGGAGATCCCATCGTCGTAATTATAGGCCGCCTCATAATAGCCAGCTACCACAATAGACCCTCCACGAGAGGCCGCATTCAGTTCCAATTCGGGACCTTGTGTGACTGATGCTGTCGGAAGATAAGATGGAAGTTACAAAGATTTTGATACTTCTTCCATGACATGGGTTGTGAGTTGGAATGTTTTGTTGTGTCATCTTCAACCAAAATTACTCTACCTACTTAATGCATGAATTTATGTAAATAATTTAAATATGCAATGCAATATCTGCGATGCTATGCTATGCTATCAGCCGAAAGATGTCCACAGCTGGACATAGGCCTCCCCCAATGACTTCCACACATCATGGTCCTCCGCCACTCGCATCCACCGGCTTCCTGCTACGCGTGTGATATCATCGGTCCACCTTGTGGGGGGCCGTCCTTCACTATGTCTTCCGGTTCTGTCGCCTGAATCTGAGATACACCAATCAATGTTGAATGTAATAAATGAATCTGGCAAATGGACGACCTGATTAGTTCAGTAGGTGAACCTGCTTTATGCGCTGCGGGTCCCGGGTTCGAATCCTGGTAGGATCAAACATTGTGTGATTAGCACGAATGTTTGTACCAGAGTCATAGATGTTTGTTATCTATGAATGTATTATATATTGAGTTCGCCCTCAGTCCGTTGTACGGTACCCACAATACAAGCTGTGCTTAGCGTGGGACCGTATAGTTGGTGTGTTCTTCTGGCGATATTTATTTATAAATAGCTTTTATTATTTTCATAAATTACTTATAGTAGTTTTGTTGTCTAGACTTTATTTCTTCGGTCACGTTTTTCACATTTCATTACTTTGTTCAAAGTCTTATGATATATTTATAATATAAAGAATTATACTCAACTTTATACAACTAGAGGTGTTTATTTTCTTTAGCATGCACGAGAAATGAAACCAATGTGTCTATGTCACTATTGTCTCTCTTACTCATACCTACGCGCCTCTTCTCCCCCTACATCGCTCTACACTCTAGCGAGAAGATTGATCCCTCTGACAGCAGAGCAGTAACTCCATGACTGACTGTTATGTGCAAACAAATTAAATTCCTGAGACCATCAACTAACAAATCGATATTGAAATTGAAAATCGTTTCAGTTCAATACCCAATAAAATCAGAAATAAAAATAAAATATGGCCGCATTTTTATGCACCTTATCACGTTCACAGAATACTTTCGAAGAGTCAGCATCTGTTTCGAGCAGTTTTGAATCCGTCTGTCCATGAACATTGTAATATCTACAAGACTGCGTATTACTTTGCATCGAAATTTGGTCTAAAATCTTGGACATACCAAATATTTCATAAATAGTAATATCGCCAGACGAACACACAAACTATACTTTTCCACACTAAGCAACGCTTGTATTATGGGACCGTATAATAGACTGAGGGCGAACTTAGTATATCATACTTATATAGATACTAAACATCCATGACTCGGGTACAAACATTCATGCTTATCACACAAAGTTTAGCCCTACTGTGATTCGAACCCGAGACCCTCGGTGTAGAAAGCAGGGTCACTTCTAACTGCACTAATCAGGTCGTCAAATTATTTTTGTCGAACATTTTAAAAATACGCGTGTTCACTAATATTCCGTTATTTGGTAACACTTGGATAGAGACAAAGCTATCGCAATTGCTAGACCAAGAACATAATATCTCCAACATGTCTACAACTTTATATTTAGTCGATTTAAGATAAGGTACTGCAGAGTGTTCAGTCCAGATAGAAAATACGTCCATGTTTATGTGTAAATTTATTGCAAACTGAATGCCATTATGTACACTCAGCGCTTTATCGCTGCGTTCAGTAAATAAGTATTTAGCTTATAATGTTCGCACAGCTCCCAAAAGCTATTTGTAACTGAATTGAAGTACCTGTTTAGTACATTTTTATGTTCAGCTTGGGTGTTTGTAATAAATAACAAAACCATCGTTGCAGTTAGATTAACTTCTATGACCTTACTTTATAATAGTTACCTAGTTATTTTTTGTAGGTACTTACGATCGGCTCATAATCGAGTAGAAATGCTATCTTAATTGTCAAGTTTATCAGATTTCCGATAAAAAAATCAAGTGTAAAATTTGCCTATTGGGATTTGCCACAAGTAAATCTAATTATTGATAAAACCAGACAATATTTTGGGGAAATTCATTGTAAAACAAATGGGGGAAGAGGAACCCACCACTGACCCTCGGCTTGTCAACTTTTCCAATTGCACCGCCCCTGACAGCCTGCCGCCCCGGGCCGTGGCCCACATGGCCCAAGAGTGCCACGCGCAGGAGCAGTCGCGGGCAAAAGCTCTGTTATTTTCGTGAAACAATTACTGGTTTCGATCCTGTCTTTGTTATTTACTAACGACGTTCAAAGACTTGATTTAATAATTTTATTGTTATTTATATTCCAAGGTATCAACAGATTTATTATAAAGTCTTAACCGCAAATTTGTTATTAAAGCTTTATAATACCATAAATGGGCGAAAACTTTCCAATCAATTTGGGGGGAAGACTTAGTAATATCCCTGTCCATACTTGGAATATAAATTATTAAAGAACTTGTTTAATTATTTGAATATCATTAGCGCCTTTCGGCTAAAAAAAGTTTTGTAATACCATGGTAAATTCATTGAATCTTACATAAATTTAGGAATTGAGTTTTTGGCGGGATGTTTTTAAAGAGAATTTGTGAATTTTATTTTGTTTTATACAAAATGTGTTCCTTTTATACATTATGTGTAATATTAATGGGATATTGACTATAGTGTGTTTATAAACGTGCACGAGTGAAGGAAATTAAAATGAAATACTATAACTTTTCTTTTCAGGTTCACCCAAGATGTCTGGTAAATTTTCAGTATAGTTTCCGCAGCTTTACTGATAGATGTGGAGGATTCATTTCATCATCCTCATTGTATTCATCATCATCACGGGTACTGATCGTTTTATAATAATTTATCGAGCTGTCAACACTGGAAAATATGGCTCTATTTTGTAGCCGATCGCCAACCTAAAAGAAAGAAGAAGAAATTTAGGGTTTGGTAATGTACCTATATTATATCATTGAATTATCCACTTTTCAGCTCATTATCTCGACGGAGTTCCGTGAAACCTTGCTAACCGCGTTATTGGCGTGAAATTATCTATTAAAGTGTTCATTCCACAATGGATTGCTTGATTGTGTTCCAATTGGTGGTTTTCTTATTATGTATAAAGGTAGGTACTCTTTTAAAAATATATCTGCCTAGCCTTACTTTTTTAATGCCTGTAGCCATTGTCCTCGTATCTATGCCCGCTGTGAGAGAGATGCTGCATATTTTGTTTTTTTTTTCTAACAAAAAAAATCTGATTAAAAGACCCGGAAATTAAACATTGGAGCTGACGATCCAGGGTAAGCTTACGAGGAATTTTAGCACAAAGATGTGACTAATTTACCTTTGTTGTGTTAAACTGGACGCCTCTAATTTCCAAGCCAAAGCAACTTTTTTTAAAAAAAAACATGAATATAAAAGGTCATGATAATTCTGCCTTTTGGCGCTTTAAAGCTATTCTAAACGTTAAGGGTCTATTCATCAAGCCACTTCGTTATCTCACTTCGCTTTATAATGTTTTATGGCTATCTTTCTCGGTTGGTTAGTTGCCAAATTGGCTGAAGGCTTCCTGACAACTAACGAGGGGTCTTGACCTCGTTATTTAAGGCGGGAACAATTGACAAATCGCAATAAAACTAAGTTGAATTTTAGAAAGTTTGATAAAATTTATTACATTTATGGAACATTCGTTTGTATTACGGATTAATAATATTGCTTAATTTCTTATATTTACGCGAACGCAGAAAGTGCTCACAGAATTTAAATAGGAAAGAGGGCTGGGTACTACCAACCGTGCTACCGACATGGGATCCAGTAATTAATATAATTAAATCGAAAACCAAGCGCACCATTGAAAGACCTCAAGACACCGTGAGCATGTTCTGCGTAGATTGGACCGCAAACAACAACTAAATATGAGCGTACACCAGTTCTAACTATAACACTGGGAGGTCAAACACCTCAGTCCTCCCGTGACCATGGTTGCTGGAAAGCAGCCGAAACGTCGGGAACGTAAAAACAAAACGCGATAAAATCTATAAAATTTGTTATATTTCTATATATTATTGGTTTTGTATAAACTTTCCTCAATGCTGTAAACCAAACTAAATAATAGGTATACCTACTTGTTATCTCCATAACGGCTCATGAGATACATGTGAATCTTAAGCCAACATGTTTAAAAACTTTAACTGTTTATTTCTTAATATTTGCTTATTGATTTATAAGAAAAAATATCGGTAGAAATCGTAACGTGGAATTACAAACACCCAGTAATAACCGACCTAACCCCAAAGGCCTTATAGTTAATATTATGCTGGTCACGACTCGTCAGTATACACAAGTGTTCACCCTTTAAACCAGGGATTCCCAAACTATTTTGGGCAAGAGACCCCTTTTGAAAAATGAACTGATACCTCAGACCCTCATAGCCAAATTACTTTAAATATACCATCTCTAGTTTTATTTCCTATTGAACAAAATCATAATTTTATCTTGTACGAACGACTAGTTAAGTTTTTTAAAAGTACAACAATGATACTTCCTACTAAAATATTAGTCATTCTTGTAACAAATTGGTTAACGTAACACAACATATACAGTATCTTGAAAGATTCAAATAAGAACTTGTGTTAATTAATAGGGGTCGATTTTTAGACTTCGTCGACCCCAAAATGAGTTTTCGTTTAAGTCTATTCCTGGGAAACCGGCCACTTTGTAAATCCTTGCCTTAAACGTTTGTAAATACAAAGCGGTTCGGTTTTTTTCCCTATGAGAAACGCAGCAATGGGAGATAACTATTTCAACAAACCTTAAAGACTATTATTTTTCTAGCTTGGCTCTCAATGGTGGCTCATAGAAAATTTCACTAAAACTTATTTTTGGGCACTTAAAGTAGCTACATAGGCAATTAAAATCATTTTACAACAGCCCACGTTCTACTTCAAAGTTAAAAGCTTTTTCGACGTGTTTCTAAAAACCGATTCTAAATTACTTCACGGACTAACTTTCACCAGTTAAAAATAATTATGTGTCTGATCCAGTTGTTGTATTGTGTTCAAAACATGTATTTCGATGTTGTTAATTAAAAACTTAATTAGTATCTACCCTGATGTTGTGTTTGTCTTTGGGGCATTAAGTTCAGAATCCCTTATCATCATATTTTATTATTTTGTTACCAACCATATGCATATCTGTATAAATTGTTTTTAGACTTTGGATTCTTCAGCGTTATAGCAAATATATGAGCGTCAATTTATAAATATGTTTCCAAGTATGTATGTACTTACTTGACAAACACCCATATTTACAAAGTCCCAAAGAATTCTCATTTTAGAGGAAGTTCTGCGAGCAAAGTGGGCGAGTTCGTCAATATCACGTAAATATTCGCGTCTAACGAGTACACTGTGACAACTTTGCCTTTTACGAGATATGTTTTACTATTATATTAATCGTAAAAGCGGTGATAGCCAAGTTGGTAGAGCGCTTGCCTCGGTAACGAGGAGCGCAGGTTCAAACCCCGGCTCGCACCTCTGGGATTTCTAGATTACATGTGCGAATCTCATTTTCAACCATGACTATCAGTTGCTAAACGGTGAAGGAAAACATCGCGAGGATACCTGCATGTCTGAAAGAACCTCTCGAAAGAAGTGTAAGTCCGCCAACCCGCACCGAGCCAGCGTGGTGGACTATGGCCTAATCACCCTCGCATTGAGGGGAGGCTCGTGCCCAACACCATTTATACCTCAAGAACGGGTTGGCCGATTTTTATGATCTCTGATTTTTTGATTTTGTTTCCGCCCCTAATAGCACAATAACTATTCGTACTTGGGAAAAACTCACAAACAATAATAAAAAGGTTAATTAACTTTCTCATACATTTGATTCTGAGGCGAAACGAAGTTCGCCGAGGTAGCTAGTAGAGCATAGCTACGGCATGGTGTTGATAAATGTTGAGTTGATGGAAATTTTCCAGACGTACACATGCGACTGCGACGCTAGGGTAAGTACTTAACTATATATGTTCTCATACCCATAACAATGTACTGCTTAAAAATGTAAAATATCTTTTTAAAAAAAAGTAACCATGGAGTTTCTGGCTCGCTCTTCTCCATAGGAACGACATTGCGAATGGCTGGTAAAGTTGTAGCTTAGCATTTTGTAACTTTTTTGATGATTCATAAGTACAGTATGTGTATAGTCCCGGGTTCGAAGCCTTGTAGGGACAAATTTTGTGTGATGAGCACGAATATTTGTATCCAATTCATGGATGTTTAATATCTATATAATTATTATATACTGGGTTTGCCCCCAGTCCATTGTACGGTACCCATAATACATGCATTGTTTAGTGTTGGACCGTATAGTTGGTGTGTTCGTCTGGCGATATATCCTTTTGCATATCATTTTCAGTGCGCAGGTGATCGTTGCAATGCCGGGGTAAGCAATTACACAGTGGAATGAATTACTCTCCCTTTTTTCAACTTATCGTAATGATCTTGAACTATTTATAAGTATTTATGACGACCTGTTGAGCTCAGTTGGTAGTAACTCTGCCTTCTACGCCGAGGGTCCCGCGTTCACATCCTGGTAGGGACAATCTTTGTGTGATGATCGCGAATGTTTGTACCCGAGTCATGGATGTTTAATATCTATATAAGTATTATATACTGAGTTCACCCTCGTTCGTCGGTGTGTTCGTCTGGCGATATTAATTGTATGTTTTTGTACAGATTTCTGAAAATAACCAATGCATTTCTTCTGTAAGTATCAAATTATTTTATTTTATTTTCTATTCCGAGAAGAATAATGTACTATAAAAAATAAATACTACTAATAAAGTACTATCTTAATATTTCTGTGTATTTATATCCAGTGCTCCGCAATGGAATGCTCCGCTGGTGTAAGTAAAATATCATGTATCCCTCATTATGAGCTGTCCTAAGTTGAACCAACAAATACCCAGATTTGTTGGCTGACTGGTTTTGCCACTACTGGCCCTCCACAGCCAAATTGTAGTAAAACCTTTCTAGGAAATTACGAAGTTGCGAAAATAAGCAGTAAAAGCTAATTACCCAGCGATTAAAACCTATTTATAGCCATCTCTTCGTGCGAATAAATAAAAAAACTGAAATATCCTCAGACCAACCGTATGGCCCCAAACTGAATAACGCTTGTATTATAGGTGCCGTGCAATGGACTGGGGACGATCCCAGTATAAATTCCTTATATAGATATGAAACATCCATGACTTGGGTACAAACATTCGTGATCTGTGGCAGGGTCACTACCAACTCCGCTTATCAGGCCGTCAAAAGGATAGTACCATCACACTGTGACAATTACGGGGTGGGCAGTAGAGCAAAATCGACCACTATTATAAACTTAATCATGAACTGACGTAGGGTAGCCTAGTGACCATAAATATTACTTCCATCCTTGTTACACCAATGGAGAAGATTCTATTCCTTCCAGCCTCCCTCTCCCTTCCAAGACCCGATTGTCCGATTGCCTATAATTCAATATTCCATCGTCGAATCAATAGCTAGACTAATACTTATGTTTTGCGATCGATGCCCATATTGATAGGGCGGATCCTCGAAGTCATAAATCACATCCTTATGGAGGGCCCGGCACTTGGCCCATAAATCAGCCCTGCAGGGTGGCACCTGCTTGCAATCATAATATTACTTTAGGCTTAACCATAGTTAAGTAGAAGGTGTTACAAAAATAGAGTAAAATGTGTATAGAGGTTTGAACCTCAGGCGCGGGGCAACACGACACGGCGCATCTCTGCACCGGCGGGGCGAGGCCTATACGTCTTTTAATAGGCAGTTTAATTGGTAGTGACCCTGCTTTCTGTGCCAAGCGTCGCGGGTTCGAATCCTGGTCAAGACAAACTTTGTGTGATGAGCGCGAATTTTTGTACCCGAGCTTTCGTAACATAACATATATATTCTGTACTTAGGTAGGTACATGAAGTTTTATTATTTGGGTTTCTGAGTAACATTCTATGTATTACAATACTCGCAAAAAACGTATATTTTTCCAACTTTTTCAGTGTATCGGCCCGAACTGTACGTCGACAGTGAGTATTAATTTTACGGATTTAAAACATTAACCTAGTTGTAATAAAGATTTAATTCGTAAGCAAAGTATTTTTTTGCGTTTCAGTGTGTTGGAATAAAATGTAGAGCGGGGGTAAGCACACGAATATATGTTTTATTCTATAGACATAAAACACACGACTTATTGAGCATGTATCCAAAATCATGGAACGTTTGCCCGCCCGCAACGTGGCGCAAGGTGCTTGGAATTCTAAAACATGCATAGCATGGGGCATGAATATTCTTTTTTCTATAGCACAGGGCCTATATAAAGTAGAGTACATGTATTCAAAATTATTCAACAGTAGCTGTCTCGGCAGACATTGTTCTGTCAAAAAAGCACTTTTTTTTTTTCAAATTTCTTCAACAACTATTACTATGTTTTTTTCCCCTAAAAACTTGGTTCGGACTATTGCAAAGATTTTAAAAAGAAATTACCCTAATCGGTTCAGCCGTTCTCAAGTGATACGCTAAACAAAAAACATAATTTCATTTTTATTATACAAGGTGCCGCAAACATGGTCGCAATGACGACAGTTGCACTTATCAAAGTATATTGGGAATATTCAGGTGTAATCAAATCTCTGTAAAATGTAACAATTTAGTGTATAAATAAAGACTTGATGTACGGTGACAGGACTAAGCCACATTTTCGCAACCGCGACAAGAATATTTATGCGTTCTCCCGTGACACTCAGCCCATGAAATATTGCCGTGAAACTGAAAATCCAGGCACCGGGAGCCTGTTCTAATAGATAACAATGCGAGCACCTGTTCTGTGCTCAATTTAGATTTTGAATTGCTGGACAAGTGTATAATATAACTTGTATTCCATAGTGTACCGGAGACAACTGTGTTGCAAACGTAAGTATCTTACATGTATCAAAGTTTTGCACTTAAATCTGTAAGTATACCGTGTCCCCTCTTGCGCAGAATCAGAATCAGAATATTTGTATTCATGTAAACAAATACACAGTAGGTACCTATTTCCTAAATTGTTCAAGTGAGAGCAAAATAATGTTCATACTTAATTAGGTTAACTGAATGTAGTTAGAATATGTTTGTAACTCTAATAATAAAGTGTATATTTAAAGTTACTCTATCTATAGGGTAACACGTACTCTTGCTGGTATATTTGTATGTGTTTTGCAATTGTGTGTCGCTACTGCCGCCGTTTATAGTAACATAGCTTTAAGTTTTGGTTCACGTATTTACCTCGCCGCATTGGGTGCATAAATTCAGGGCCCTAAGTCTGCTAACACAATCAATTCATAATCGAACAGCAACCACATAGTAGCTGTCACTTTTGACAGATATCCCATACAATATCTGTCAAAAGTGACAGTACAGAAACTATAGCGCCGCATAGCTCTATCGTTATTATGGTCTTTACTAAAATGGTATAACTTTTGAGATGCTATACTACATTCTCTTCCAACATGTAATATATAGAAATATTTCAGTGCACTGGCTTATCGTGTACTGCTTGGGTAAGTTGATTGAAGTCTAAAATCTAAAGCCGGGTACTCACCAGGAGCACTCGCGTGTAATGTAACAATCCAGAATTAAATGTCGAGCATTACATTGCAATGGTGCACTGTTAATAACGTACTTAATGGGGAGCATTCGCTTTTGTTACCGTTTGACGTCTGCGCACGGACGACGACTCTATTGGCACAGTTGATAGTGACCCTGCTTTCTTAGACGAGGATCCCAGGTTCGGCTTCCGGTAGCATATTTTATGTGATGTGCGCGATTTTTTGCAGCCGTATTACTAACAAGTACAGTCAGTATTCGTCTGGCAATATGCATATAGCACTGTAATGCTCGCTTCAACATATCCACTAAAGTGTAATGATGCTCGCAACCGAGCTGTTACATTACACGGGATTGGTCCCGGTGGGCACCCAGCATAAGATACCTTTACAACTAGTCTCAGACGTTTAGACGTAACTTGTAATAAGATCTAAAGATAAGTCCCAGACGTTTAGCAATTCAGCAAATGCCATTAAAGTATTAACGATTACCTACCAAATGTTGCGATGTTATTTTTATTTTATTTCTTTTTCGATCCTGAATTGAATTTCTGCCAATATTGAATGTATATGTAAATTATTTAGGAATATTGGTTTTCTTCGTATTTTATGAATAATGATTATGAAATGTGTTTTTCAGTGCGTCGGTATCGATTGTAAATTTCATTCCAGTCTTTGGTAAAGTTAAAATAAATTATTTTTATATTAACAGCTACACAACGTTTTAAATCTAAAACCTCATTGTACCTATATACCCAACTTCTTTAAATTAGCTTATTTAAAAAATAAAACCGTTCTTCTTCATCCCTATTACCTTACATTGTTGAATGCTATCTCCGAAGACGAGATTCGATTTTATGTGACACCTTTAGAATATAATTTCGATATTGTTTGACATAATTCTGTTCATTGCTCTTTGGTATCGACATTGAGAGCTATTTGTTACAATGACAAGTAGCTAGAAATACACTTATAGGTATATCTGCCTGATTCTACCCGACACGCCCTAACGCACCTAACGCATGTAGGCTAACGCATCGGCCGTACCGTATATCCCTGACTCTATGGTAGAGTCAGGGATTGGGTCATGAGCGACACACGGTAGAGTTTCTACCCCATGTCACTCAGGAGTATATCAGTGGAAAATCTGTAGCTAGGCGCTGAAATAATAATGAACCCTTTTCAACGGACTTAAAAAGAAAGAAGGAGGTTCTCAATTTTATTATTATTTTTATGTTTAGAACCTCAGAACTCCGTCATTTATGAACCGAATTGTATTTTTTTTTATTTAAAAGTATATACTTTTCAAAATTGAGTTCTGATGATTCCACTCAGTCTCAACTCACTCACTCACAATTCCTCATGGGATCCATGAGGAATTTAGAGGACTCCTGAAATATTAAAGGCATATAGCGATTTTGGTAATTTCACCCACTTTACATTCGTTACATATTTGATTTAGTTACACAAGGTAGATTTTGAGATAATATTTATTTTTTGCTTTTTAGTTTTTTGCGCACATTTATTTTTTGTTAAAAAGCTTTTTATGTTCTTTCTTTATGATGTTAATTTGTAATTTTACATAATATTGTCGTTGCACTCTTTCTCTCTAATTGGCAGAATATCTGAGTCTATTCATAGACTTATTGCTATGATGCGCCATGAAGGGTATATCGTCAGATGAAGTATAAGGAATTTAGGTAGAGTAAATAACCGGAAGATATTCCTAGCGTTTAACTTTCAACTAGATTGCATGCAAAGTAAACATATTCAACACTGTAAAACGATTGTTTGCTCTCATTCTTAACGGAGCTTCAGTTTGAAAGCATTTATAAAAGTTTAACATCGCCACTAAGCTGTGAGCGAGTGTTATTCCATTCTGACTTCTCCCACGGGAAAAATATGATTCGCTTATTTTACATTTCATGGTAGTGATCTTATTAGTATAATTTATTTAGTTTTTTAATGAATCACTTAAAAAAATCAACTTCTAATTTTATCCATTCAAGAGTGCAAGTAAAATAAAATTATCCACTGCCAGCATTACTTTACATATCACATTTAATATATTTTCTGAATGATGCTTGAAACGTAAGGTGGGATTCTGGAATGAGCGCCGTCAAGTACCTGCGTGCTTCATGAGATTCAATATGCAGTGTTTGCTCTACAATTCAGTGAACAAGCATAGCTTTAATATTGTAAGTCTATTTGAGCCAGATGAACCTGTGAAGTAGGAGAATGGAATAGTTGATATTATGATTATAAAAATAACTGTCTCGAGACGAACATACTGGGGTCGAGTCACCTTCGTCCGTAGGAGAATTAAGTACCCTCGAGATACCCTACACGTGACCCTGGGTGGTGCCAACCAGGTGACAACTCTACTGGTGGTAGGCTTCGGCCGTGGCTAGTCACCACCCACTGAACAAAGCCATGTCGCCAAGCGGCCTAGCCGTGTTCCGGCATGATGTTCGGTGTTGCCATTCATGGATGGCGGGTCAGATCAGTTGCGCTGCATGTGCCTCTATCTACTGCCGCCTTCCTACCTAGGCAAGTATGCTCCATCGTAGATCTCATCGTCACTTACCATCAGGTGAGATCGAGATCAAATACTTGCCTATAATGTAATAAAAAAAAAAAAAAAAAAAAAACATCCACTTTGTTTTGCGCCCTGTACGTCAAGTGCGAGATTAAACGTAAGCTAACCGTATACTTTATAGTCTACCGTATTTAGACATTTTGTATAGAGAATTGAAAGTTTTAAATACCGTCCCATGCAGGCGCTTTTCAATGCTCCATACAAAATGTCTAAACACGGTAGACTATAAAGTATATGGATAGCTCGCACTTGATGTGCTGCTTTCTATACGAAGGGTGCCGGTTGCGAATCGCGGTAGATGCAAACTACCTATGAATAAAGAGCACGAATGTTTCTACCAAGGATGTTCCTGTTTCAATTAGTAAGATAAATAAGCAACAACAACCAACAGTTAAGATGACATTATATCCCTTAAAACAAAGCAGTGACGTTCAATTAAACTCTTACTTGAAAAAAGAAATATTAGGGACGTTTTATATTTATCTGGAGGCACGGAGCGCACCCACCATATCGAGCAACAACATGGACTACCAGTACAGTACAGTTGGTGTTTTCGTCTGGGATCGGTCCCGCCCCCAGTCTACCAGTACAGTTGGTGTTTTCGTCTGGCGGTATTAATTAATTTAATTCAATGGCTGAATATGATTGAGAATTTGATTGGCTGAATTCTGATGTCGTTATATGTTATGCGTGTGTGTTAAGTCTAGACGCGGACCTTTTTACAGTGTGGTCCAGACTGTTACATATTCCAATTAATGTCGGCGATTCTCCTATTATGCTGGTTGACTTCACTGCACGCCGACTTTTACTGACCACATTACGCGTTTGTGTAGACTAAAGATTGCGCGTATTGTGAACTCTTTTTGCAGAAAATTCACTGCTCGGCCTAGAACTTGTCACCTGTATCGTATGTTCCCGCTAGATAGTACTTGTTTGATTTTTTTTAAACAAGGCGATCAAGTATCGTTTGGCAGTGCGCTCAGTAAGGGTATAATTTTTTTAATGTCTCTAGTAATTGGATTTATTTCATTGGGAATGTTATCTTTATATCCTATAATTGACCCTGTTAACATATTTTACAGTATTGTTGTTACACCTTATATAATTGTTGTTGTCAGGCAGTTCGGTATACTGTCTGGAAACAGGATTGCGTAATATGCCCAGCGCAGAAAATAAGTCGGTGTTTTGTGGAACCAGCTTTATAGAGAGGTATGTTGCGAGCTAAGACCAGCCACACGAGTTTTTTCGCTTATCACGATGTTCAACATCACAAAAGTTACTTGGACTTTTCCTATTTCGGTGTGTATACCTAGTTCAAATGTATTTATAATAGATATAATAAGGTATAATTTATTATATAAGTACATAAAAAGATATTTACCGAAGAAAACAAACAACTAAAAGATACTTAGTCAACAACTGGGAGCTGGCGGAGGCTTTTATTTAAAACATTTAATAAATTTGTAAATTATTTAATTTGAAATAACTCAACACAGATGGTCTGATCGTGTTTAAGACTATGTTATTACTGACTAACTAACTCTAGGGCTTCAGACTATGGGGTTCGATCATGCGAGATCATCAAAAATGCAGTGCAGTGTGCAGCACGTGCGCACGAGTGTGGCGAGATATGACCGCCCAGCGTGAATAACAACAAACTGCTTAGGGTGTCAAACAGACCGGGCAGCTGGATGTGGGTGGCGATATAACTACTTATTGATAGTAAAATAAACATATACATTTATCTATATATATAAATGCCTCTACGTCTAGTTCAGAGTAGATTTGTAAAAAAAACACCCTATTCAAACATCTACCTGTTTATTTTAAATCGTGGAAAGGTAAATTACAAATTAAAATCGATGTGGCAGCGCGTCGGTGGAACTAATTAAAACTTTTGAGCGTTCAAATTGACGGTGAAAGCAAAACCAAATAAGAAAGTTATGTTCTGACTATTGTGTACATTGTTTTTTTAGTTACTCCGGCTTTTGCCGTAAGCGTGAGCAGAGGAATAATATGTAGAAGAGAGATAAACGAAACTATTTTATTTGGCATGTTGAATCAGCCTTTTCAGAGGATAGAACATATATAGTTCAATGTTTATACAGTGAACCGCATGAGAATAATAAGAGAAAACGTCACAGCTATAAAAATACTTTATTGCATAATCATGTCCCCGTGTGGAATATAATCTGTGTTGCAGCCACAGACGAAGAAATAATATAGACAAAAATTCGTGAAGTACATGCCATGTCCATAAGTTCGAAATTCCCGTGTACTACCAAATCGCCTTGATTTCTTTGTTCCTGGATATGTTGTTCATCACACTCTGTCTACATTATTTCTTTGTCTGAGATTGCAATATATCATTTTAACTTTACACTGTCTTAGAATACAAAGTTTGATTTTTATTTCGCATTTTTATATCTATATATAAGCTGTCGTATATTTATTTTGTAGTTGTGTTGTTTAGTACACATGTTACTGGTATAATGTATACTACCCCTAACATAAGTTGAATGCAAATGAACGGGTGGCCCGGAGCGTCAAAAGCGTACATTCGTATCTGAACGCGACCTTCACTTAGAGGTTCCGGCAAGGAGCTGAGCGGGATTGTCCTTTTTTTGTTTTTATTTATCGTTATGGTAGAGTTCTTTAGCTGTCAAAAATGTTTTTGAAGGCAAGGCTCGCTAATGACATTTTTATTGACGCTACATGCTCAGTCCCATGCTTATTTATCTTCAAAATAATCTGAAATAATGTTAGTAGTAACCATTGATCAATATATTGTTACACTTTTTGATAGAGTTTAATTTAATGGTAGTTGTACACTTATTAATTGGCAATTAATATAAAATTAAATTGGCTCTTTATCGTCTACTGAAATCAAATTATTTTGCGTTCACACATTAATACAACACATACAGATAGAATTATACAACCATACCTCATCATTTTAATAGAGATTACTACAACACAATTATCAGCTTATCACGAAGGGTTTTTGTAATATAAACTCAAGAGGATTTCAATAATGAACGGGTTAAATTAATTAAAGGATTGTTTTTGGTTCGCTCGTGGAATGTGTAGAGCCGCGTTGAAATCCACATAGTAAAACAATTTGGAAACATTGTTTTAAAACCGGGAAGGTTGACAGGCCGCGGGGTGGAGGCTCTCGCCTACTTCGATACGTCGATTTTAATGTATTTTTTTCCCCAACCAAATGACGATTGTATATCTTTTTTTAATTGCCGTTTTGAAATTCGAACTTCACACAATGATTACAGATGTACCAAAAACACGCAGGTTCGAAGGCTTAGTATACGTTTTTTGAATCATCCTGGTATACTATATACTATACATATACATATAGGATAAAGTTTTCGTATCCGCCAAACACGCTAGTGAAATTGTGTGAGATTCAATAGTGAAATAAACTGTTTTTTTTAAAGAATAAAAGAAGTCTTAATATCTTGAAGCACTAGAAGGCTAGAAGTTATATTCAAAGTTTGAAGTTGGTACCGATCCAAATCGACTTTCATTACGTAGGATTACGTTCATTAGGGTATGTAAAGGCTCAAATCGACACAGACTCTTAATAATAATAAGTCAGAGAGAACTAAAAAATGTCAGAATGAAGTTATATTATTGCTTAATTTCGTTTCGCTTATTTGTATAGCTGTGCTTTCCCTAATTCTGCTAATAAAAAATAAATACCTCAGAGGGAGTACACGAGTATTGTTAATGTATCCATCCATACTCCTTATTTGGATAAACCCGGGATTTAGAGCACTCACTGGAAATTAACGTTAATGAGAGGCGTGCCTGTTTGTTTGTCTCTACATGTAGAGTTCATTGTAAGTGTTGTCTATTTAATTAGTGTAGGATTCTGTAACAAACACAGATACATATAACTCCGTTCCTAAATTTACTAAGTGGTAATCTGAAATATACTGATTTTAAAGAAATTTATTGATCTAAAAACCCACTTATATCACAATAATTAGATATGTAGGGAAAATTCTACACGTGACAGGTGGTGAGTACATCGCCTAATAAATGTCTTTTTTATGGGACTAGGCCGGCTACACACTCTCACCACTGCTACTCCTGTAAGCCAGGATCCACAGTGGTGTCTAATTTTGACACCGAGGTTTGACCCTCGGCGAGTCCCAGGATACAGTTAATTGACTTGGAACCCGCACGGATTTAATCGAAAGATAAAAATAGGAGGAGTTGGAAGAAATTTATTCACTTCCCTCCATTGCAAAGCGGGAGAAAAAATCTGGTAGACAAATTTCCACAGCAGCAAGACTTACAGCTGGACTATCTAGGTATAAGGCACTACGGAGAGTTTAAATACTAGTTGGTCCTAAACTTCTGAGGTGATTAAACTTGTAAAAGTTTATGTACTCTGTGTACTCTGATTGTTAAAAGTTCTAGAAGGTCGGCGCGTGACCAGCGGCCTATCGACATCCATTTCACATTCCACACCGGTAGCTACTAAATAAAACAAACACCGCTGTACACAACTGTACTGAAGTGGGCCTGCGCCTCCTGGAGGGCTTCAGCGTAATGTATGCGGTACACAGATTGCATCCTAATGAGCATCTAATACAACGGTATCGGCTTTTCTTTTCTATCTTTTTACGGAATAAAAACGAATCCAGTCTAGTCTGTATAATATTAAAGATTTATGGAGTATATTTTGTTGGTTATCGATAGGTAAAGTTTTGTGATGGTTGAAATTACGATTTCTGCACATTGAAATAAAACGAATCTTACGGATTTTATCGCGATTATATTATGTTTTTACGATAAAATCCGTATGATTAGTTTTATTTCAATGTGTAGTATTCGCGTAAATATAAGAAATTAATATACGATTTCTGCATTTTTTTTTACTCTTTGGAAGATTCACAAAAATCGTGACGAACGCCGAACATTTTCATGAAAAAACATTTTAATAATTGATAAACAGTTATTTGCTTTAGCTCTGGGTCTGACATTAAAATCGTCTCCAGTCCGTTATATGGGCAGTCTGAGGACTTAGCTAGAACTTGCAGCTTCTAACGACTTTGTGTAGGTTTACAATGTACTGAATAAATAAAGAAAGCCGTCGATAATCACTGAACTAATCACTAAAAAAAAATTAAATTTATTAAAAAAACTACTGTAAGAACGTAGTAACTAGGTAGAGTATCTGTTACTGACAGATTAAGTCAGTGTATATTAGATATCAAAGTTAACTCGAAAACTCGGCGCAACCTGCGAATCTCATTTCAGAGCTAGCGCGCCGAGCTAGTTTCCATCCAGGAACTAAAAGATGCAGCAGATAGCTTCAGCAAGCATAGTTGTTTAATAGTTTGAATTATTCCAGAATGACACTGAATAAGTACATATTGTTTTACACACATACATATTGACATCGATATTGAATTTTGGAATAACTACATGCTGATAATTCCCAGACTAATAAAAAGGGTAAGTAGACATGTACTGGGTCTATGTGATACATATTGATTTATGATTATTTTGTATGATTTTTTTATGAGTACTCTCACAAATAAATGGTTAAAAGCTTTACCCTCTATTACGAGGCACTATAATATTGTATAGAATGAATAAACGGGGAAGCGACTCCGAATATAATTACTGTTTACCTTGCAAACGCTAGGCTCCTCGAAAAATATTATTGTATATCATCCTCGAAGAAAGGGATTATAATCCGGACGCTCGGCCCTTCACGATATCGCTGTGTAAGGATAATTAAATGGCAACACTGGTCACACTTTGGCAAAAATGGAGACTATTCACGCTCAGCTAACCATGCTGTAAGATAAAAATATTAAAATCTATACATACATATAAATAAAATTGGAGTGTCTGTTTGTAATATTAAAATAACCGCTTTTTACTAAGTGCAATTGGATGTATACACGGTACATATACCAAAACAACATTTTTTACAATTTTTGTCTGTCTGTCTGTCTGTTTGTTCCGGGTAATCTCTGAAATGGCTGGACCGATTTTGACGGGACTTTCACTGGCAGATAGCTGATGTAACAAGGAGTAACTTAGGCTACTTTTATTTTAGAAAAAAAAATAGGATCTCACGAAAAAAAATTAAAACCTAAAAACGAAAAAAAAAGTTATGAATATAATTACTACTAGCTGTTGCCCGCGACTTCGTCCGCGTGGTATTTAACAAAGACAACCGTTGAAAACAGCCTGCTCGCCCATTCTGAGCCCGCGGGACGCATTGCAGGTTGTTGCTATCAAACTTAATCAGGCGCTGCGCTGCAACTTTGATTTTAATTTTTTTTCGTGAGGTCCTATTTTTTTTCTAAAATAAAAGTAGCCTAAGTTACTCCTTGTTACATCAGCTATCTGCCAGTGAAAGTCCCGTCAAAATCGGTCCAGCCATTTCAGAGATTAGCCGGAACAAACAGACAGACAGACAGACAGACAGACAGACGGACAGACGGACAGACAGACAGACAGACAAAAATTGTAAAAAAATGTTGTTTCGGTATAGGTAACGTGTATACATCCAAATGCACTTAGTAAAAAACGGTTATTTTAATATTACAAACAGACACTCCAATTTTATTTATATGTTTAGATGTATAGATTAATTAGCATGATGTGAATGATTTATGTCTACTTACTATAGATACTTGATTAGCATAGTTGGTAGGGACCCTGCTTTCTGAGTCGGGGGTTCGGAATTGGAACCTCGGTAGGGGCAAACTTTTGTGTGATGAGCATGAATGCTTGTATCCGAGTCGTGGATGTTTAATATTTACGAGTATATACTTAAGTAATATATACCTACTGGATTCGCCTCCAGTCCATTGTACCCATAATACAATCGCCGCTTAGTTTGGAACTGTACAGTTCGTCTGGCGATATTATTAAAAAAAATGGTATGCTGTACCATCTCCGGAGTCGTACCTACACGGCCTCAATCACAAACTGAGGTTGAAATTAATTTGGCTCTCACATTCTACCTACCATAATAATAAGGATAATTAATATTCTTTGGTAGTTCTATACAGAATTAACGCATGTTCTCTCCGCTCCGGTGGACAACGATCCTTAAGTAGGGTCAGCTAATGTAATACACGCGGAGTTCATTAGCCGGTGCTGACCCGGCGTGGCCAATAATTTGGGAAATATATCTTAGAGGTACTAAATGTATAGGAGCTAATAGGCCGATATCAAATGGGCCGAATAGGTTAATCGTTTGTCCTATGAAAACATTGAAAACCACACAAATACACCTCAACACACACACACGGACAATAATTCACGTACATAACATCCTATGCTAAATTCCCCGCACACTTATTCTCATCTAATGCCTTGCATGATACTATTAAAACATCTTCTCATTGCTCGCAAGAACGAAATTTTTATTTTTTATAACTGAATTAGAATAGAAATTTGAAACATAATATTAATTATTGTCAAACATAGGTACTGTTGAGCTCTATGATTTGCCATCTATGGTATAAGAATATATATATGAGACAAGTACTCGTATAGTAGGTACAGTACATAAAACGTCATGTAAGATTGTTTTGGACACTGTTCAGACAATAAATTAGAGGAATACATTGATATCAGCTACACAGTTTCACATCGAGTTTTATTCATTTGTAGAGTCTACCTTTAACCATCGGCTTAGGCCGCAACGTTCAACAACAAACCTTAGCTACAAAACCTTCACTATTTCTTTTGAGATTTGTGTAAAAAATCCAAAAAACTAGTTTTATTTTAAACTAGCTGTTGCCCGCGACTTCGTCCGCGTGGTATTTAACAAAGACAACCGTTGACAACAGCCTGCTCGCCCATTCTGAGCCCGCGGGTCGCATTGCAGGTTGTTGCTATCAAACTTAATCAGGCGCTGCGCTGCAACATTGGTTTTAATTTTTTTTCGTGGGATCCTATTTTTTTTTCTAAAATAAAAGTAGCCTAAGTTACTCCTTGTTACATCAGCTATCTGCCAGTGAAAGTTCCGTCAAAATCGGTCCAGCCATTTCAGAGATTAGCCGGAACAAACAGACAGACAGACAGACAGACAGACAGACAAAAATTGTAAAAAATGTTGTTTCGGTATAGGTAACGTGTATACATCCAAATGCACTTAGTAAAAACCGGTTATTTTAATATTACAAACAGACACTCCAATTTTATTTATATGTATAGACTAAACGATTATCTAATCTAACTGGATCTGTATTTTGAAGGTCCCGAATAGAGTTTAACAAAGTAGTTCTAGCAATAATGTAGATACGTTAGATTAGTTTTCCAATACCCGCTTGGAAACCAATTAAATTCGAATGCGGAACAAAACCGCCCAAAGTTGGATCGTACATTAAAGCGTTTGTTTACACGCGCTAGGCTTTGTTTACTAAATCCTTACTAATCGCTATCACTTACTGTAAACCAATTGCTTATTTCGTCATCATTCTCAATTCTGAATTTAATTCAGTATACTGAAACTGAATACTTGGTACAAAAGGGCTTTCCGTGCAGAGGGTCAGTTGTTATAGTATTTTTAAAGTATGATTTTGACAGATTTTCAGAATTTCCAAGGCAATAACCAACGCATATAGATTTAAAGACAGAGAAAATGATATAGGTAGGTTATATAATAATAATATTATCTCCATACGAACACACCAATAATACGGTCCACCATTAAGCAAAGCTTGTATTATAGGTACCATACAATGGACTGCGGGCGTACCCAATATATAATATTTACTCGGGTACAAACATTCGTGATCATCACACAAAGTTTGTCCCTACCAGGATTCGAACCCGAGACCCTCGGCACAGAAAGCAGGGGCACTACCAACTGCGCCAATCAGTTCGTAAAATTTATGCTCCTACCCTCTGTTCTAAAGCTCGCGACTATTTTGGACATTTCTCCAAGTCTTACCGATCCTCACACAGCATTCGAATCGGACCAGCCTGTTGGTGGCCTTTTTCTGGCACGTCTGCCTTAGATTTGATCCTTCACTATATGTGCTTCTTCAGCTCATCTACGGCACCGCATGATGTATCCCAAGAAGCCGAGGTCTTTACTAAGCAGATCGTGGAATCCCGTTTTGTGAAGTCAAGATTATTACGTGGTTTTGTTGTTAAAAAAATACCAATATTTTTACATCAGGGTTTAAGCATAAAGTCGAGAATCGAGCAAACGCACAAATAAGGCGAGCTTTCAGCCAACTTTTCTATGAGTAAACGATGACTATACAATATCGGTTATGAATTACGGAAACGATTGTTGTGACGTGAGCAGGGCGGCAAGGAGGGGCCAATTAATTTGTTGTTGTTATTGCACGCCGGCTCATTTTCAAAGTCAAAGTCAAATCATTTATTTCGTATAGGCCTACGGGGGCACTTACAAATTGTCATTACATTTTTTTTTTCTTAAGTCTACAACCGGTTCGGAACGCGACCTCAACTGAGAAGATCCGGCAAGAAACTCAGCGGGCTTGTCATTTTTTTTTAAATTCATTATTTTTACAAAATATAAAAGTAAGCGCCAGTGTGTTGCCATGCGGGGCGCACACACGCTACACTTTTATTCCGATAGAGATTCGTTCCGTGTTAATTTCTACGTAAAAACCTGTTTATTAAACTAGGTACCTTTGATGTGAGTGTTATAAAGGACACGCAGTTAGCTTCGTCCACGTGGGCTTTACTGTTGCTGTTATACCGAAGGAATTCTTCCATTATCCGAGTCAATATATTTTTCGAGATGATCACCTTGTTATAAGCTGTGGCCGTGCTAATTTTCAGTAAATCCTGTAAAGTAAATTTGAGGTACTGTTTTTTCGGGTGAACCTAACCATTTCACGGGACAAAGAGATAGGCCTAAGCTAGCCCTCATCGCCGCAATTTCATCAATATCCGTACATTTACTGCCATATGCGCACAGGGGGATATAAAATCCAAATAATGACAGATTCGGCCTTATTTAGATTTTTCTTTTAAATATTACAGACATGATCAAGTTATAGTTTTATATATGTATAGATTGGTATATAATCAAATTTGTGTCAGACTAATGGCAATGGTTGAAATACTAAAAGTGGGTAAACAACGGTAGGTATATCTCTGCTAATCCTATGGTATTTTTATTTTGATAGCATGCGATGCCGATCGGATGATCTAACCTAATATGACCCTGACACCAATAGGTACAATCGCGTTCTGCTAAAGGTGAAGAGTTATCTATAATAAGATTCTATTTTGGACCGTACATTGAATATTAAAAAAAAATACGTATGACACATTTTTTCTTTCTGTCCGACTGTTCACGTATCACGAGAAAAATACTGCACGGATTTTGATGAAACTTGGAATGGTAAGGACTAGCCACGCCCGACTTCAAAAAAATCTTCATACAAGCATTGACCTCATTTGACCCCTTTAGGACTAGAATTTCCAAAGATCCCTTCTCAGTGCACGTCCAGGGTTCTCAAGTAATATATCCTCCGATTATCAAATCTCTAGGTCCCGGCTTATAGCCCGTGTAGAATACTTATATGGGACACTTTTCATCTCGGGAAATGGATGTGATGGGTATTAGCATTCACGTAAATAGTAGATATTCAATTGGCAAGTCCAGACCAACCGTGTAGCTTCGCGAGGCATATGCTCTCGCTGCTCGTGTTGGTCAAGCTCTGTGATCTTGCTTGTCGTCAGCCCGCGCTCAGCATGAGTTTTACATTCGGTCTGAACACGGCTGTTAAGCGACGAGCCTCAAGTATGATCGTATGTAGTATGCTCTTGTTATGGCAGCAAAAATACAACTACAAAGGAATTTATTATAACGTATAAAAAAAAATAGTGTAAAATATTTTAACATACGAATCAGTAAGTTATATAAATTACGTTCATGTATAAAGTAATTGTGTGAATGATGTTTGTTTTTTTTTAAACAAGGATGAACCAGTAGCGTTTGGCCAAGCGCTCAGTACAGGGTGTCAATTAATTAAATTTCTAATAATTTTATTTCTTCTATGAGATTCTCATAGAAAGAAATAAAATTATTAGAAATGTTGAAATGAATACTGTTGGCCTTGTTAAAATATTTTACACTATTATTGTTAAACCTTATATTAAATATAAGCCTTTTAACCGACTTCACAAAGGAGGAGGTTTGGTTGAATAAGGTATTTTTTTTAAATTGGGTAATAAATGAAATACGTTTGAACTCTTTACAGTTTTAGTACTTTTTTTAAGTATTTCGGCTACATTTTCAATTTTGAGCTCATCGACCGGCGTGCACACGTCCCTCACTTTCACCTGGCCTTCGGGACAGTTCGTCACTTTCAAACCTGCTGCATGTGTGTAGAATACGAAAACTAATAATAGAAAGAGTGAGGTGAAGATCTGCAATGATTTCATCTGAAACAAAGAAAAAAGGTTGAGTATTTTTTTTAAAGCAGTAATCGCAAATGCTAGAATGCTTGTGTCGGTTACGAACATCGCATGTTCAATCCCCTTCTCACACCTCTGGGATTTCTGGATGTGCGAATCTCATTTTCAACCACGATTATCACTTGCTAAACGGTGAAGGAACACATCGCGAAGAAACCTGCATGTCTGAGAGAACCTTTCGAAAGACTTGTGATGTTCGCCAACCCGCACTGGGCCAGCGTGGTGGACTATGGTCTGATCCTCCTCGCATTGATAAGAGGCTCATCAGTGGGACATTAAAAGGGCTGGTATTTTTTTATGGTGGGTTAATTCCGTCCCTTCACTCCCAGATTTCATTCGCAATTAGAATATTGTCTTACGACAAACTTTGTGCGATGAGCACGAATGTTCATACCCGAGTCGTACGTTCAATCCCATTATCCCATTATATAACATTATAAATGTGAAAGTTTGTATGGATAGATGATTGTTACTCAATCACGCCAGAACGGCTGAACGGATCTGGATGAAATTTGGCACAGAGATAGATTATAGTCTGGAATATCACATAGGCTACTTTTTATCCCAGTAAAATGTACACTTTTTAATCGCGGGTAACACCGCGGGGCGCAGCTAGTATTTATATAAGCTATTATATCCTGGCTTCGCCCTTCATCCGTTGTAAGGTACCCATAATACATATTAGTATATTATATTAGTTTGGGACCGCGTGCATTTGCTGTGTTCGTCTGACGATATATTACTGTGTACAAGAACTACGACGCCCTCTCAAAAGAACGGAAAGACTGAAAAGGGCTCCAGATTCCACTGATCTTAAGTAAGCACACAACAGTACGAGAAAGATTGAGCAATGTACTTCACATCTACCAGATACATGTAGTGCAACACAGTATACGGGACACGACGCGAGATCGCGAGACGATTTAGAAGTAAACACTGTCCTGCAATATGTGTAGTCTTGTGACACCAATTAAAGACGGCTTAAATACTGTCAAATCCATCATCATTACTCGGCGCGAGTATAATCACTGTCCTCCAATTAGTAGCCTCTTGCAACACATAAATGCTAATGCAGTAAATGCGATCCTGTCAGTCGAGTTACGCCACACGCCAGGAGAACGGACCGACTACGGACCGGTTTAAGAAACGCACGTACCTTATAATCTTATAAGTTGACCTTACGTAGCAACACTGCCTTTTGTTGGCGGACCAACACCTATTTATATAGGTTGGCAGCCCGGCCGTGCGAACGAGACGCATTTATTTGCATCTTATTGTATTTATTAGAAAGTTAAAATGTCAGTTGCCAAATATTACGAGTTCGGTGGCTATTAATTATGTTTTGATTCCTATCGTAAGTTTTGTAATACCTAATAGGTGTTTGTTTTGCGTTCTTTGTTTGGAAATGCAACTGGTCGTATAACTACAATTTGATGGCACTGTACGCGCCGCTCCTTGTAAAATAATAGAGTTCAATCCCCGGAAGGGTTTAACAGAGGTGAATTGCAGTGAACCCACAATGCACCGATGGTATTTGCTCTCAATGTTAATGTGAGAGAACCTATGACCACTATAACGCTGGAAACAAAAACTATACCTTGATAAATTAATATTGTCAAATAAATACTTACCTCTGCGAAAAGCAATCGCATTTCCGTGTGCGCCCAAATAGTTTTGTCTCTACCACACCACTTCCGCGTCTCGTGTGAATAAATAGGACATCTAGTGTGCCTTTATATCTACTTTCATTGGTATCCTTGTAACCACTCACTCACGGCATGTGTTTGAGCTCTCGATGCAAGCCAGGAAATGAGCTAAGTGCGACCACAGAACATATACTTTTTATATAAGCGCCGCGAGTGCGATCGTAATAACACAGTCGCTCGGCTTGCGTGGGGACATTTCTAAAATGGGTCCAAAGAGGACCTTTGAATTTGTGCATTAACTATTCTCAAACTCTAGCTATGCCCGCGAATTCATTTGCGTTTACTTAAGTTTTAGGTCATACCTTGAAACCTAACCATAATATACATGTGTCGAGATAAAAATATCGTATCATTGATGTTGTTATAAGCTATCGCCATCCCAAATTTGACCAGAAATCCACCTAGTCGTTTTCTGGTGATAGTCAAACAAACAGACATACAGACATTCCATTCCAAAATTTGCAGAATCGGCCCAAGTTCCGAAAATAATTTCGCCTACAATTTCGAAAATGTTTAATGCACAGCCAAAATAATTCAGTTGTAAGTACCCAAGTAGAAATAGCACTAAAATTTTGATAGTAGATAATTAATTGAAAGGGATTAAATGTGTATCTTACAAGTTTCAATAACATTGAAGACCAATAGAATTAAGAAGATCTATAAATCTATGCGAAGATCATAAATATTATTCATGCGGTCCAAAACACACTATGAATAGGTATATTCATTTCTTATATTTACGCGAATACTAATGGAAACAAATCCAATTATACGGATTTTATCGCGATTTTTTTATTTTCTTTACGTACGTGACTATGGTTGCTGTAAAGCAGCCGAAATGTCCGGCTGCTTTACAGCAACCATAGTCACGGGAGGACCGAGGTGTCAGACGGGAATGTAGAGAACACAAAAAGAACGCGATTAAATCCGTATAATATGTTTTATTTCAATATGAATACGTAGTCAAAATATACCACCCCGGTTTGGCACGGTCACGGTTCCACTGGCAAGAAACTCCATGGTTAATCCTCGCTCCAATTCAGATAACTGGTAGGTTAAGTGGAGAAAGATAAGATATGATGTCGCATTTGGTTTTCGTAAGCTATCAAAATTGCCTCCAGCGTTGTTACCACAATTAAACTGATCCGAAAGCTTAGAGTCGACCGAAAGATTTGCGGATCGAAGCTTCGCTTATCGTACAAGTTTCAGGTATCACTGAAACATATTTTTATGGTAAAATAGCTTCTAAGCGTTATCTATACAAATAAATAAAATTGGAGTGTCTGTTTGTAATATTAAAATAACCGCTTTTTAAGTGCATTTGGATGTATACACGGTACATATACCAAAACAATTTTTTTTAAATTTTTGTCTGTCTGTCTGTTTGTTCAGGCTAATCTCTGAAATGGCTGGACCGATTTTGACGGGACCTTCACTAGCAGATAGCTGATGAAACAAGGAGTAATTAAGGCTACTTTTATTTTAGACTAGCTGTTAACCGCGACTGCGTCCTCTTTTTGTTAAATACCACGCGGACGAAGTCGCGGGTAACAGCTAGTTACTAATATATTTAATGGTAGACAACGTTCATTTTAATAATCTTATTGCACTTTCCGTCCGTTTATCCTTCGCTATAAATGGGGATTATAGTTAAAGGGTTGTTAAAGTTGATGAAAACTTTACGGCATGCAATAAAGCTGAATTGAAACGGCTGGCTCTACGAGAGTATCATTGATCCATTTGTGTCGGGGTCAGTTATGTGCAACCGCTATTACTGTAATTGACCTACTGTTGCATTTAGCCTTCAAGTTGCACTAAACACTGCTGTTGTCGTCAGTTCTGAATTTTTCTCTATCCATTTGAATTTGCATCACGGGAAAATTACCAGCTGGACTGGAGAGAAACTTGGTAAGATGACAGCTTATAACAATATCCATACCAAACTAGGGTAATTTTTGTTACAGAAAATGATTTTGCTTCTTTCAGAATAGCCAACAGCGGTAACTTTAAGGTGATCACGAATCAGGAAAACTTCGAATGTTGAGCTTATAAGCCGGGTCACGATACTTTTGTATACCGTGAAATGGAAGCAGGAATATTCCGAGATATTAAAAATACTAAAGTACAACGTCGCGGACACAGATATGGGTGCCTACCTAAATTGAATACATTGTTAGGTACCTATAGGAGCGCGTCAAGCGGCGCCATGGCCTTCACCGGTGACTCCAAGCCCGTAACAATATATCTACCTACCTAAAAACTTGTTTCGATTTCATTAGCTCCTAGGAAGTAGAATAAATCAGTAAGAAGTTATTAAACAAACGCTGATCTATATATATAAAACAAAATCGTGTTAGTACACCATTTATAACTCAAGAAAATGTGGGCCCCGAATAGCAGAATGAGTATTAAAACATGAGAAAGATTCAATTAAAAAATAATAATAAAGATAATTACTATTGTCATACATTTGTTTTCCATGCGGTACGAAGTTCGCCGGGATAGCTAGTTTAATATAAAATGATTTAAGTAGGAAGGTAGTAACTTACAATATTATAATATAACCGCGTTAAATCTATTGAAAGGTTTATATCTCTACACCTATAAATAAATAAATAATGTCATGTTCGTTGGTTGCTTCGTAAACGCTTCACTTGAGAACGCCTGCACCGATTTGGAATTATTTTTTTCTAAATGTTTTCAATAATCCGAATAAGGTTTTTGTGAAATAACTATTTAAAAAGTTGACCGGAATATTGGAAAATTCGGGATAAAATGGAAGTGCTATTTCTATGATTTTTTTTAATAAATTCAAGACGAAATTTATTGGAAATAGTACTGTTATGTAATTGTGGCTGGACTATGTGTCTCTACATAAAAGATAATAAAACAATGGTGCAATAGTATATGACGCACCGCTCTACCGGACAACTGAAGCCTTGTCCTATTGTATGCATTTCCATCAGACTAGATATTAAATTCACATCGCTCAGTAACCTTTCATTATAATGCAGTGGAATTTCTTGAAAAGGTCCCACAGACAAGCTTTTTCCCTTAGTTTATTGATACTTACATTGCACATATATGTAAAATTTATATTTTATTAGCAATACTATGTCGGTCGAATGGTCGCTTTGGGAACAAGGTGTGTTCGGATCTCATTTTAAAAATGATTACTTATAAAAGTTGTGTATTATCTAATCTGTGGTTGTGTGAAGTAACACCAACCTGCACTGGGCCGGAGTGTAGGACTATCCCAAATTTCTCTCGCATTGAAAAACCAAACATTCACTGAATGTGGGTGTACAGCAGTGCACCTCTGCCTGTCTCGTCCGGGATTATTATTTCGTTCATCATTAATATATCTTATGGACTTCTTAGCTTTATTCCCACACCATATTTAATTAGAAGCATTGATTGATATAAAAAAAGATATATATTTTTTTATATTCAGGAGTGTTCCGCCGTTTTTAAGGAGAGATAAACAAAGAAAGAACACAATCTGATCGGCCAAGAGCTGTAAGATTACGCGTCTATTCATGTTGCGGGCTCAAAGTGCTGGCCTGAAAGCAGGTACCTGCCTACCTAATGGATTAGGTACGCACTTTTAGGTAATTTGAGAGGGTAGCGTATTGTGAATATAAGATAACGAGAATACAACAACACAGTGCTGCCATTAATTTACACACCTTCATTAGAATTATTACCGCTCGTTGGTTGCAATTGGCTGGTGACCTAATCACGTGACCCATGCTATTCCGTGACAGCTTGTGTCACGGAATAGCATGGGTACGTTTGTATGTCGTATGTTTATACCATGATACCTACTTCTGTTCCCAAGTCTGTGATAAACAGTATACTATCACGGTTCTAAAGCGCAAGGTGACGCGATACGACCGACCCTTATTGTCCTCCAGAAGGGCGTTTTAAATTAAACGCCTGATAATTATGCCTATTTACAGCGTTATCTGAAATGGGAATCTTATTTGAACAGCGTTGAAAACTTTGGAATATTGATTATTAGAAAATAATTATTTTAATAATTATAGTAATTACTAAATAATAGAATTAGTCATATCTCCAGTACTAATCGTCATATATGTACTTTTAGCGGAACAGGAAGATCTTCCAATTAAGCGGGCGGTATGGCTGGCGGGGCGACCGCTATGCCCCGACGGTTTTTATCGGGATCTTGTATATATGTTACGTTCTCCGAAAACTCTAATAGCGCGATTCAGGATTGTATAAAATATCGTCATTTGTTCTGAATTCCTTTGACTGCTTTAAAGGTGATTAAAGGAATTAACACAACCGAACATCGAACTTAAGAAACTGCATTTCGATGGCCCAATTGCGTAAGGGTTTCCCTTATAATATTTTTTTTTGTGAAAATGAAATACCTCCGAATCTGTTTGGTACAGCTCTGAAAAAGCATACGGGTACACTCACAAAGTAAGTATATTTTTTAAATACATATTTTGTTTCGACAACGCAATATCTAACATGACCTTTCCATAGGTTACGACGAAACAGATCCTAAATGTTTCACCTCATGAGATCACATTTACGCCATTGCGAAGTTATCCTCTCCCCATGGAGTTATTTCGTATACCTCTATAACATCGTACGAGGAAGGGCGGCAAATATTTGAAGATGTGCCTCGGTCCGATAAGGGTGGCTTTATTCACCGAATGCTCGTTTAACAGCTATAGGAGCGACGTTTAGATGCAGGCTGTAGGTAAAGGTGTTATTAGATTTCTTGGCACTTATCTACCTACCCGTGATCTTACTTCCAACTGATTGGGTTTATTCGATCTTTGGATAACGGTAGTATAATAACTGCACAGCTTAGGAACATAGAGATGGTTATTCGTATCTACATAAAATGTAAAAAAAAACATTTATGCACACGGGAATCAGCTATTGATTCCAATAAAATATATAATGATAATTAGAAGGCAATGCGATAGGCTATACGAAGTATTATTAAAAATATTTTCATCTAAATTCTAAGCTTCTTCTAGTAACATTATTGTATTTACTACCTTTAGTGGGTAGTAACAACGAAGTCTTTTGATCATAATTGAAGTACTTAGGTCCTCAATTGTTGCGTTCAAGTTTTTAATATGTCAACTTTGAAGCCTGTTAAATGAAATATAAATTTAAGTACCTCGCTAGTCACCGAGATTTTCAGTGAACTCGGTACAAATCAAACAAGGGGCGACTTACTTTCAAAGTTTATAATACCCGACACACAACCTTTTACCTTCAATACTTTGTCATCATTTTTATACAATGTGGAAACAAGTTTGTTTCTAGTTAATACGCTTCCTTATCCTATAAATATTAAAAAGATAAAGACAATTGAATATTATTTACTTATTTAACCAAGCATTCTTATCTCGAGTGTGTAGTATGCCTTCTGATATAGCGTACGTTTTATGTACGCTTTGAATTTATTTTCACTAAGTTCGGTAATATCGGAATGTATTTTATTATAAAATTTAACACGATACCCTCTGAAATTTGTGTGAATCTTTTCCGGTTAAGTAAATTCTAACTTTAGTCTCACTCAAGTCCATCAGGAAATGATTCGAAAAGGACCGGGAGCTGAATCTTAATATTCCTGAAGCCAAAAGTACGGTTGTGTAACGTAATTAGGTATATATAACGCGCTGGCTTCGGTCGTCCCTTTGAAGTCGGCGCCCAAAGTGCTGTATGGAAGGTCTGCTGAATAAATGATTGGGATTTGAGCCGCAATTTTGTGTGAACCCGGTAATAACGGAGCTATCAACACCGCTTTTGTTATTAGGACTAACGGCCTGGCCACGGGACATTCGCTGTAGCGAAAAATCGCCCGGCGCGATACGGCGAGTGCGAGTGGCGGGGCAGCAATTCGCGCGGCATCTTTTGCAGGCCACGGGGCACGGCGGCAGTCGCGATCGCCGCCGCGATCAGTAAGGACGTCCGAGAGCGAAATGTTGCTATCAAAGTTATCTCGATATTGCTATTAATAGTATTTTTGTTCAAGACATCACATTTGGAAGAGATTGTGGAGTACATGTTTTTTTTTATTACATTTGAATTTGAATTGATTTGAATAGGAATCGAGGTATAGATGAAGAATTCCACAAGAAGTATGAGAAATACAGAATGTACCCAGAAAAAAATTTAAGAAATAATTTTAAAGACTACTTTGTAACCTACTAACTAATTATTTGTACCTATAAATAAAAAAAAATCTACCTTCAGAACCTGGGATTTTTTTTTTAATTTCTTCCCACAATATCTTCTCTACATGCTTATATTTATGATGTGGGTGGCCAGACTTCCAAATAGGCGGCCTGGCTAATATTTCGGCAATAAACAGCTCCGTGTTCATAATTCGCGGCGAAAACGACTAAACAAATTTAATCGCTGCCGAGTCGCCGCGACTACCGCCCGACGCCGTGGCCTGCGCCGTACTGATTCATGTATTTGTTTCACTCGCCGGTCGCGCTGTCCGCCGCCCGCGCGATTCGCCCGGTACAAGCCGCCGGCCGCGCTGGCGATCGCCGTGCCCCGTGGCTTGCTCAGTACATTTCTATACGTTTGTTTCAATCGCAAGACGCGCCGCCGTGTCGCGCCAGGCGATTTTTCGCTATGGCGATTGTCCCGTGGCCAGGCCGTAAAGCAGTATGCAATATGGTATGGGATTATAAGGGGTTGGATAAGAGTTGTAATACAGCTGCCTGGAATATATAAATATAAAAGCAGTGAAGTATATTAATCCTAGTAGGGACATTTTGTGTGATGAGCACGAATGTTTGTACCTAAGTTATGAATGTTTAATATCTATATAAGTAATATATACTGAGTTCGCCCTCAGTCCATTGGACGGTACCCATAATACAAGCGTTGCTTAGTGTGGGACCGTATAGTTGGTGTGTTCGTCTGGCGATATTTATTTATTTATATTCGTATAAATATCCACTGCTTCCTGGAGATGAGAATGATTTTTATAGTCATATGGTTAATCCTATTATATACGTTGTTTTAATGTCACGGGAGCTTTGAAGTATAGGTAATATTATCAATCTGAAAGGAAAAGCGGTAAACAATTTTGTTACTATAATGTAATAAAAATAATAATTTTCTGTGGGCGCACACACATTTCTCAGTAATTACCACAAGGAGTAGGTACTTAATTGAGAATTACTGTGCACAATTAGTAAGGACATCTCATTATACTCCCATGATAATGTCCTAAGTCGACAGAAAATGAAAATCGTATAAGCCAATAAAAGGGCGTTTGACCCTAAAAATGCCTTATTCTTTTGTTTTTTATTTACATAGAGATTAACAAAGGCTAGTTACTAACAAAGTAGCATATTTTGTTTTGTTTTGTTTGTGGTTTATTATTCTAGCCCATTATAACAAAATCTTCATAGTCGAATTAATCACACCAAAGATTGTGCCTCCTGAACTCTAACCTTATACATCCCGAAATAAGGTAAGTGTATCAATAGCTGTGCTGCAAATTGATTGATAATTAACCACATAGGGTTAGAGAGGTCGTTAGTGGAAATTGATTTTAGCTCTATACTCTATGGACTGCGGTGCGTTTTAGTGACAGCGTTTCGTTTCATCACCATTTTCTGTTATTTAAAATGATAGAACGATGTATGAGAGTCTGTATATATCTGGCTGTGCCATGCCAAATATAATTTAATTCCACTCAATGAATTATAAATATGTATCTTTTTTATTTCTTGGGAACCCATCCATTTCTTGGACTGAAAAGGTTCTTAAATGTTGACCTAGGCTAGGCTATAATCTGTCACAATGCCAGTTTCATTAAATCTGTTAGATAGATTTCCCGTGATGCGCAAACAGACATATATATTCATAAAAATGAGGCATCCAGCCTCTGTATCGACAATAATTTACCTACCCTCCGATTATATAATAAACACAAAATATATGTATAAATGCAAATTTTCAAAGTGTAGATATTATCGCATTTTTCATAAATAAAATTTTCAAAGCGGTCCACCCAAGGTTACGTTAGTCTTCAGTGAACTTATTTTTCAAACATGACGATAGAGACAGCTCATCATTATATTTAAAAAATGTGTTCGTATCTCGCTCTCACTCACACTACTCCTCTAGTTTAACAATACGTCCCTAACAATAACCTATTGGGAGGTTTGTTCAAAACCAATTAATTGGGCTTCAAACGGGACACCATGAAGCATGACTTCTACAGACTGCTTAGGTCACACCTTGAATATAGGGTGCAACTGAAATTGTTTAAAACATATTCGAGTAGATCGTACCGATCACTATTATTTATAACATTTTAGCGGTAAAGGGAAGATCTTCCAGCCAGGCGGGTGGTATGCCTGGCGGGGCGGCTGCTATGCCCCGACGGTTATTGTCGGGATCTTGTATATAATATGTTACTTGCTCCGAAAACTCTTATAGCGCGATTCAGGAATGTGATGAGTATTGTCTATTGTTGCGAATGCGTCTGCAGCGCCATCTGTGTAGCTTGTGGTACGGTTGAAGTGGTCGCTACAACATCAATGTGTAAAAGGCTTTTGTATTGTTGTAAAAAATATTTAACACAATTTATGTTAGACTTTAATATTGGTATATGTACAGGGGACTTTAATGAATAAGGTAAAGTTCCAGAGTTGGTGCGATGCGATGATAGCCCGAGTTACGGATAAACATAGTGTGGCGCAGCATCAGTGGACCGAACTTATTTAAATTATTCTTTAGCCGCATTGGAATATCACTGCAAAGAACACATATTTACCTATTTTTATTTAAAAAAAAGAAGGACATTATTTGTTAACTTTCGCCAAAATATTTTCGTATTTTTTCACATAAAATGATTTATTACAGACCGCGTGGTATTTAACTTACTATTAATCATTCCAACTGCCTATTGAATAAAGTTGTAACTAAGTCTTTTAAGTATACATTAAGCGACGAAGTTGGTTTTAGGGAACATCCATAAAATCATCTTAATCGTAAAATATATTGACTTTAATTCTTTACGCACAAGTTATGTGGTCTATACATTATGTACCTCTTCGCGCGTATAGTATAGTTTCAAATACAATCTTGAGAAACTAACAAAAGAAAAACGTATTTATTATTTATTTAAAAAAGTTATTTTACGGGTTTCAAAGATTTACCTAAGCAAATTAATAAGACTGATAAAGACTTACTTTACTTTTAGAGAATCTTTATCCTTCATCAATGCCTGAGTTTAACATGTTTAATCTTACTTAGAGTTGAACTCATGACTTTACTGAATATATAAAATTGGTTCATTCAACTGCACAAAATTTCTGGAATAATATGAATGAATAAAATTTAGTAAGTAATCTTTGGTACTTAATATTTACAAAAAGTGTAAAAAATTTGGCCCATGCGCTAGCGAATGTGTGGATTTAGAAAAGAAATTTAAAAAAGTTGCCATATCCAAATTCTGACAACACAAAGATTTTACAAAGCCGCTAAAGAAGCGCAGGTTGCAGGCTTAGTACACCCTTTCTGAATCACGCGGTATACACAATAGAATTATGATTGTTTGTTGTTTTTATTTATGACTAAATTTGGAAAATATTGGAGATCGTATTATAACATCCAGCATCATTGAAGTTAAACAAGTAACCTGTGTATACCTACAGTGTGTGCGCTTCAAAAGGATTTTTGCTTTGAGATATGAGCTCGGACCAAATACCAAAATGTGGACGGGAAAAGCCGTGATGATTATTTAAAATTAATTTGGCAACACAATGAACCTACTGTAAAAATAATACTTCACTCAGTTGAGGTCGCGTTCCGATACCATGATAGAGTCAAGCAAAGTTTGAAATAAAAATTTTTATTACCTACTCTAAGTCTAATGAAATAAATGATTTGACTGAACGACTGACTCGAAATAAGTAACTAGAATCACGTTCCTTAGTACACCCCTAGTAACTCGATCAATTAGTCTTTATTGTCGGTTTCGACTTTATTTCGTCCTACGCGCCGCGAAACATGTATCGCTATGAATGAATGTCACGACCTCAATTTCTAGTCTCATAAATAACAGGTCTTTATTGGAATGATAAGCCCACTTTTGTCCTAGAAATAAACCACTTTTTCGTTTTAATAAACGCTATAAGTTATCTAAATAATTTTGCAATTTTTCCATAATGTCCAATGAATGCGTTTGTGTACGCTGCAGCTTATCAGTACAGCCTATCAGCATAGCTCACACTATGTATCCTGTAAAGCAAAAGTGTACCTAAGTGTATTTAAAATAAAAGCCAAAGACAAACTATAGCAAACCGCATAATTTATTTCTTTATAAATTATTTCAATTCGTCTTCTCTGAGTTAATTAAGTCGGGTGCAGATATTAATTAAAATTAGCATATCAAATTGGAGCAAATTTATATATGTCAACTGACGAGCCTGTTTTGTCAAGACGTAGAAAAATATATACCCATTAAGAGTAGGTGCACAAGAAATATTCAGTAACAGAAATATGCAAGTACTCGCCACAAGCATCTCGATTAAGTGGTGGACAGAGGCTTGCTATTGATTCCAGTAGTAGCCAAGCCTATCTGGGATTTGTAACAAAAAACCTTTTACTGTAAAAGAAATAAATAAACACTTTTCCGTCACAAGAATAAGCATCTTACGTCAATTTATATTTAAACAAAAAACAATTCGTATTTTTACATCCCCGAGCACAGGCAGTAAAGCTTTGGCTCAGTATGACTGACACCACGGCTGAGACTGCGCCTTACAATTTGCTGTTATTACCAGTGAACCGATGGGTTTTACTACCCGCGCAGTATCGTGGGCAAATGAGATGGATTCATTGATTCGGATTTATTATTTTAATAATAGGATTTTTTATATACTTATCGACATCCTTTATGTGTAAGTTATTACAGTAACTAACACAAAATCTTTTATATAGAGCTGAGATTTGGATGATCAAAGCCGCGGATAGGCAAAGAGTCGACGCTTTGGAAATGTGGTGTTGGCGTCGCTTGCTTGGGATTCTAGACCGCTAAAATGTCTTGATCTTAATTCTTAATATAAATAAAAATAGAGGAAACACAATGTCTATCCTCAACCTGCCTACAACTCATTGCTCGTTGAATTGCCGTTAACTTGGAACGGCCGATTGTGAATGGGCAAGTCGTGGGTAAAAGACCAAGAGGCCGGCGTCCGAAACGATGGTCGGACCAAATAAAGCAACGAACTGTGATGCCTGTCAACGTTGAATCGTTGGCAAACTAAAAGGAGTCACGATCCTCAGCAGTGAGGCACCCATCAAAAAGAAGATTATTAGAGGATCGGTGAGTGCTGCTTTAGGATGAATATGAGAAACAAATGGGGGGAAGAGGAACCCGCCACTGACCCTCGGCTTGTCAACTTTTTCAATTATTAACCAAACAAGTTGATAGAAAATTAAAGAAGCCAGCAACACCGAACTTCTCTAAGATTTTAGTCGAGATACTGTCTGTCACGAGTGTGGGGACCCCAATTAATATGCAATTCTCCTTATTAAATAGAAAGATCAATATTTGGATGACTAAACTTTCAAAGCAAAACTTTGTATTTGGGCTACACCGACACGCCTGTGATGGTAGACGGATAACTTGATGACATATTTGACTTATCAGCTTTTCCCAGAACTTTTGATCTACTTTTCGACTTAGAAATTCTCCAAATTGGTTAAAGCAAACCAACGTTCGTGGGAAGGCCTTCAAAGTTACAATCATTATACAATACAGGCTGACAAATTCGGTCACATTGCTGGAAATCATTATGTTATTCCATTGACCTCAGCACGACATTTAAGCTCGACTTGAATATTAAGCTAGTTCGATGTAACTTATATTTTCTAAAGTAGGCCAACGTGATAGACTAGCCTTAATATAGCCTGAATTTCAGGAAGAGAACCGAAACCCTCAGTACGGCTGACAAAGGTTGAAGTATAAATTATAAATCGGTTACGCGTAAATCGCATTAGTCCTCACAATAACAATACCTTTGGGTCAGTATATTTTTATTGACACTCAATTTGATGCGGTATTATTCCTTGTTTAGTCAAATATTCGTCCATTTGTGTATATTTTTAATCTTTTTAAATGCTTTCGCATATTTCGAGAAGGGTATTAATCAATATTTTATCTCTATATTTTGGGGTCGAGTCACCTTCGTCCGTAGGAGAATTAAGTACCCTCGAAATACCCTACACGTGACCCTGGGTGGTGCCAACCAGGTGACAACTCTACTGGTGGTAGGCTTCGGCCGTGGCTAGTCACCACCCACTGAACAAAGCCATGTCGCCAAGCGGCCTAGCCGTGTTCCGGCATGATGTTCGGTGTTGCCATTCATGGATGGCGGGTCAGATCAGTTGCGCTGCATGTGCCTAGTGAATGTAGCGTCTCGATCTACTGCCGCCTTCCTACCTAGGCAAGTATGCTCCATCGTAGATCTCATCGTCACTTACCATCAGGTGAGATCGAGATCAAATACTTGCCTATAATGTAATAAAAAAAAATAAAAAAAAATCTATCCCAAAAAAAACTGTGTATAGCTGTGAACTTCTTAACCAAATAATAAAGTTTGAACTGGTGACCTTTGATTTGTCGTCGTATTAATTCTTATCACATTTTAAATCAAAGTGACTATTTGTATGGCAACAAAGTAATTATTGACACAATTTATGAGGTGCCTCAAAGGTTATAAAGTTCTTTCCGAGGCCCTCTTCATGATTGACCTATGTTCCCTTGAAAACCTCTTATAGTTTCAGATAAAGTCAGAGATACGAGGACAATTGAATTGCGACAGGTAAGATGTAACAGCTAAGGCAAATCATTAAAAGGGTTATGAATTAGTCATTCATCAGCCGATAGACGTCCCCTGCTGGACATAGGCCTCCCCCAATATCTTCCACACATCACGGTCCTCCGCCACTCGCATCCACCGGCTTCCTGCGACGCGTGCTACACTACGTCTTTCCGATTCGTGGTCGCCATTCTAGAACCTTTCTGCCCCAACGGCCATCGGTTCTGCGAGCTATGTGCCCTATGAATTAGTGTACAGTTGAGAATAATCAAAAAGTTGTCTTTACTCTCCTTTGACACCATTGAGACGCGACGCAGCGCGTGCCACAGAATATGCACGTCTTCGCGACGGTTCCAATACTCTTAATGGCGCGTGACGGTACGATAGGTTCAGACTAATTTGGGTATCTATTATTTTTTATATGTGTACTACATACATTACCCAATGTAAACATGATTAAATCGTTAATTAAATCAATTCTACACGTTAAATTCGTAATACACAAACAAACAGAAAATTACTCTTCAATTCAGCAGCGTTGATTTCAAAAGGGCCAATAAGGGTTGTAACAGATATGGCATATTTTCGGCGCGAAATGACAAAAGTTAAAAAAAAAACAATAAAACATGACTTGCATGGAAATGCTGACAAAAAAGTTCTGTTTCAAATTCTCCTTGTGCGTCGGGTCCTCTCGTTCTAAGTGGAGAAAGACCCACCATAGAGCGTGAGTAGCACCATAGAGTGAGTACATTAAATACGAATAGCTTGGAGCGTGTTTTCACCTTAATCTCCCATCTTTATGTTATCTTAGACCGCTCTACGAACTGCCAATACGGCTCTGAATACCGCCGCTGCGTTAAACGGATTCTATTCTGTCTGAATGCAATTTCAAACATCCTCTCGTAAGATTCTCCTGTGTTGCTTTGTAATTAAAAAGAACTTCATACGGTAGTAATAAAACGCGCGTTCCCTATAAAGAAAACCTACCTCATGTACCATTGCCCTTATCGGTTGGTTTTTCGTTAATGAGTTTCTGGATAAATACATTAACAAACCAATGTTAATCAACAATATATCATCCGCGTAGACCAAACGTAAATCATTTTTACCATTATTTCCAGAGTTTTAAGGTTTTATTTAGCGTGTCTGTCTAATGAAGGGATAATATTATATAGTAAGTTATCATATCTCAATTAAAATAAATCGTTTTATACCACCGGGGTATTTGTAAAGGACGTGCATTTTATATGAACGCAATATTCTGTGTTATGATATGTTAAAACAATTTATTAAATAATGTTAGCTCTCGAAATTATAAATGATATTTGGCAATTATCGAATGTGTATCAGCAAACCAAATATTTTCGCGATTTCGTATGTATGGATTTTTTTGCCCCAGTATATAGAACCGGCAAATTTGATTAAAATCTACTTCGTGAATTTTGGTAAGTATATAATTTGTCGCAACCCACCTTAAAATCATTACAATCTTTTCAAAAGACAATGCCGCTATCATCCCCGTCACGAACGGGCGAGTAATCGCTCAGCGCTTAGTTGCTAATCTTAATTGAATAACGGTGCAATTAATCATGCTAATTGCTTGTCTGCACGCTGCAGCCATTCCACTGTCACCTTTGAAAGGTGAGGGAATCAAAATAGGATAATGCCGAATTCATTAATGATTTATCGTACAAAATTATTTCTTTAGCTTTAATAGTAAGGGATAATAAAATAATATTAAAATAACTTACGAAGCTCCAACGCCCGTATCCGATTTCGGATCTCGAAACATTGCGGCCGAAATGATATACATATTCCTTTGCTATTTGGTATTCCTTTAGCGGACGTTCTACACGCGTCATCTATTTTTGCCACAAGGTCTTGTATATACTACTGCTGGGTAATGAGCCTTAATCAATATTCCTATAAAGTCCTGTTTTCGCCAAGTGTATAGAGCTACATTTTGTTTGTGGTGACAATGTATGAGCGAGCCCATTGTGATTCACCAGGCAAGACTTTTGGAATAAATTTACTCAAAGATTTCATTTTATTTTGCATACATCCAACACCAACTCTTTACCCGGTCTAAGAACATAAGCTCGTCAACACATTAAAATAATACAGTCCTCGGTACTTACTGTTTCATGAGTTTATTCCGTAATTTCCTTTTCCATAAGATTACGGACTCAAGGGGCGTATTTGAGAAAGTCTGAATAGTAATATAAATGGTTACATCTTACATTGAAGCGTGCTTCAGTGTCAACTCCAGTCACACTCCAACGAAACTACACTGGACCGGAAATATATGTGAAACTACTTCGGCCAGAATATGGTATAACTTATTTTCGACTTCATCTGCATTTATATAGGCCCTTGCTAGGATGACGGCGAAACAGATTGAAGTTATGTACAATATTTTGGCCTACAACTTTCTTGAGAAAGGTTCATTAATACAAGGTACTTTATGATATAAATACGTAACCCAAACTTACCTAATCGAAATTTAATATCATCCGTTTGTAACTAGAATTTGTCCATAGCGCTGCCCGCATCACCAGTTAGGCTCAGCAGCTCTACCCCCAATGGTCATAGCGTGATAATAGTGTAACCTTTTGCATCTATCTAGAGGCTATTTAATAGTGAAATTCCCATCGAAATTAATCCATCAGTTTTACCGTGATGATCAAACAAACAGACACGGAGAAGAGTTCTAAAACACTTATTCTTTATCAGTAACCTACAGGAATTATTAAAAATGATGTACACAGATGCTTTTTATCATCGATGTACAGGCGGCCCAGGTTACTGCTACTGGTACCTATAGATAATAGATAAATAAATAAATTAGTATAGATACTCTTTTAATCACTGCTTGTAAAATAAGCCAATAATTTATCTGTCTTTCAAAATAAACATACTCGGTAAGTTTAGCTTATTTCTATTTTGTAATAAACTATGAGACTTTCAGGTAGTAAATCTAAAGGAGCTTGGCTACCTTACTGACGGTAAGATGGAATACGGTACGCCCCGCCCCGTACACAACTACCGCGGTTCCAGATGTCAGTGCAATGTCGTTTTACTCGGTATTGTTGTCGTGATAAAATAAAATATATACTCACTTTACGAATTCCATTCACCCCATTTTGCTTTACAAACAATACTGCACCGATAAATCAGTAGCCGGCGTAACCTCCACACACGATCAAGGAAACCTTTTCAGATTATTCCCTTAATGTGGGTTGGCCATGTGTACTTTCATAAGTAAGCAAGTGAACGGCGCCATGGAGAAATCGTTGTTTACCTAAATCGTTTGAAGATATAGACGACAATTTAATGCGCCGTCCCTGGCTCAAGGCCTAATCTGAAATCGATAAATCAATTAACACTCAATTTCTCATTCTCATAGAAAGATTTGATGTGATACACTCACCAACATTTCGCGAAGGTCACCTCCGCTAGGGATTCGTCCATCATTCAATCATCATCATTACGACGACAGCTAAGTGTAGTGGTTTGTACGTAGGCCGGCTAGATCTCCGGGTGGTTGCAGGTTCGCTTCCCGCCTGGGCAAATTTCGGAAACGATATTTTCGTAATTTACCCTGGTCTGGATGTCACTGGGATCGGCCCCAGTCCATTGTACGGTACCTATATTACAAGCGTTGCTTAGTTTGGGGCTGTACAATTGGTGTCTTCATCTGGCGATATTTATCTATTACTACAGACGGTAGAAGTGAAGTTAACACAAAAACCAGATTAAAGTAATTAAGTATTGCAATAATAAATGTGCGAATATACAAAAAGTAATGAACATTTCATATAACATTCGTCTACTTTAATAAATCGTGTTCAAATATGCGAAGCGAGGGCTCGCAAATAGTAGAACAACTGTAACATTGGATTCCTGAAAAATACCTTTTCTGTGTAAAACGTTCGGCACACGAACAATAGCCGCTCTGTTAATTTGATTCTGAGCTAGTTTTTTCATTTAAATTCGGTACAAATCTGTTTTTCAACTGAAAACCGTTTCAATTTATGTTTTTTCAACGTAATGTTGGGTGTAGTGGACCGCTACTGCATTTTCAGAATATTAATATTTAACTGAACATTGAAGAATCCAAATTACTTAAGTAGGTAGGTACTTATAAAACAAGTTTTCATAACTTGGCACCTGATTAGTAGCTGAGGATAATAAAAACAGGTTATTATTATTTGCTCATAAGTTTTAACTATGGTGTTCCAACAAATGATGAAATAATAAGCTAAAGATCGAACAGATTCCCATTAAATATTGCAATATGTGCCTATATGAAGAGTAACATGAAATCTGTAACTGCTCTCAGATGAACAAGCCAAACGATATCCTGGAGTCGTAGCCCAAAACCACATCAAAGGTATCGGAACATCAATGGAATTCGTTCCAGTCCGAAATTGGTTTAAGTGTCCTACCGATTCATATAGCGACTAGTTCGTACGTATTCAAATGGAGGATGCTCTAGAATCGCGAGTGAATGTTGTTTGTCTATACCTACTATTTTTTTTATTTTCCGTGGATTCGAGATTTATGCTTCGTACGTTTCACAAAAGGTTTGAAAGTGTTACATGACTAGTATATGGTATTCATTAGTTATATCCTAATCTAAATAAAGTATATCTGTTTCTTGAAATTGAGAAAAAAAACAAAATGTGTTTACGCCTTATATAAAAAATCGCGGAATTCGTGACCAACCTAGTGTAAAATTCAACTAGCCGGGAGTATGTTGCTCGCTGATAATAATACAACAAAGCACTTTAAACTGTTTACTTCAAATATTATTATATATAAAACTTAATATTACGAAATGCTTGAATCAAAAACATGAATGACAGAATGAATGACAAGAGTGCCTCCTCGCGACCGACCATCGACAAAAGGTCAAGCACGAGTCGCACAGTTGTATCGTTTAGAAAACATTGGCATAATACATTGACTATGGAATAGATAATGTAAAATACCTATTTGATTACATTCGGCCAATTCTGACCATACACGCGTCCTCGCGTGATGCAAACACGCTTACAAAATTATGAAATAATTATTACAAGACATACAGTTATTAGGTGACTACCTACTAATTCGGTAATGTGTACTTACAATTATTTGTGTGCCAAAAAAAAAAAAAACAATTTAATTAATCATTTATCCATACATGTTTTAGTCACCTATGTTTGTAATTAAACCAAATTATTCTTCATGTGAATGTTAATCATGTTATTACACAGACTATAATAATTACATACAGGTTATAATTATTATGAGACAAAAAAAAAAAAAAAAATATAAATGTAATACACTCTATAGTTCAATGTTCTATTTAAATTCACCAACTATCACGGCGTGAAATAAGGTCTGCGCCACACCAGGGCACACGTGTCGGTACGAAAGCTTCATGGGCGCACCATACCACAGCGCGTGACGCGCCACGGCACGTGCATCACCACGACACTCGCCTCGCAGTGAACTGTACTATCTCATAGCACACGCCACGCAGCGACGCATACAGCTGACCTAAACGCCACGAGGGCTAGACGCCACGAGGGCTAGACGCCACGAGGGCTAGACGCCACGAGGGCTAGACGCCACGAGGGCTAGACGCCACGAGGGCTAAACGCCACGAGGGCTAAACGCCACGAGGGCTAGACGCCTCGAGGGCTACACACGCCACGAGGGCTACACACGCCACGAGGGCTACACACGCCACGAGGGCTACACACGCCACGAGGGCTACACACGCCACGAGGGCTACACACGCCACGAGGGCTACACACGCCACGAGGGCTACACACGCCACGAGGGCTACACACGCCACGAGGGCTACACACGCCACGAAGGCTATACACGCCACGAGGGCTACACACTTAATAAACTTTAAATATTAATAACACATCACACATTATTTAACTTATTCCGTAAGTTGACATAGTAATAACAATCACGTACATAAAACAATCTAAATTAGCATAATGTGCACAATCATTATAACAATAATTTTGAGTAACATAATTATTGTTTAATCAGAGTCACTCGCTACTAGATCAGTAGAAAATACAAGCCAGGGGTGTATCTTATCTACCGCATAGACTCCTCGATACATAGGTTTACCGGGTTTTTTAGTAATTGGCGTGTCCTCTATCTCATACCTGTCGTTCTCTAATACTTTAATAATTTTGTACGGTCCACTACATTTCGGCTGTAATTTTTTACTTTGACCAACTAACCCGTAAACTTCCTTCTCGATTCGTACCAAATCACCAACTCTGTAATTGTGTGCCACCTTTCTACTTTTGTCATAACGCTCTTTTTGCTTTTTCTGTTCGATAGCTACTCTCTCACAAACATTCGCTCTTATATCATCCCGATTTTCTAATTCTTGCATTTCGGATACTACAGGATTCATTATACCATCTGATACGCCAGTTAGTGCCGTACCGAATAACACTTCAGCTGCTGATTTTCCAGTAGCTTTGTTAATTGTATTATTTAGACCCCACTGAACCCGAGGTACCATAACGTCCCACTCATTATCAGGTTTATCGTGATTACTAGCGGTAAGAGCATCAACGATCGAACGGTTGTACCGCTCTATTTGCCCATTCGCTCGGGGCGTAGCTACCGCGTTTAATATGTGCTCAATACCTTTTAGCCCTATAAATATTTTAAATTCATGACTAGTAAAACTAGTACCTCTGTCCGTGATTAAGCGGCGAGGTACTCCGAATAATGAAAAATATTCTTCAAATACGTTAATAGTAGTTTTACTTTTACAATTCCTGACCGGTTTTATATATATGTACTTAGTGAAGGAGTCTATAATAGCCAAAATATAAGCGTTTCGTTTTTTACTTAACGGGAACGGTCCGCAATGATCGGCATGCAATGTATCGAAAGGCTTATCTGGTTTCGGTATTGGATGGAGCATACCTTCTTTTGGACCGCCCGGTAATTTGTTATGCGCGCAATGTAGACAAGCTTTGCAATACTTTTTGATAAAGCGACGCATGTTTTTGAACCAATAGACCCGACGAATTCTATCATACGTTTTATCAAACCCGAAATGCCCAAGTTCATCATGGTTGCTTTTAACAATCTGCCATCTAACCAATTTGGGTACAACCCACAACATGCTGACGTTTCCATCTTTTTTACACACGCGGTACAATCTGTTATTCTTTATTACAAAATTAGTTTTGATTTCTACAACGTTGTCACTGTCTGGATCATTCAAAATATCAATAATTCTTCGTATTTCATCGTCAGCTTGTTGTACAGTATGTAGCCAATTTTCATCAACACTTGTTTTAATCAACGCACAATCAATACCGAAAATGTTCGCATCATCGTCACGAGATGGCGGTTCTTTTGCATCGATTGGATTCCGGCTCAGGGCATCCACGTGCGCCATTCTGGCTCCTGGCCGATACTCAATCGTAAAATCATACTCTTGCATGGCAATCCACCATCTCGCTACTCGCGGAACCAAATCCTTCTTAGTCATTGTGCTTCGAATCGCGTTACAGTCGGTTACTATTTTAAATGAGACTCCAAGAAGATATACTCTAAATCTGTTAAGGGCCGTGATGACCGCAAGAGTCTCCAGCTCATACGAATGGAACTTTTGTTCCTCAGGAGAAGTTTGACGACTATAATAAGCAATGGGTTGTAGGCCCTTACCAGCATCTTGTAACAATATAGCACCCACGCCCAACTTACTTGCGTCTGTATGAACTTGAAGTTGAGCTTGGGGACTATACAATGCTAGAACAGGCCTACTAATGAGAATATTCTTTAACATATTAAAAGCTGCGATCTGTTCAGGTCCGAAACGCCATGGTTCATTTTTTTTTGTAAGAACAGTAAGTGGCCTAGCAATAATTGAGAAATTACACACAAATTTACGAAAATAGCTCGCCAATCCAACAAATTGACGAACTTCGTGAACGTTTCTTGGTACAGGAAACTTTTTTACAGCCTCAATCTTATGGGTTCCAGGTCTTACGCCATCTTTGGAAATTTCATAGCCCAAATATTCAATATTTTCTTGAAAGAAAACACACTTTTTAAGGTTTAAAGTTAGTTTCGCATTTCTTAGTAGGGTAAAAACTTTCTCAAGCTTATCTAAGCCCTCAAGTATAGTCTTAGATGGCACCAGTAAATCATCCATGTACGCCAACACCAAATTTTGGTTCGCACCGTGAAGCATCGCATTAATCGCTCTTTGGAAAACACTAGGTGCATTCGCTAAGCCAAACGGCATACGATTATATTCATATAGACCATCCGGGGTGATGAAAGCTGTGAGATGCTTGTACTGTTCGGCGACGGGAACTTGATAATAGCCTGAGGCTAGATCGAGGCTACTAAAAAATGCGTAATCTCCTAAACTATCCAACTTATCCTCTATACGAGGAAGAGGGTATTTATCTTTAAGTGTCTTTCTATTTAAAGCGCGATAATCTACGCATAATCTCTTTTGGCCATTTTTCTTACTAACTAAGAGTACTGGGCTTGCGTACGAGGATGAACTTTCCCTTATTATACCGTTTTTTAAAAGATCTTCTATTATAATCGAAAGTTCACCTTTTTCCTTTATTGACATTCTATAAGGGTTATACACTACTGGCAATTCGTCTTTTAACTTTATGACCATCTCGGTAAGATCTGTCTTACCAAGTTCAGATAAATTAAGAGCGAAACAATCACGATATTGTTCCAATAATTTATTAAATTTTAAGGAATCTTCATTACTTAATGCCGCACCAATTTTGAGATCTTCCGATGGCAAGGGATCTTTATTTTTATTATCAGTCGTCGTAATTCGTACATAGGCCTCATCAATTTCACTAAAATCATGACCTCTAGCTATAGTACGATTTTTATCAAGCAATAAGTTATTATTAGTTACATTAGATACCATAATAAAACCCTTATTGTCATTAAAACTGTATATACCGGGCAGTATAAAATATTTACTATTAATATTATTGCAAAAATTTACTGGCACATATAAAGATTTCGACAAGTCGAATGAAGAATACACCTCTACTGGAGAAGTAGTATGTGGCCCCACACTAACATTAGCCACTGTAATCAATGCATGTTTAGTTGTAGGTTCAATACAATCGCTACTAGGTGCTTCGCAAAACACTAAATCTTTTGAAGTTTTATACATAACAAGACATGGTAACTCAGTAAAAGTTTGACCCACTATTAAATCACATGGCATATATTGATCCGCAACTACAATAAGATCAATGTTAACTTGGATTTGGTCTATTTCAATAGAGCCCTTTTTTACTAAGCCTAATGGTTTTACACTGGCATTACCAAAGCCTCTAAGATTCGGTAGGTGTGCATTATTCTCCCACTCACCAAATATTTCTTTGGCAACAGACTCTTTCACCAACGTACAATTACTTCCTAAATCTATATACGCACTCTGTGAGCGACCATCAATAAGAACCTTTTTAAAGTATTTGTCATTATCTGTCATAGTTGCCTGAATACGCATTACGTTGCGATCTGTGATCTTTGCGTAGGGCTGTGAAGCAAGGGTCTCAGTACCACTAACAGACGCTAAATTCGAATTTGGTTTATTTCGACAATCTTTACTCAAATGACCAACCCTATGACAGACATTACACCGTTTCATAGGTTTGGTACATCTAGATCTAATGTGACCAGGCTCACCACAATTAAAACAAATAATATCAGACTTATGCCCTTCCACCGCACCAGGGACGAACGGAGTTTGAGTTGGTTTCACATCTTTCGTCCAATTAGTTTTACGTCTAATAGAGGCATAGTTATCATTTTGCGCCAACGTCCTTAAATAGGAAAATAGTTGGTCCGGTTCTTCAAATCTGCACGCATTAGCACTCATCCTAACAAATTTGTCATCAATACCATGGACAAGGCAACCGACTGCTTTTCGTCCTGAGATCTCACATTTATTTATTAAAATCATCTTCTCGTAATAATAAATATCTAACGGCTGACCTAACTTACACCTCACATAAAGCATTCTCTGAAGTAAGTCTCCATAATTTTCCGTAGAAGGAAAAGCAGACTTCAATTTCTCCATCCATTCGTTCCAAGAAAAGAGAAGCGACGGTAAACCTTGATACCATCTCTTTGCCAAACCGGACAATTTATTGAGTGCGTAATGACAAGTCTGAGTTTCATTCCACGAATATATTTGAGAACATTCGTTAACCTTGTGTATCCATGATTCAATATTTTGTGAGCCGTCATTGGGATCGAATTCAGGTATTGGGTTGAAGTGAATTGGGAATGTTTGTGAAGTCACTATACCAAGATTATTGTTACCTTGTGCTGGAACATTACTAGACACGGGAGTAACAGATATTGAAGGAAGAGCGTTATGAACAACACTAGCGGTATTTATATTATTGTATAAAGCCGGCTCTAAAGGAGGTGTCAACGTTCGAGAACCAACATACCTTGCAGCAATGTTCGAAGTCTTTTTGCTTTTAGGCTTATTACGTTTCCGATGTATCAAATTACTATCATCACGTCGTTTAGTTTTCTTACTTTGTTTACGAGAACGAACATAACTCTGGTTAGACGATGACGTAGATAAGCTATTATCAGATGAACTAGAATGACGTCGATGATGACGTTTACTATCACGCTGCTTACGTGATCTGGACCGCTTATGCGACCCCATAGCGAAAAACGAATACACTTAAGATATGCAGTAAATATGAGATCAATCAAAAATGTCTATCAGTAAGACAATAGTATCAAAACAACACAGAAAAATCACTTACAATATTCAGTTACTATACCTATACTTAAAACGAAACATAAATTTCTACCAAAAAAAAAGAACATAACAACACTACACTACAGTAAAAACGTTAAGTAATCGTACTGGTGATACCCTTATTTATAACACAAAATATGATGCTTTATTTAGGATACAGTTATCTATCTTTTTGTTTTTTTTTTTCTTTTAACTGATCGTATACTGTCCACAGATGAACTTCAACTTTCGAATGCAAACTATGTCAATCACTTCCAAATTTCACTATAGTTAACGACTTGCCCTTCATAAGGAAACTGAGGATTGCATCAGATTCGAATGATAGAAAAGTAATTGTAATTATTTTTTTTTTTTAAACCATATCTTCACACAGTATCTTTAAATCACACCTTCACATTTTATCATAAACTAAAATTCACGTATAGGTCATAAAGTATCTTCAGGAAGCATGTATATATTATTTTTATTGTACGCAAAATATATGCAAAATGTTTCTGTTTGAAAATGCACTGACCTTCGCGCTTCGGCTTCTAAAGTTAGGTGTGCGTGGTTGATCCCACTTCTGATTGTAAAATTCAACTAGCCGGGAGTATGTTGCTCGCTGATAATAATACAACAAAGCACTTTAAACTGTTTACTTCAAATATTATTATATATAAAACTTAATATTACGAAATGCTTGAATCAAAAACATGAATGACAGAATGAATGACAAGAGTGCCTCCTCGCGACCGACCATCGACAAAAGGTCAAGCACGAGTCGCACAGTTGTATCGTTTAGAAAACATTGGCATAATACATTGACTATGGAATAGATAATGTAAAATACCTATTTGATTACACTAGTAAGTATTGCAAATACTTTTGTCAAATAGCCACGCATTTCTACGTCTCACAGTTTTACAGCGTTTAAAACAAAAAACCATAGGATCAAGTTATTTGTAAATTTACTGAAATTTTGTAGTAATATTTATATTCATTGTACAATATTAGTATGGATTACTGTAGGTAGGTATATCCAACGCGCTCTAGGGTGTATCTATTTGTTATAACCGCGTACCTAAGAGCAGCATTAAATGTCAATATCTACTGTACGTGCGCGAGTTGACAGCAAGCGCGGGAGCATCTCTCTCCGCCGCCGACCACACACCTCGCCTCGCACGCCTGTAGTGTAGTGCTGCCCTTAACTTTCGAACGCGTCTCGTCCTTTGTTAAACGTTAAAATTTTAAAAATACTATTTGCCCTTCTTATTTTAGTTTACATGATATCACCAATTATTTCGCAGCAGAACACATTCTTCACATCTGCATTCAACTCGTGCGGATCCCTACTGTATAAATGCTATGAATTTCTTGGTAATTAAATGTAGGTTCTTTCACTTCGTTTTTTTTATCATTTTTAACTGAAGATTTTTTTTGGCGGGAGATAGTTAACACGTTGAGTGCGGTGCCATTTTCAGAGGACTTTCAGCCAGTGCGTTAGAGACCTATTCGACCTCATAACCGAGCTTCACTGTAGTGCGTATGAGACCCAATCCATTTCCTAAAATAAGGTATTTTAAAAAAACCCATATCTTTATCAAAAAATAAGATACAATCTATGTTCTTTCTGTAAATAATAGAGAATTAACTGTTCTATCTCAAGTTTGCTACGCATGGGGATATGAAAAGTGGGTTATGAGATATAACGAAAAAAAAATTAGGTATCCATTGGATCTCGCATCGCAACTAAAGATAGATCAGTTTGGGTTGTGACTAGTGATGGGATTAAAATAAAACCAGTTATCGATAGCTTAACTTTTTATGAAGTAATCATTTAAACATAGTAATATTGATTTCTTATATTTACGCGAATACTACACATTAAAATAAAACTAATCTTATGGATTTTATCGTGTTTATTATTTGTTTTTTACGTTCCCGTCGTTTTGGCTGTTTTACAGCAACCATGGTCACGGGAGGACTGACCATGGTGACTGTCCTTCCGTGAATGATGAATTATGATAATCCATAAATTAATTTAATTTATTTCATTAAACATAGTGAACTAAAATATACCTATTTAAGAAAAATGTTCCTCATTGAAGCATGGTAAACACATTTGTTGATCGCATTGCACACATAGTGTATTTATTCGTTTGGCTGTTTTGGATGCATCTGTGCTACTAAATGTGAGCCGTAATTTACTGTGACAGCCTGTGCAACGACTTTTTTTGCTACCACACTGACAGAATCAGAATCAGAATATTTTTTATTCACGTAGACCATTATTGTACAGTACTTATGAATCGTCAAGTTACAAAAATATTATGCTACTGCTTTACCACCCGTTCGGAACGCCGTTCCTATGGAGAAGAACGGGCAAGAAACTCCATGGTTGCTCTTTTTTTAAAATAGATCTTTTACATTTTTGAGCAATACATTGTTATAGGTATGTGAGAACAATGTAGGACTAAATATAAGAGCGTATTTTTTTTACATGGAGTGCGCAGGTACACATTATCGACATTTGAACAACACTGAGCGCGAGCTAACGGCGCCCGCGCCGCCCGCGCTCCGCTCCTTGCGTCTACGACGCCTGTGTTTTAGGAGGTCCGAAAGATCTCCTCACGCAACAGATGTATATTATTACAACTCAGTGCGTTAGAGACCTCATCCATCTCCTATTTTTTTTATTACATTATTGAATCAAACTCGCAGCGGGAAGTAGGTATGTATATTTGTCTCTGTCAAACACATAGAAATAAAGAAGTTACGACCTCCCGCACAGAGGTGGAGAACACGATTTTCGGCGCCGCACCAGCTGAAAGTTACGTTAGAGATCTTTTAGACCTCCTAACGCAGTCAACGTGTTAAGCTTATAAAGTACAGAAATCATCGCGCAAATATTTCGCTCAGGCATCGCCGCAGCAAGACGAATAACTTATAATTGGTTTTGCGATCTCGATTTTCGTTTCCGTATCAATAATAAACTTTTCACTTTTCGTACGAACGTTTTAAGAACACTGAAATATTTGTGTATTGTAACAAATTTTATTTCCATTATAATCCGCCATTGAATTAAACTGTACAATTTGATTTATACTATGAAGTTTATAGACTGTTTGAGAACTGTAATTTTATTTGTAACAAAAGTTGTCTACCTACCATCTGATTTATCTATACTAATATTATAAATGTGAAAGTTTGGATAGATGGATGGATGGATGGATGTTTGTTACTCTTTCACGCCAGAACGGCTGAACGGATCTGGATGAAATTTGGCACAGAGATAGATTATAGTCTGGAATAGCACATAGGCTACTTCTTATCCCGGTAAAATGTATGGTTCCCGTGGGATAGATTTGTTTTAATTTTTCATAGAGCAAAGGATCGACATGATTTTTGCATAGGTAGTGGTAGTTTAGGGGTCAGAAAATGACATAGGCTAATTTTTATCCCGGAAAAATGCACGGCTCCTGTGGGATAGACATACTTTTTAATCGCGGGTAATACCGCGGGGCGCAGCTAGTTGAATATAAAACATTCATGTCTTTGAAACTTTTGACAACATGAAGATATACATTTCATTTGTTTAATAAATATCATCAAAATGATACTATTGTAGCGACCTCTTCAACCTCGCCACAAGCTACACAGATAGTGCTGCTGACGCTTTCAGAACAATAGACAATTCTCAACACAATCCTGAATCGCGCTATAAGAGTTTTCGGTGCACGTATATACATGATCCCGACAATAACCGTCTGGGCATAGCGGCCGCCCCGCCAGGCATACCACCCGCCTGGCTGGAAGATCTTCCCTTTTCCGCTAAACTATATTAATTCAATATTCCAGTCGTAGCAAAATAACGAAAATTTAACGCAAGGCAAACGTTAAACTGATGCCATCCCCTCCTAACAACCTGTGTAAAGAAGAGGTGACATTGTAGCAATATCTTTTATGTTCCTGGACAAATTTATAAGGCGGAATAACAAAGAGATTTATAGTACAATTAACCCCCAAAAATCATATCAAATCCCAAAGCCGCGTGAGGTATGTGAGACCTAAGGGGACACCGCAGGACAATTAAGAGATGATTCACTACTATAACATGACGCGGGTTTTGAAAAGGGACTACCCTTCAAATTACCGGAGCCACGGAGAATAGGGCTCCAAATTGAATCTTTTGAGCTCGAAATTAGTGTTACCAATCAGGTAACCTTTGAAGTTTCTTAGACCAATAGCATGCCAGTAATCCCTTGAGGGCAGAAGAAGGGCAACATTGTGCGACCGTAATTCATTTATCATATTTGGTTTGAATGTAATGGGAGTTTACCTACTGCCATTATACCGGGCACATTGTTCTCAATGGGAGGTTTTGGGCTACTAGGATAACGTACGATTTTTGTACAGCAAGTATATATTTAAAATGAGAATCGCGGGTTTTTAACCTGCACACCTTTTTTCCAAACTAACTTGGCTATCACTGCTGCCATTTTATGTCTCTTATTTGTGTGGATTAACAAGGTCCAATGTGTTGGTATCTACATTTTGACAAACTACAGAAGTTTTAATTTCTACACCTCGTTTGTCATCGTCGGCGAACTATTATATTGTCTGGTGCATAACTGTCTCGGGAGCTGTCGGCAGCCACACAAAAGCTGATCTGCACTGCAAGTTACACCCAAAGTACATAAATAATATGCATGCGATGAGAAATTGAAGGTGGATGCAGGAAATATAATGGATGTTCTATAGCACAGATGAATCTTCGAGCACAGTTGGAGAGGAGTTTTAAAACAATTTGCAAGTAGAAAGTTTTGCAAGTAACCGATCAGCAGGTATGTTTTATGTTATACAAAAACTCACTTTACTTATAAAACATGATGGCTTCAATTGAATTTAAAAAATTACCAAAGTCTATGTCGGTTTTAAAAAGCTATTTCAAACAGCGGTCGGATGACAGTTCGATAACATTCAAAAAGCGATTGCGGAAAATCGTCCCGAGAAGTTTTTGATCCCGTTACTGCAGAGTAATCTATATTACTCTGCAGTTGAGACTCCCCGGCCAAGGGTTTTCAAGTAATCGTTTCTATCCCAGCTTCCTTGTGTCTATCCTCTTGACATATATCTGTCTGTTCGCAACACTAAAAGGTTTACACAAAGCTATTTGGGAGGGCGCCTCGCCATGTGATCACGCTCGATTTGTTACACGGTGCCGATATTTTATCACTAATGTAGGAGGTGTTTTATTGTTCGAACGAAACTGGAAATCCAAACTGAATTTCGTGATTTATTTTTGTATTGCTGTGAATCTGTCTTTGTGTTTATATAAGAAAAAAAAATGATGCTGTTTGGTGGTATGAGTATCACTTGAGAACGGCCGGACTGATTGGGGCTATTTTTTCCAATTGTCCGTAAGTCCGAATAAGGTTTATAGAAAAAAAAACAATAAAAATTTGTCCTGAAAACTGGAATAGAACATCGTCTGTCGGGTCAGCTAGCATCTAATGAATGTAGAGATTGCCAATTTGGTCCTACGCTCGCCATGGAAACGAGGGAACACAGGTTCAAACCCCGGCTCACACCGCTTGGTTTTCATGATTTCACAGCTCCCAAGGGAACATAGATTGTAACAAATTGCTATTATTTCTAAATCATTGTAAGCGGGGTCCAGGCGTAAACGCATTTTTCATAGATGAGCTTATGATTTGAGATCCAGGGTTGGCTGTGTGCAGATAAGTTTACTTACGCTTCGAGACAGTAGTAGTCACTCATCCGTGGACTAAGATTTTGAGATTTAGACTGTTTGTTATGTATATCTAGACGGTTTATAACCTGGTCGTGTATTGTAGATGTAAGTACATTGAATATTTTTGGAAAAATAATTGGCGATACAGAGGCCGAATACGTCAATCTTAACATAATTTTAATTTTGATCAGATTTTCAGATATTTAAATATATATGTTTGTAATATACGTATTTTACTGAAACATAGCACAGTGAGATCTTATACGCCGGGTCATGTTTTAGTCCTGGATGCAAATTTAAGGAATAAAAGGGTTCCCGGGATAGAAGAAACACAATTCACGCGAATGAAGTCGCGGGTGCAGATAATTTATATAGGCGCCGGCCCGCATTTTTTCTGTTTCAAAGAAAAATATTAGAGCTTTTTTCCCACAGGAAATCAGCAAATATCTGCCTTATTAGATGGTTATGTCATGAGAGGAAAACCCGGCCACAATCGCGGCTTTGGTAATTTATGGTACGCGCAGCTTTAGTAAGCGGTAGTAGTAGACTGTAGTACGCGGCATAATGGCAGGACTCGCAGATCGGGTATTTCTCCAGAGAAGTAAAAGATTCTTAAGCTACCCCGAGTTAATGGTGAAGTCTATAAAAAAACAAGATTGTTTTTGATACGAATGGGTGCACCTAGTAAAATGCCTAGAGAAATATAAAGCCCTGTAGGGTTTGATAGTTCTCTGACCATTGTTCTTTAGTAAGCGTTTTGTAAAGTAGATGCTTGCGATTTGCTAATAATAAATTTGATCCCATACTTCTGATTGATGTGCGAATCTAATATTGAACCATTATTATCGCTTGGTAAACAGTGTAGAAATAGCCGGGGTCTATTTCTGCAACATATATAGGTTGGCGAAGATAGTGTTAACAAATAATAATAACCTTGTCTTCCTGTTTAAATATATAATATCATTCTTCATTTAGCATTTACATGAACCACAAATAAAACAAGAGAACTCTAACCACAAACGTCATACTGACATCGATTCGAAACCGGCCGTGAAACGGCCAGCTACTTCTCGCGGACATAGAACCTCCGCTACACCAGTGAAGGAAATCATAGTTAATGTAAGATATTTGAGAGAACCTAACTAGGATTTAAAAGTCCCCACCCGTACTGGGCCAGCGTAGTTGGACTATGGCTTGAATCGGGCTCGCATTAAGGAGAGACGCGTGTCCAGCTGTCGGACATTAAAGAGCTAATTATAACTATTAGTTTGATTCATTATTTTTCTAATTCAATCATTCATTCACCTCCACCAACTCCCAATAAATGTGTCATCTTACATCTATGATAGGCACGCGGGTGGCAGCACTGGTAACTTTTAATTAGCGCAACACGTACTCATGCTAAACTAGGAGCTGCAAGCCGCCGCGAAACTTCTACATAAGTCATGAATAACTTGTGTGCAGATTGTCTGCTGTGGCATACCGACGTGTGGCTCTTGTTTCATTAAAAAAGTTCGCTTAAAAAAGGATAATTCTCAAACAAAGCGTTGGAAATTAATGGGAAGCGTTACCGCGAACGTTTAAAGCCGGTAATTACCGCGGCCATTGTATTAGCTGGCTGTATTTTTTTATTCAGGACGTAGAGTACTCACACTAACTCAAAGTCGCTTTTATTCATTGAAATTTTGTGCAGCGCTACGAGAGATTTATACATACCCCGCGACCTCAACTGAGCAGAGTCAGCGAGCTTATCTTATTATTAATATGATGTATATGTAATTTGAGATGATTGGGTTAAACCCGGTCCTTTATACGGCTTACGATGGGACATGGGTTCAACACGTAGATGATCGTTGTTTGACTTTAATGTTAAGTAGGACACTGCTGTGGTGAACTACTCAAATGATAAGCAGTTGTACGAACTATTGGAAATTTGTAAAAGGAAAATGTTGATCTATTATAATATCGCCAGACGAGCACACCAACTGTACGGTCCCACACTAAGCAACGCTTGTATCATGGGTACCGTACAATGGACTGGGGGCGAACTCTGTATATAATACTTATATAGATATTAGACATCCATGACTCGTGTACAAACGTTCATGCTTGTCACACAAAGCTTGCCCCTACCAGGACTCGAACCCGGGACCCTCGGCGCAGACAGCATGGTCACTACACACAGCGGCCGTACCACGCGACGCACCAGTTTATTCAAAGTATCGTTAGACGATCTATCCATTGCCTCGTACATTCACTAAGTAGCGAACATAGGTGGTACTTAAAGAGCCATGTATTTTGTACAAAAATAAAAAAGTCGTTGTGCTACATGAATACTAAAATAACATAATAAAGGCATTAAATATTTTTTGATTTGTTGTTTTTAATGATTTTAAAGACGAATAAATAAAATACTTAATACTGGCTGGTGAAATGAGATTCCATCTTTCGCGTAGTTCATTTTGCTGCTAGTATTTTTGCACACAACCACGGAATAACACGGCATTTAAAAAAAAAGTTAGAGCTCCGATACCGACGTGCAGTTGCAGTCGACTGACGGCGAAAACTCTATGTTAGCGTAATTTTGGCTAAAGGTGAGCGCAAGCCCACCGCTTTCATAACATATCTCCTCTAATATATCTGTGGTCACTACCTACTGCGCTAATCAGGTTATTATTGTTACGGAGTTTGGATGGACTGCGGATTGGACTTTAATTAATTAATTTAACTAAGTATGGATTCGGACACCTGCCATAACCAGATATATTAATTATCTAAGCCAAGTAATTACTCGATACTAACTAGGTGGGCACACCCACATTACGCATTATTATTTATAATCACCAATTGGTCGTGTTTCGAACCTCAACACTTCTATTATAACTACAGTCTCTTGCCGTTTGATGCGTCTAAGATATACAGTATTTTCAGGCAATTTACGCTACACTTTGAAATAATTATTATTGATACTTTTGCGCAAAAGGGCGGATCTTCCAGCCAGGCGGGTGGTAAGGACGTAACACTAGTTGAAAATTACGTAAAATCGCTTGAGAGTTTTTTACTATAATTTTATACAAAAGTACATTTTGTTTGTACACTTTATGTAAATATATTTTACAAAAGTTAGTTATATCTACTTTGAAAGAATAAATTACTGCATACGTGACAAGTGACAAGCACACCTACATTGCATAAAGAAACTAATTTACAAGATTAATCGCGTCTATTATTAATAGCGTTTAAAATATCAGTCAAATCAAATTGCATACCGCATTGTGTCTTCACACCAACACGCCGACTGGTAATCATACATCTTTACAAATAAATACAATTGGAGTGTCTGTTTGTAATATTAAAATAATCGCTTTTTACTAAGTGCATTTGGATGTATACACGGTACAAATACAAAAACAACATTTAAAAAAAAATGTCTGTCTGTTTGTTCCGGCTCTGAAATGGCTGGCCCGATTTTGACGGGACTTTCACTGGCATATAGTTGATGTAACAAGGAGTAACTTAGGCTGCTTTTATTTTAGAAAAAAACTCCCCCAACCCCCGCCAACGAGGTCTCAGAACGCGCGAGCGGGCTATTGCTAACGGTTGTGTCTTTGTTAAATACCACGCGCACGAAGTCGCGGGTAACAGCTAGTCATAAATATATCATCAGCTTAATGGGCATCGATGGCGCCGGGTATTGTCGTGTCATCCTCACAGTACCTCCAGGGCTTATTTGAATTATAGGGCCCCCGTACGATAGGGACAAGGGTCGTGATGGTAAGAAAGGCCCGGGGTCCACTCAGCTTGTAATTACGGTCGCTCAAATAGGTATTTACGTTGTATACCTAACACGTAAGCGTTTCTACGAGAAACAGTTTATATTAAACATGGCCGAATGTGATTAATTAAAAACACACTATATGTAAACCTAAAATTAATTTTATAATTTTGATCAACCTGTACGTATCGTATATATGATAGGAGCATTCCAATTTCAATGTTTTCACTATAATAACACGTATTTGAGATAAAAAATATATAATGCATACTAGCTAGTTAATTTTATATGCAAACAACGCGCTACAACCTATATATTCATTGAAAAAAAAATACATTAATAATGCAAAATATAAAAAAAATACTTTATGCTGAATTTATCGCCACAAGCTTCATATTTACGCCTGAAAAAGCCATTCCATCGATTACTAAGAAACTGAAAATTTATGATGTCTTGTCAATTGTTATTCTGTTCAATATCACGCGATTTTTTATATTTAAGTATAACAATATTAAAATGAATGATCTTTGCCATAATATATTATAACGTTATTATATATTTGAAGCTAACTTTTATCGCCATTTTATTTACTGTTAGCTAGAAAGAATAACAATTGACGACCCGATTCCATAGTTGGTGGTGACCCTGCTTTCTGTTACAAAGGTCCAGGGTTCGAATCGGTGGAGACAATCTTTGTGTGATGAGCACGAATACACATGACTCATGAATGTTTGATAATAAGTAAATAAATATAAGTATTGGTCCCAGTCCATTGAAAGTACATATAATACACAAATAAATGATCTTTATCTTTATCTTTTATCTTTAATACAAGCGTTGCGTATTTTTGCCATACCAGTAAACTGACTGAAGCTAATCTATCAGATACACAAATAGGGAAAGAGGAACCCACCGCTGACCCTGGGCTTTTCAACTTTTCCAATTATAAACCAAACAAGTTGATAACCGCCAAGTATCGCCTAGTTGCTAGGCGATACTTGGCGGAAGAACTTGGCCCTAGTTCTATCAATTAAATCTGTCGAATGTTACTCATATTCATAGTACCTAAGTTTTGTCTTTTATTAGTATTTTCAGCTGTAGTTCGTTACAAAACTTTGTCTTTTGTATCTACTTATATATATTATATATTATATAAGTTTAACTGAAGGAAAGACACGTACATTGAATTGTTCCACTCCCAGTAGATTAGAGTGCTGAAACTTTCAGTATTGCGGTACAAACTCTGCTCGTACTGGATTTGGTGAATATATTCTTGAAAACGCCTGAAATGCTTGGGCACTAAAAAGTTTTATTTTTTATCGTCCTGTAGTTATAGAAGAGTTTCTAAGCAAAAGTCGCGTACTTTATTTAAATCAAATTCAGTATAAATGATGTTTGGCCGCTGTTCATGGCAAATCACCGCACTTTGTTTTCTATGCCTACCTTTTTTTTTTTTTTTTATGTTGACGAGGGGCAAATCTTCGATAGATACCCGGCCTCTGTGTGGGAGAGGGCCGGGTTATGTGGGATTCTTACCCACTAAAACCCCCCCGGTGGCCGCCTTCGACACATGTTGGAGGGGCTCCGGGATCTCCAAACGGAACGCACCTGTGCCCCTCTTGTGCCTCGCCCCCTTAGAGGGGCCCGTCTCGGGGGAGCAGATGTTTGCTCCCCCTGCGCCCTCGCTGCGCACGGCGGCGGGGAGCCACGCCCGCCGGGGAGCCTCGACGAAGCGCGACTCGGCGTCTTCGTCGGCGGCGAGCGGGATCGGTTCTCTCGCGATCCCGCTCGGCTGACTCCTTCTGGGACATAACAGTCTCACAGAAGGCAGTCATAGCCCCCCATTCTATGCCTACCTACATCTACTTTCTTTGAATGTATTTATTTACATATGTAGCACATTCTAGTGTTTCACGTCACAACTATTCTGGGTTGTTTTTAAAACTTGACTGGATCACGTCCGGTACAGCTGCTCCAGTCCTTTTAACCGTAATTAGTGTTATATCCCCATATTAACCCCTATACTAACATTAAACTTAGTTATATTCTAGACTACTCTAAAGCAACACTCAACTAACAATGTACTACCTTTGTCATGTAATGGTCGTAGTAATGCCAACATGGTATACTTATACGAAACAAACGGGCCCCAGAAGAACTTATAAAAGAGCATTTTTTTTTTAAATTTCATTTCGAAAAAAAAAAATAGTTCACATCGTCCTTTGAGTACATAATTAGGTCTTAATGTCTTATGCATACGATACATTTGGGGTCGTGGATGCTAAGGGTGGGTTGCCTTGGGATCCCTAAGAGGATGGCGGCCAAACGGCGGCAGAAGTAACCGTTCGGATGGTCTCTTGAGGGTTTACAGATGAGTACAAAGCCATGACCCCGCCATGAAGCAGGTGCCAGACCACCTTACCCCGCCCCACTAGGCACAGGGTGTCAATGGGGATTTCCGGACGAAAAAAGGATAAGTACTTAAGTATTTGCAACTAATTGTAAGTAGCGGATACTCGTATATTGGTTACATTATCATACTTTGTGCTAATAGCAGTTAAGTGAATTCAAGTCGTAAGGACGAAGTCGTTTAAGTCAGGCTTATCTGCTAAAGGAGCTCCACTTATGTGTTCAGGGTGTTAAGGTGAAAGGGTTGATTCTTTAGGTAATGTCTTTAGTTAAATGTTCCAAGTTATGGTACGGGTATAACTTTATATACCAAGTATAAATATATTAAAAAAATATGAATAAGTATATTGATTTCATATATTTACACGAATACTACGAAACGAACGAAAACTAATCCCGTGACCATGGTTGCTGTAAAGCAGCCTGAACGTCGGGAACGTAAAAACATAATATAAACAAGATAAAATGCGTAAGATTAGTTATATTTCAGTATGAAATAGTATTTATTATTTTATTTTTAATGACACTTTATTTTTATTAATTATGTACCTCTTACAATATTCATACCTACCAAACAAATAAATTTATCTCAATGATAGTATAGACAAAATGAAAATATGGAAATTAGTTCAGCAAAGGTTTTTAGGTCAGAGGATCGTCGGGATAAAGCAGAAACCCTACAAAGTAGAAAGTTTTTTTCAACTTTGTCACACTCCGTACTTTCCCTCTTGTTACGTTCACAATAGTTTCTTCGCAAACAGTATTATAATTCCTAGAACGCGATCCATCAATATCTTGAAAACTTTTCCTTCTATTCGTGCAATAAGCAAGCTTATGAACCTATGTTATCATTTGCATGAATAACCAGACCAGAAATACAACCATCTAAAAGTTCTTCCTTTTATTTAATTTCATTGTGACTTCCGGACTCTCGTTGATGGCGTGAGGCTGGATATGATCGATCATTATATGTATCTTAGACATATATTATCTTTTATTTCGAATCTATAACACTACGGGAGCACTCACAAATTGTCATTTAGCTCTACAACGGGATCGGAACGCGACCTCAACTAAGTAGATCCGGCGAGAAACTTCTTTTGTTTTTTTTGTCGTCATTTATTACAAGAAGCTGCTTTATCAAATCAATAATCCAATATTCTGTACTCAGTAACACGTGATAATATATGGAAATCTTTAGGCTTATAGTCTTACCCCCAAATTATAGACGTTCTATAACTTTATGAAACGACATATAGCACTGCACACACTGAGAAAAATGACTCCGTGCTTCATAAAATATTAACATGAAGAATGATATCTAATTTAGACAACCGAAAATCTAGCATGAACATGTTGATATATCGTTCCGTCGGGTTCGATTTACGTTTTACAACTACTAGTTAACGTGAACGTAATGATTGGATTTCATTCTGATGTTTATTGGTGAAGCCAATTCATGTTAAATTATTATTATTTACGCACAAAGTGTCCGTAACAACTCTTGGTCCTTTTTTAACAGGAATACGGATAAAAGTTGCAGAATACCTTATAAATTATTCGTCATCATGGAAGGTATTTTTCTCAGTGCAAAGCGAAACTCTTACTTGTGTCGTATTATATGACGATTGATAAAATTAAAGAACGTCTATTAATTCGGGAGTCATAATTTGAATATGGAACAGAAGTTAATAGAACAGAATGAGCGAGATGTGTAACCGAAAATTCTGTTTGTTGAAGAGAAATAAAACACAATAAAAAAAATATAAATTATGTTTATGTGCTTTATTTATCTTATCCATATCTTATTCCAACACTGATAATCAACCTTTTAGTTTTATACGTTGTCACCATTTAGCAACTGTCTCAATCCACCTGCTTCATGTACTAGGGTACGTATGTTTAGGTCATCCAGCAGCAAAATCACCAGTTAGATAGCTAGTTTATTTTTTATTCGATCTTGATAAGAAGCACGTGGTGTAGAGTGATGGTCTTCAATCAAAGGAGGCCTATGCCAGCTGTGTAGAGCAATAAGCTGAGGATGATGATATTGAGACTTTCAGTCTGATCATCGATATTTATAGGGTCCAACCGTCGTTTTATCACTGAACCCTAATAAGTCAGAATTATGAAAGCTTCCGACTGCAGAGTGCTTGATGAAAATAAAAACGAAATTTTGGATAAACTTTATTTCAAATGATATCTAGATAATGACAGATCTTTACAATATTATATACGTTACATGTTAATATCACACGCTTTCAATAATAATTCAGTATTTACAATACATTCGTTGGATTTAATCAAACTAGCGATTAACTGGCCGTAGATCGTATTTATGCCCCTCTACATAATTTTCGTCCATTTTCAATAGTTTCACAAAGTACTATTCATCTAAAGAATACTTTGTGATAACATTACGAATCAATTAAATTTTCTATTAATTCAGGGGCACATATTCGACTTTGTACAATCTTATTTGTTTTGTTTATATATTTTTTTAATAGAACCTTATTTTACATACAAATATTTTTACCAGTACGTCAAGTGCGAGATTATTCGTAAGCTAACGGTATACTTCATAGTCTGCGTATTTAGATATTTTGTATGGAGAATTGAGCAGCGCCTCCAGCGGGCGGTATTTAACACATTCGATTCTCCATGCATAAAGTATACAGTTAGCTCAGGAATAAACTCGCATTTATAGTGATCATTCAAATTACTTTCCTTTAAAGATAAACATTATAAATTGTTAAATACTAATGGCTCAAGCCAATACCGAAGCGCGGAAAGCCGCGGTATTCTGCACGGTCTGCAATCACGCCAGAATTGTTTGTTATCCATACAAATTCCCCTCTTGTGCCGCCAAATTGGATTCAGAATTGATTAAAGCCCGTAAGTTGGACATTGAATGCGAGTATCGCTGATAAAGATTTCAATTAGGACTACAAAACTGAAAATTGGGAATAAAATTATTATATTTGTTATGGAATAATAAAAAAAAAACATAAATTGTCGGTGATGGCCGAAGGGAACGGCAGATATGGACTGCAGTGCTCCCACAAATCACAACAAATCGGCCATGGCTGTTGATCTCTATGTCATAAAGGGGGAGCCGATTATCATTATACCGGGCACACTCCCCTCAGTGTACGGTGAATTCAGACCATAGTCCACCAACCACCCTGACCCAGTGCGGGTCGGTGGACATCACGCGATTTTTAAAAGTCGTGCAGTTTTCTTTACAGCAAATGGTAGGTAATCATTTCTGAAAATGAGATTTGTTTATGAAATCCGAATATCCGAAGGTGAGCGGGGTTTAAGCCTACAGCTATGCAATTTGTTTACAAAACTGCAACCAGTGATACTTGTTTTTTATTTATATATTTGTAAAAGACACATCAAACAACAGCGCACAGAGTTATACATACAATAGAAATATAGTGATCGACTAGACAGTGCGAGCTTATATAAAGTAGGTATGTACAAGATAATTTTTTACCGACTTCAAAAAGGAGGAGGTTCTCAATTCGGTTGTATTTTTTTTTGGATACCTACTTATAGAATTTCTTTCAAAAATTGATTTGAAAGTCAATATAAGGACTTGCTGTTATGTAGCCATGAGCGATCCTAATGCTAATTAGTATAGTTTGTATTAAAATTTGTGCGTTGCTATTATACATCATCTTTTCAACAGACGCGATAGAGTAAAGCCTCGCTAGCGCGACCATTTGGAAGATAAGAACTATTTATTTATATCTTAAATAAGTTTAGTTATAATATACTAACCTTAAATCCTCTTTAGAGGAAATTATACCTTAAACACTTAATTATTTTATCGTATAAACATCTACTTACCGTATATAATATCTTATTTGATACGGATATTATTCAATTTCCAGATTTCCTCACCACGGTTACCACGTCATTATAAAACAATTTCAATATACAAAGTCGTTGAAAATATTATAATCAACTTAGAAAATTACCTATGAAACATGACTTGGACAAAATGAACTTCAATGGAATTTTATATTTAGCTACTAAATCGCTGATCGCCTCGCACAATGGTATTTTAAATTTAATAAAAACGAGTGTAGGGTCGATTTTACGATGGTCATTGTCACGCCAGACTGATCGCGTCTCTGAATACAGCGTACTATTACATAGGATTATCCATTTTTCGTGACGTCATTATCATCAATCTTGTAATCGACATACATCAGCTGACTGGCCTCATTGTTGTTACATAAAGTGGAATTGACACTGTTCCTATCCTTAACCAGGATCATTTTCTTCGGAGTCTCCTGCCTCCATTTCTCGCTGCAGAGACTCGTGGCCTCCGTGCCGTAGTAACTACTCCTGCGGGCTCTATTCAATCGGTTGCGTCTGCCTTGGATCTCAGAGCGGACCCTGACGAGATGAGCGCCTTCGCTAGTGTGGTTGACCATGGTTTCGCGGATGCTGGAGTGCTCTCGGTACCTCTTCTTTGTTGAGATCTTGCCGCAGCAAAGTGTTTCTGTGAAGGCGATTCTGTATCTGTGGAATAAGTGACAGTGTTAGGGGTCTATAAATTATAAACAATGAATTGAATGCGACATCGCCTCCTTGCTTTGTATCTGGGTGAACTTAATTCGAACTGGAGATCAGTCAAAAGGTTAGCAGTAAGAAGAATGTGACAGCTAAGTGGCGCAAGATAAAACCAAGAAGTAAGATGGTCTTACCTATGGCTCATGACATTATAAAGAATCGGGTTGACGGTAGCGGAGATGTAGTAGAAGGCTCCTGCCACATAGAACAGGTACTCATTGATGATGTGGTAGTGCGGTGATGCGGTTCCATAGATGAAGAACAGCCTCTGGAAGTGGAACGGCGCCCAGCACACGAAGAACGCCACAACTACCGCAGCTGTGAGTATACAAAATATCATCTGGCAACAGCATCAAATATTGAAGCAAAAGTGTACTGTAATTGGTAGAACATAAAGAACGTTTCAGTTTATATCGAAGTGGGTACCACATTAATTAAAAGTTTATGCTGTAAATATTTTCTTTCGTAGTGCACATTTGAGTAAGTCAAGGTGATGCTGATTGATGTGCGATGAATGAACTTCATTTACATAAAAAATACATACGGAAGCCATTAGGGGAATAAATCAGACAAGACGTATATACCTATTTGTTTTCCCAAAGGTATAAATCGAAATGCTTGGGTGATTTTGGGTGATGTTACTGTGTATTTTATATTTTTGTTTTTGACTGCTTACAATGTCAAGTTTGCATGCGGGAAGGCGAAATATGGCGAACATTAATTTATATCTTTGACCATGACTGTAACCTACCCATATTAGCAAATAAATAAATTGAATTTGAATTTGAAAAAATTTTTCCCAGGCATTGTGCAGTGTCATGGTGTTTTTTTACAGCAAGCAACAGATAATTCTATTCACCACGACATAAAAAATGTCCAGGGCCCCAAGTCTGCTAACACAATCGATTCGTTATCGAATAGCAACCGCATAGTAGCTGTCACTTTTGACAGATATTGTATGGGACACTGTCAAAAGTAACAGCTACTATGCGGTTGCTGTTCAATTATGAATCGATTGTGTTAGCAGACTTGGGGCCCAGATGTGTGTAATTAATAAAATGGCTCGCATCACAGCATATGCTGATATGATAGCGTTCGTTATAGACGAGACCGTTAATGAAAATTCATGCTGCCACGGAAACTATATGAAATAAGTATCTAAAAGATTAATACTTATGGTCTGTATCGATATATTCTCAAGATGAATGGTACTGGCAGGTTGTACGATTTATGTTAAGGCTATATTTTTTTTTCGAATGGTTTATTTGAATACCCGTCCATTATCGAGATCCATTGGGACATTATAATAGCGCCAGCAATAATAGTTGGCCTCACTCGAGTACGTCGGCTCACACAAAGCAAGCTATTATCGACCTTCTGAGACGGAGCGAAAATCACAAACGCCTCTCAATGGAAGATAATTTAATATTTTATATCAGTATACTTACTATTGTGTGTCCATTAATGTAAGTTTTTTATAAATCTACCCCCTTATTTATGGAAAGTTCCATGCTTTGTTATTATTTAGCCAGCTTGAAAGACATTTATAAATACGGCAGTATTAGGCAAGCAGAAGACCGGCTTTGGTTTTCCTACCAGGGACAGATACAGGGAGGGTGGGAGGGGGATCAATGAGTGCAATTTCCAATTGCCCCCGACGGACTCACAACAAAAAGTTTATATTATTTTTTTCTGAAAGATATGTAGAATCCCCCCCCCCAAACACAATTTCCCCCCCACCTTTCACGAAATCTTCGATCCTCCCCTGCTTCCTACTTCGAACGCTGGGCTGACGTCGTCAACACAAAAGAAGAAGAAGAAGAACGGCGCCAGAAGAAAAATAATGACACGCACGGCAACTGTCTTTAATTTTTTTCGTTTAGAACATAGCTTTTTGTTGAGACAAACCAACCATCGGACCCTTTTAGTGTTTTTTTTTTTACTTTCTAGCAAAACTAATATGTGCTAAACCTTAACTAATCCTGTCACCTGTAGTGTCAATATTGCGGTCGCTACCTTGATAACCGAAAACTCCCAAGAGACTGGCAAGCTATCAACCTATATCGAACTACTTTGGCTGTATGTGTGTGTTTTAAGGGATGCGTGAGCCTTCCTCGACGTTATCTACGTAAGTTTCCACGTTCAGCACACCCTGGGCAATCGACAACCTGTCTATTACTTAGCCTTTCAGTACGAACGACACAAATAATTTTGCCATCGCCACAATAGAAAGAAGACTGAATCTTCCTTTGAAAATCAACTACAGCCTACCCACTAGTCAGTACGCCCGGCTTTTGTCACTTTGACAGTGATAAACAGTTTTCAGCTTTTAACAGCACCATAGAAGAATTGAGCGGCATGACCAAGCAAAAAATAATTTGATATAAGTAAGTTTTTTTTTTCAGGTTTTTAGAGCATGAATTGGAACGTAAGGGATCAGCCACATCATCACAGCGTGTCACCGCGCAGTCACCGTGAAACGGCGCGGCGCGGCGTCCTGCCGGGTCACGGTGTTTGTGTGGTGACACGATGCAGCGCAGGCCGCCGCCGCCCGTGACGGGAAACATGCGAATCGACGCCCAGGGCCGCTCTGGGCACTTTTAAAATAATTTATCGTTTGATTTTTGGAAATATTGATCGGTGATTTCGTTTATTGGTTGCTCATCTAGCAGGAAATAGTGTATAATATAGAACAAGGATCACGGAGCACTTGCACAGTGTGTTCAATGGAAATATGGGCAAGGCGTCGCCCAAAGCTCAGGATGTTCCTCAACGAATAATATCAATAAATCTGTTAGCATTAAATAGCCCGCCATTTTTTGGCACAACGATGTGGCCGATCCCTAAGCTTTATAGAAAGTGCTGTGTTGGTTGTATTGCCGCGCTGTATGTTTCTTTAAGAAAAAAATATTATACATTTTAAGATTAGAAATATGGGCTGAAAATATTTTGAATTACCTTAGCACTAACTGAAAACATGGAAATATTGTAATAGCTATATCCAGACCAACCGCGTAGCCTCGTGCTATATGCGAGCCTCACAAGTTTGCTCACTAAGACTGGACACGGCTATGTCGTATACAAACATGCTCGAATAACTAAGTTACATAACCCAAAAAACTGTTTGATGTAACTAATATTCTGTGTATAGAATTTCATGAAAACGATACGAATAGCCTACATTTTCAGCAAAAAAAAAACCTAAGCAAAGCCTAAAATATAGTGAAGATAAGGTATGCCGCGTAGGATTACAGTGTAATTAGGGTCCGGCAGATCGTCGTGATAACGGAGGGACGGTTCTCGGAGCTGCCTCAAACGAGTCAGCTATTTACTACCGTAAATGAAAATAGCTAGCCTAGCGATATAATTATGTATTAAATTGGGTTTAGGTTTAACACCTTAATAGTATTCTATTTATTAAAATTTGGACACGACCAAACACATAACTTATCAGACAAAAACGCAGAACAATCCTTTCCTGTCTTCAAAGCTTGAATAACGAGACTTACCCAGCATCCTGATGATGGTCTTCTTGGACTGCGCCTGGCGCGCCTCCCCGTGCACGCTACCGTTCACCCCGTTCAGGGTGCCAGGGCTGCCGGGCTTGCTGGTGTGGGTGGCCCTGCCAGCGACCGATACAGTTAGACCTCGGATTACCAATACTTTATAATCACCTAAGAGACCACTATCTGTGGCAAGTACCACCCTTGTATGGTATCGTAAGCGTATTCCGTCCCGTTTGCACCATAGATTTAATTATAACGATGACAGTGATAGCATGCTTTCTCGATGACGTTACGATTACATATGAAGGTCCTACTTCACCACCTATAAGAGGACTATACGGAGAATTGTGTTATAACTTGTATGGTAGCACTTAGATCATCTATACTAATATTATAAATGTGAAAGATTGGATCGATGGAAGTTTGTTACTCTTTCACGCCAGAACGGCTGAACGGATCTGGATGAAATTTGGCACAGAGATAGATTATAGTCTGGAATATCACATAGGCTTTTTATCCCGGTAAAATGTATGGTTCCCGTGGGAAAGATTTGTTTAAATTTTTCATAGAATACCAATAAATTCATTTTCTCATACATTTGATTCTGAGGCGGTACGAAGTTCGCCGGGACAGCTAGTCAATTATAATTGATTTAGAACACAATGATAACACTCTACGGTGAGCGGCATTGAATATTTAATAGTTTTTTTTAGAATAAAAGGTGTTTCCTAACGACGCAGCAGTTTGGTTTTCAAATTGACCCTAACGTTAGTAATCGGTTGACACGATTCCTTAATAGTCCAGGGATGGCGCAATGTGTAAGTCGTGTGTAATGGCCCGTGGAATTGCTTCACGCTGTAATGTGGGTGTGCTAGTGGCACATTCCGACGATGTGTCTAAATGTGGCAGTACAGGAACTGCCTTTTACTGGATCTATCTAATCAAGAACTTTTATTATTTACCGTGGTCAACCTTGGCAAGAAACTCCATGGTTACTCTTTTCAAAAGGCGTGAGGAATTTTTGGGGTCGAGTCACCTTCGTCCGTAGGAGAATTAAATACCCTCGGGATACCCTACACGTGACCCTGGGTGGTGCCAACTAGGTGACAACTCTACTGGTGGTAGGCTTCGGCCGTGGTTAGTCACCACCCACTGAACAAAGCCATGTCGCCAAGCGGCCTAGCCGTGTTCCGGCATGATGTTCGGTGTTGCCATTAATGGATGGCAGGTCAGATCAGCTGCGCTGCATGTGCCTAGTGAATGTAGCGTCTCGATCTACTGCCGCCTTCCTACCTAGGCAAGTATGCTCCATCGTAGATCTCATCGTCACTTACCATCAGGTGAGATCGAGATCAAATACTTGCCTATAATGTAATAAAAAAATTAAAAATGAAAAAGACTAGAATTCTACATTTCTTCTCAGCATATTGTTTTAGGGGGATATACCTCCCTTTCTTAAGAATAACGTTGCATACAATAGGGTTAAATGTGGTGATACTTTACAAAATCATCTGCACTCAAATACCCAGACTGGTTCGCAATAATAAATGATTACGATTGATGATTATCATTATAGTCCCCTTGGGTTGAATAATTTCAATTTAAACCAAGTTTCTCCCTTTTGTTTTCAAAATAGCTTTTATTTGTAAGATAAAACCTGCCCACTGCAGACAGGTAAACAGCGGAAGAGGTTTCTAAGAAAAGTCTTATCTTTATTAACATCTCAGGCGAATTAGGTAGCATTCGCAGAATTTTTTCATCATTCTTCGGTGAAATTTTAGAAAATATATTTTCGTTCTTTCAGTTCATTGAATGGTACCCATAATTATTGGTAAAAGCGTTCAGCTTAAGGAACGTACAGTTGGTGTATTCATTATTTATTTCAATTGGCATTTTATTTCAACCGATTGATTGAATGAGAGAATAATATTTCGTGAAATAACAAACGATACACATAGATCCAAAATGTTGACTTTCCATGAATGCTATCGTGTGTAAAGTTACTGAAAGGCCAACAGTTAACGTTTTATCAGCAACCCGAACTGTAACCATGGCGTAAATTGATATTTGTGGAAGCCCACGAAAGACCACAAAGTTATTGAATGGATAAATTCGCTGAAGCGTTACATTGCTATCCAATTAAATTGGATCGGTTTCAGTATAATAATAATATTTCATGGAAGTGCCAATAAGATATAGGTACACTCGTGTAAAGATGAAAGATAAATACGTATTTTTTATTGTACGCTCTGAAATTCAGCATCCCGCAGTAGGCCTGCACCGGTCGACTCGAATCACCCCTCGCATTTGGGGGTGGCTCGTCGCCAGCCACGGTACATTAATAAATAAAGCTAATTAATTATAATAACTTCCAAAATTTATAACCCACTTAATTCTGTGATTTATTGGGTTTGAAAACAATTAGGTCTTCACGCTCAATATAAAGTTTCTTGTTAATAGAATACTTATGAAACTTTACTAATTTAATACTTGCTGCTTATTCCTTTCATTCAATTTACTAAATTAAGGCTTCTTTTGTTAGCTATGTGATTTGTTAGTTTATTCCGTTCATTTGTTGTATATTGATTGACTATTAGTCATACGCACAGATATATTAGAGGAGATATGTTATGAAAGCGGTGGGCTTGCGCTCACCTTTAGCCAAAATTAGGCTAACATAGAGTTTTCGCAGTCAGTCGACTGCAACTGCACGTCGGTATCGGAGCTCTAACTTTTTTTTAAAATGCCGTGTTATTCCGTGGTTGTGTGCAAAAATACTAGCAGCAAAGTGAACTACGCGAAAGATGGAATCTCATTTCACCAGCCAGTATTAAGTATTTTATTTATTCGTCTTTAAAATCATTAAAAACAACAAATAAAAAAATATTTAATGCCTTTATCATGTTATTTTAGTTTTCATGTAGCACAACGACTTTTTTATTTTTGTACAAAATACATGGCTCTTTAAGTACCACCTATGTTCGCTACTGAGTGAATGTACGAGGCAATGGATAGATCGTCTAACGATACTTTGAATAAACTGGTGCGTCGCGTGGTACGGCCGCTGTATGCGGCGACGACGCAGCACGCACCGAAGAGACTTCGTATTGGTTGGTTTTATGTAATTGCATGTGTTTTGCGGCGAGTGGTGGGGAACAAAACGGAGACAGCGAGTTCCCATACATTTTGAACCGCACGGCATATCTCTCGTGATCTGTGGTCATACGTCTCTTCCCACGACGGGGTGGAAGGAGAAAGTTTAAATCATATTTAGATGGAATGGATTCTCTTGAGACCAGGGGGATGTAAGTTTGTCCAGATCGCATCGAATCTGTTTATTTCGAAGGTTTGAAAGTATATCTACTAACTTTAACTTGCAAACATTGGGTTGCTCACTTACATCCTCAAAGGAAATTGGGATGCTCACTTACTTCCTCGTGGAATTTGGTCCGTTTTTGTAAAATATACACTTACCCCCAAAGTTATAGAGAGTTATAATGGATTCTAATGGCATTATAACGAACTTTCAGAGGAACAGAGCGTTATAATGGTTTTATAATCCATTATAACTTTCTATAAATTTGAGGGTTAACATTTAAAAAAGAATACCTACGTTTACTAAAAAGTAAGACACTTCTGGCTTGCAATTAAAATGTAGCATTAACTTAATGAACGAAATACAATCCTTGCGCTTGGTGTTGAACATTACCATTCATGCTATTACACAAGTAATTACTTAGTCTAATTAAAACTTTAAACGAAGTGCTTAAAGAAGTATTTTCTGTAAAAAAAACATCGTAGTCTTTGTGATTAAAAACAACGGTTCTAGCGCAGTAGATGAGTCATATAGATCAGCATCTGTTGGCAACGCCTCCGTAATCGGAAACTTCGTCCGTTTAGCCCCACGCTCAGGGGGTGATTCGAAAAGTTCTGTAATCTTTTTGACCGGCAACTTATTTTCTTCGGGATGACCATTGAGCCTACGGTATTGATGAATAATTACGAAGATATGTGATGCTAGTACGAACACATTGTCATGAATGTCCCATCTGACGCACACACGTGAACTTTATAATACAACGTACTTTGATTGCACACACTAACATTACAATGGCAGTGTAAACAATATTCTTTCTAGCCTTTTCCCTTTTTATTGTATTGGGGTCGGCTTCCAATCTAACCATATTTGATTGATTACCGATATCAACACGGAACAATTCACATCTGCCCTTTGAGACCCAACTGTAGTGGGACTTCCGGTCACCTAAGGGTAAGATCAACATTTTGGATGCTTCTGACTGCCCGTAACGACTGTCAAATTTAGTAGTATGACTACTGGGACCGCCAGCTTAAATAGGCGCTTCAAAGCACGGAGGACGTCAACTTAGTCAAGCAACCATGGACCGACCGACTCGCGCCCCGATCTGTCGGGCGTCTTCTTTAATCGAAGTAGACCTACGATCAAACAAAACTGAGTATGTAAACAACGTGTACGATCGACAAAACATTTGGTGTTGTATGAAATGTTCACAATTATGCAATCTAATGTTTTCGTCTCTCGACAGAAATTTGTCTACAAAGCTTTATCTATACCATGTCTAGCGACTAGCCATAATCAAGCAAATGCGTAAAGACAGTTATTTTCTATTTGGATGTCGGCCAGAAAATATTCTGTGGCAAGAAGTTCGGACTTAATGTACAGTAATAGCTATAATTATCGTCTATAACATGAAACCGTTGGAGTGTTCAACTATTACAAGTCTGCCGCCTCCGGGAATATAAACGTAAATAATGTTCTGTTTTAAATAGCAAGTTTCTTTTCTGTTATGAATTTTTATGATATGAGTATTGGACATTAGTCCACAAGAGGCCTATGTTTATTTAAGGATAGGTGAGGGTAGTATAAAGAGGTTGGTAATTGTTTAGCAGGTACATAATGGTGTAGTTAGAACCGTGAAATTGTTATTTAAGAAGCCATTACGAACGCACTCGCCTCTTTATTACTGGTGTACATTCTGAAACAGGACACTTAATTATTATAACAGCAAGGAGGATTACCGGACAGGCATATAACGTTACTTATTGTAAACACGACTCCATTACGTTTTCAAGTTGGTTCAACAAAACTAAACCATTGATGAGATTGGGTTATTGCAAACAAAGATCGCCAATAAGATAGCTACTAGTGCTTTTATAGTCCAAAAAGAATGGTAAAGATACGTACCCCAACACGTACCTAATTCGGAGGCCCATCCGGACGTACAGGCCGAGGATGACGAGCCCTGGGAGGATGAAGAACAGGAGACTGCTCAGCTCACACAGGTACCAGGAGGGCTGCTCCAGCATCGCGCAGAATGCTGACTCCAGCGACGCATTGCCGGACCCTGAGGAAACAACAAGTTAGTATAATCTAACTAAAATGAAAGCACAAAAGCTCTTTTCAGTGTGTGGCTGTACTAGGAGTGTTTGATATTTGCACCATATTAGTAGTAGTCATTTTACACTCACAGTACCTACTCATTATCCCAGAACTATGTCAGTAAGTATTTTTTAAAGTCATTGTCAAGATTGGGTATTAAAGTTGGAAACAGAATCAAGCTCCAAAAATGATGGTCTCATATACTGCTTTTTCGCGGATATTTTCGTCAGTACCTACTCAATTCGGAGGAAGATTTTACTTTTCCTGCCAATAGAGAGCATATCTACGTACCCTACATACCTCTGAGGGACAGCCAAGTAGCTCTTATCAGTCATAGAGCATTCTTCTTCTTTCTTTACGAAATGAAATGCGATGAAATAAAATGGATATGAATATGGCCTCACCCACAATTTAGCGGGTATTTTGCCAATGTCAAGTAGTTAACAGCAATAAAACATTCAATAAATACACGTTATAAATAAAATAATGGATGTGACATGATGATATGAAAATGGCCTGTCTCATAGAGCATTATTGTTAATCCAATTATCTATCGGTACCATAGAAAGCTAATGAGATTGACATTAATTAATAGCTTTTCCACCCTACAAGCACCCCACAGGACATTTTCATATTTTCATCTCATCAACCATTTTTTATTTATAACGTGTATTTATTGAATTTGATACCGCTATTAAATACTTGACATTGGCATAATACTCGTTAAGTTGTGGGTGAGGCCATATTCATATCCATTTTATTTCATCGCATTTCATTTCGTAAAGAAAGAAGAAGCACCCCACGCTCTATATTTCTCAACGTAGATAGAGAATAGCTTTTTAAGGATCGACAGAAAATAGACAAGAAAGAGATGGTTATGAATAAGATCTCCATAGTGCCACTCCCTGTGTAAATTAAATAGCGTGTATTTTTTTTATACTTACTTTTTTTTCTTAATTGTTATCTATGCAAGGCATACCTGGGGGATAATCATGATAGCTGACAGTGGTGTAGAGGGCAAACGGCGCCGCAGCTAATAGCGACAGCAACCACAGCGCAGCCACTATCCTGAGCGCCCTCCGCAGCCCAGCCATGGCGTACAGGTGCAGCGGGTGACAGATGGCCAGGTACCGCTCCAGGGAGAACGCCACTATCGTGAGCACTGACACGTACGAAGCCCTGCAAGGAGCACTCAGTAAAAGTACGGAAATTACTATTACCAGTAATTAATATTATTAAATCCAAAACCAAGCGTACCATTGCAAGACCTCAAGACTCTGTGAGCACTTTCGGCGTAGATCGGACCACAAGCAACAATTAAATATGAGGGTACTCCATTTCTAACTATGACACCAGGACGTCAACCACCTCAGTCCTCCCGTAACCATGGTTGCTGTAAAGCGGCCGAAACGTCGGGAACGTAAAAAACATAAAATAAACGCGATAAAATCCGTAAAATTAGTTTTATTTTAATACGGAAATTACTTATAGAGGTTCATCCATTATCAACATTAAACTCTGTCAAAAGGGTTACCCACTAGAGAATTTTGTAATGTATTGACGATATAACAGCTTGGTACTGAACGCTCAAATAATTAGCATCAAATAAGATCATAGTGCAGCGAATGTGTTGCCTCGCAAGGCCACACACTGAATAAATATATAAAAAAGACAAGTCCGCTGAGTTTCTTGCCGGATCCTCACAGTTGAGGTCGCGGTCCAAACCAGTTAAGTAGAGTCAAGGAAAAAAAAATACCAATGTAAGTGCACTCGTAAAATTATACGTAATATATTTTTTGACGTTTACATTGTCTAACAAAGCTTTAAAAGGAATATAATAGAAGAACGTCTCGAAAATGTAATTACCATGGAGTTTATTGCCCATTCTCTTCTGTAGAAATTGCATTCCAAACGGGCATTTCCAATATTTTAATTCGATTCATAAGTTTGTAGTCGGGGCTTACATTTTAAGCATTGCACTTAACATGAATGAGAATTTTCTGGTTGTGAATGTTCGCTGTACCGGATAACCTACATCCAACTACGATTCCCGGTCTGTCTGTATTCAGATATGTTCACAACTTCGCTACGGAATATTGTTAAACGTACGATATTAAACCGACTCGGGTGCCATATAAAGTTGCAAACAACCCCGTTTCACTGACATCATGGCATAATGACGACAAATGTGTAAACAACTTCTGAATCATCCCCCACCTCCTTAAATGATTCTTACACGTGCCGCCAACCTGTAAATCCGTAATAACTTTTTATTCACGTAAACCAATTACTACACCTACGTACGAACAAAATGAAAAATAACTTCATACCTAGCAAATGCATTGTGCTCGCGTGAAATCCGCTGAAACTAGCGGATTGAATGCTGTAAAGTTGTTTAAAATGCTTACACATATAGAAAAATCATTTCATTTCGGAGCATTTAATGTTCAAGAGCTTTCCACATGAACTCTGTGCCACATCACATAATTATCTACAGAAGTTACACTCTGTGCACGAGTACACGTGTGCATTTATATTGTAAAGATATTCAACAGTAAAACGTCTTGTAAGTATTACCTATTGTAATGATCTTTTACGGAGTCTATAACTATATAGGTACTTCACGACTACTCACGGTTGTAGTGCGGCGCATGACAACTTTGAGTAATAAATTACTGATCATTATATAAAAACTAGCTGCGCCCCGCGGTGTTACCCGCGATTAAAAAGTAACTACTACTACCTATGCAAAAAATCATGTCGATCCTTTGCTCTATGAAAGAATAAAATAAATCTATCTCACGGGAACCATACATTTTACCGGGATAAAAAGTAGCCTATGTGCTATTCCAGACTATAATCTATCTCTGTGCCTAAATGTCATCCAGATCCGTTCAGGCGTTCTGGCGTGATTGAGTAACAAACATCCGTCCTTCCATACAAACTTTCACATTTATAATATTAATGGGATGGGATAGTGGGATTACTGTTCATTAAACCTAAAATACTATACTATAATAATAATATAATACGGACCAAACAGTTATTCGTGCGAGAATATTTAAATAAAGCAGGTCTTCTGCATGTTTCCTGCATGTTTTCGTCGTTTCAACTATGAACCCAAGCTGGGTCTGAAAGGAGACGTTCACAGTGAATGATTCACGTGTGATGTCACACGCCCGATTCCAGCATTTATTGCTCACAAGAAAATCATGTAGAAATGCTGCTTTTTCATGACAAACGTAACTTTAGTATAAAAAATCGTTCAAACATTTATTTATCTACCAATACATTTTATTTAGGATACGGGCTCTGTTCAGGATCCCTTTTGTAATTCAGGGGGAGTGGGGGGGTACACTAACACTCATTCCCCCCCCCCCCACCCGTATCCTCTCGAGGTGTTCGAATACGTCGGAAGAGGTGATCACCATAAATCATGTAATAGGAACGTTTGATACTTTCATCTGCGCGGCTCAATATAATTAGTTCAAGAGAATGAACGTTAATGAATACAACGTTCATGTCTGATCAACATTCGCTTGATGTGTCTAAGTACACTAAGTCACGCATTAGACACATAGTAGTATGATAACGGTTCCAATAACTAGTTTATTATAAACGAGACGGCATTTATGAGCTAAACATGATATCATTAGAGTACACTAAGTAACGCGAATCACAATTCCCTTAACTAGCTTTCCCCGCGGCTCCGCCCGGAAAACTAACCATTTGGTCTGAAGCTCTGCTCATAATGGTAATAGCAATCCATTATTGCAAACCTCATTGAAATTGGTTCGGTAGTTCTTTTGTGATGAGCTAACAAATAGACACACAGACAAGAATTCTTTCGGAGACGTTCAAAAGAAATAAAGAAAGTTTTATCAGCAAGATATTACCTTGTAATGTACCCAATTAGGTACCCGAAATACTTGCCTTATTTACGAGAAAAAACTATCCTTAATAAAAACAAAAACATTCGTACCTCTTAAGAAGCTCAAAAAGGAGGTTAGAAAGCATGATTGATTACATGACTTAATGTTGATGAAACGTGACTACGTTACTTAATAAGGGCTATAATACATATGCCATTAACAATCATGTCAGGGAAAAGTAGCTCGCATGTTATTAATAAGAGTTTCAATCCGATTTCATCCAATAATTAGGGTAGAATCGGAAGGTGTGGAGTCGAATCAACCACCGAACAGAGAGTCAGAGCTGTAAGTGAGGATGAGACGCATGACAACTGATTCGCTTTTCTTATAGCTTGAACCGGATCTAGAGATCAAAATGAACACTGACATTTGTCCCAATATTCACACATGACTAAGCTTGTAAGTTAACGCAAGATTGCCGAAAAGATTCGTCTTTTTTTTATCAGTAGGTCTCTTCAGATTTTCAGCGCTAGTAAATCCCTGTCTCGTGGAGAGAATAAACTATCTGTGTACGAGTCAATTGAGGACAAAGGGACCAAATAGCTTCAAAGGATATCTAATACCGAAGAATAACCTACAATAATGCCTTCTTTACGCCCCATGCCATCCCACTAATATTATAAATATGAAAGTTTGGATGGATGGATGTTTGTTACTCAATCACGGCTGAACGGATCTGGATGAAATTTAGCACAGAGATAGATTATAGTCTGGAATACCACATAGGCTACTTTTTATCCCAGTAAAATGTATGGTTCCCGTGGGATAGATGTGTTTTAATTTTTGATAGAGCAAAGGATCGACATGATTTAGAGAAAAGGACATAGAGGAAAAGGATATACTTTTTAATCATGGGTAAAACCTCGGGGTGCAGCTAGTATTGTATATAACAATGATTATAACAACAATGGTAGTCTGCATATTTTAATAGTTAAACTTTCGCGTTACTTTCCTTTTATTTCTTGGGACGTCGCAAAGTGGCCATAAATAATATGGGACACTTTTATAGCCACTTGTAATTTGTTAATTTCAGTCCTTACTATTTATTTACAGGTTTACAATAAAATAAATATTCATTGCATTACGTTGTTACTGCCTATCTAGAGACACATTTAAAACATAATATAATAGGCAAGAATATAATATTTTCAGGCTACGTACCTAGCTTATTAACTCTTAGATGGCGACTCGATATTAACAACTTGGTCTGTTCGTCCAATATTTTGTCTTTAAGTACCTAATCACTACTGAAATAAAACTAAATTTACGGATTTTATGGCGTTTATTTTATGTTTTTTTTTCTTTTACGTTCCCGACGTTTCGGCTGCTTTACAAAAAAAAAACATAAAATAAACTCTATAAAATCCGTAAAATTAGTTTTATTTCAATGTGTAGTATTCGCGAAAATATAAGAAATCAATATACCTAATCAGTAATTTAATATAATTAATTTACTCGTATCTTATTCTATATTCATTATTTCATCGTAAATTATTTTTAAACTAGTAGTGCATTGATAATTATTTTGTTTATTACAGGTATTATTCAATCTTTAATTAATGTGTATAAGCATGATTTTATAATTGTGCGAAGCATGCTTTAAATCCAATCCAATTTAATATCTAACGTTTCTCTTTGATTTGGAAGCTTTGGGTTGTTTACTTTCTTTTGTTTAATTTATAAACTCACGTGTTTATGGTATTATCCTGCTTTTTAAATGCAACACGAACTCAGAGCACGTAAAGAGACCACCCCATTCACCACCGCAAAAAAGGGCTCAGTCCTGAATCAGTTTCCCCGTCTCCCTACAAAGGGGACCCGAGAAAAACCCACTGTGCGTGCTTTTAAAAAAATAATTAAATACTCCATTGATTGAAGGTAACAAATACACTCCATTTCTTAAGGCCCAAAGTACACTAGGGTCTGGCAGTAACCTGTGGGTGTTTGTATATTGTGCTAATATGTCTGTAATTAGTACTCACGCCTCCGAGATGAGGGCACGGAGTTTGCAGAAAATGTTACCCAAGCTGTATGGATACTGGTGCCAGGAGACTGAAAGATCGTTTGGCAGCCCTGGAACAAAAGGAAATATATCAACTAATATACCTAATGAATGTGAAACTGTAGCTAACGGATGTTCGTTATTAGAATATGACCTTTATAGTCTTACCAATGGACCTCGTTAAATATTTTACACCAGCACTACTACACCTTAAATCTGAGATTAAGCTTTGTTCTGTAAATCTCCTCTACTTATCAGACAAATTGTAAGGGAACAGCGACGCGAATCGTGACAATCGACACAACATCGACTTACATTGTCAATAAACATACGATGTACGGATCCAATGATAATAATACTAATGACAACACACAGACACACGCCTTGTCCACAGCTGATACCCTGCGACTGGCGTTTGAGTAATTAAATCAAAAGACTTGCGGGTGTGAAGATTAATTAAACTTGTGAAGAGTAATGGAACTTGAACAGTGAAAATGAAGGCAGATGGGGCAATTTACAGCAAATTTACAACCTATATATTGAGAGAGTAACAAACCCTTTAATATTTGAATAATGGGTTGAAATAAACAAATGGTTGAAACTGAATAATCGCTTTATTTACAGATCGATGAATGTAAATCTTCTTAGCCACCTCGTGTCGTTAATTTATGTTGGTATCCTGTAATTTTGGGAACATATGATACATAATATACCTAATAGATGTTGCCCAGATTCCGACCAAACAGTTGGCGTGTTTGTCTGGAGCCATTTATTTTATATTGTCATAGCTACATGCGGCAGGGAACATGCTGTAATGTGTTTGCCTAGCTCAATAAATTTATTCATAGGTTTTGCGTCCCCGAGCTATGAAACACATTTTTAAATGTAATTTTCTTGCATGCAAACGTTCCTCTGGGCTTCGTAAAGGCAGTGGCGGATTTAAGGTGGTTAGCGGATTGGGCCTTGTGGGCCATGGCCCGGGCGGCAGTCTGCCAGGGTCGGCGCAAGCGGTTCCTCGCGACCAGTTTTTGGCACCATTCATATTCATTACCAAGCGACCCAAGGGCTGGGCATTTCCTCGCTCAGCGAGTAGCTTTGGCTATTCAGCGAGGAAATGCGGCCAGCATCTTGGGCACGCTACCGCATGGGCCAAATTTTGTACACCTTTTGTAAATATTAAGTAGCTTTTCTATACTCTTTTTAATTCTCTTTTATATTAGTTTGTAAATATTTAAGTTATTTTCTTCATTACCTATCTTTTGTTAATTTATGTGGCGGCAAACCTCATAGACCTGTGCTCTTAGCCCCGGGCACCAACTCTTATAGCCACTACGTAAAGGCGCATATTTATGTTATTTTCAAGTGTAGCATATTCATTAATAAGATATGTAGAACCCGGACATTTAATAACATTAAAAATCTCGCTGAAAGGAATGTGGAGGTACTCGTTAACATGAATAAGTGGATTGCAAACGCGTCTCCCGGGGGTAGGTGTGCCGCAGACTGGCTAAGTATATAGAAATACATATAAGGGGGGTGCAACATGGTTTATACATTGACTTGTTTTGATTTTTTTTTTAATTATTGGGAAATTGTAAAAATTGTAAGTATTGAAAAAATAATTTATTAAATAAACTGAGAACTCTTGGCAGAACTTTAATTAGTGTAAGCAATAGAACTTTGGCGTCATGAAATACGCTATTGAAAGCTCTACATTACAGGATAGGAAGCTATTTAATTCTTCACAGTAATATTAAAAATTATCAATAGAAATTGAGTTCCTCCCGCTGATACAGTATCCAATCATCTCCCGCGGCTTTAACTGTGCCCTAATATGTAACTATTGTTTGATGCCAATAATGATCTCAGAATCAGTTTTTATTTTTCATGAAAACTAACTATTACAGTACTTATAAAAAACACAAAATTATGTAAAGATGTTACCAGGCCTAGAAAATAAAATAATTGAATTACCTTTACAAAACATTTGCCTCCTGAATTCAAGGCAAAAGTTAGGCTTGGGTCGCGTTACAAAACTGCCATGGAGAATATACTATTGCAGGTGTGCCTCTGCCTACCCGTTAGGCATTGCAAGCTTGATGAATATAGAGATTGAAAATGAATATCTTCAGACACAAATTAGGCAAGGGGCTACTACGAAAAGTCAATATCCGATATATGTCCCAACGAGATTCGAACCCGCAAATACCAAACGCAGTGAGTTGTCAAGCTCAAACTACTAATCAAGCGTTTGTCAAAAATATATCGATAATATGCAATGTTTTCGTCTAGTTAGTTATACCTTGTTAAGTAACAAGTATGTAACTAACTGCGGCGGCTTGAAACAAAGGCACTCAGTCGAATCCGGCGGTTACGACCGACCGCATAGCGTACACGAGCAAACTGTAATATCAAATAGTTCATAGCGTTCAGGAATTTATCATCATCAAGTACTTAGACGAATAAAGTGGATGTCTTAGATACAGTTTTGATAACACACACTTCTATCTATCTATCAGCCGTAAGACGTCCACAGCTGGACATAGGCCTCCCCCAATGATTTCCACACATCAAGGTCCTCCGTGACTCGCATCCACCGGCTTCCTGCTACGCGTGTGACATCATCGGTCCACCTTGTGGGGGGACATCCTACACTACGTCTTCCGGTTCGTGGTCGCCATTCTAGAACCTTTCTGCTGCAACGGCTATCGGTTCTGCGAGCTATGTGCCCCGCTCACTGCCACTTCAACTTTGAAATTCTTTGCTACGTCGGTTACTTTAGTTCGTCTACGGATCTCTTCATTTCTGATTCTATCGCGTACCGAAACCGCGAGCATAGCTCTCTCCATTGCGCGTTGAGCGACCTTGAGCTTTCTTATGAGGCCCAAGATAAAAATAAAAAACCAAAATCTTGATTATTTGAATTTTTCACATAAATTTTGAGGTTATGTGAAAAAAGTGTAAATACAAAAGTTGTAGGTCTCTATATTACCTACAACTTTGTCATATATTTTTTTTCCATAGGACTTGTAGTTTTGCCGGAAATCGAGATACACCGATTTTTACCCTTAAAAACTCACCCATCCACTTCCCGACCTCAGATCGCCCGTAAATTGTTTTTCCTTTCATTTTTGTTATATTCACGTCCTTTTGTAATGGGTTTCATCCTACTATATTATTTTTTTTTCACTTTTTACCATTTTCAAAATTATCGACACTGGTCTAACAGTATTACTGTTACTTTTAAATGATAATACGTAATAACAACATATTCTTCAAACAAACATACCAACTGTACGGTCCCAAACAACACAACGTTGTATCATGTGTAGGTATTTATCTGGCTGGGCCGTAAACCGTTTTGGGATTTGGCAGACTGGCACTCAACAAGATTAGAGGGGTCCACAATTCCGGCTGGCATTAGTATCGACGTAAGTGAGAACCCCTCTCTTTATTACCTTCCTTAATAAAGTGGGGAATGATAGCATCAAGGATATCTGGACGGCCTGATGAGCGCAGTTGGTAGTTACCTTGCTTTTCGTGCTGAGTCCTGGTACGGACAAACTTTGTGTGATGTGCACGCATGTTTGTACCCGAGTCATGGATGTTTTATATCTACCCACAATACAAGTGTAGCTTAGTGTGGGACCGTATAGGTGGTGAGTTCGTCTGGCGATATTCATTTATTAATATTAATTGAGATGCAGTTAAAAATTTGTACAAGAGTACAATGGGTCGTTAAGCCGTTAATCATTTTGTACTCCTACATTTATAAGGGCATTACTAAGCTCTTTAAAAATAATGACTGTTATGTCATTGTATATAGTCTCTAAAATACAGGGTGTAAACGGAATGGTAACAAAATCTTTGGGTAAATGTTACTCTTAATGCGTTTAGTAAAATTATATATAAAATCGTTTATGTCGAAAGTTAGTGCTTACAAATGTTATAATTTTGAGCGCGCTATGTATTGTAAACCACGCAGTCACAACACAACGCACCGCGCGATACCCGACTCGTGCAAGTGAGGAGTGCGCTCGAGCGTATCGAGTGTAAATTTACATTGCAGTTTTATAAAAAATCACGTTGGGATAGACTTTTATTATGATTTCATGCTACATTCAATATAAAATATTTAAAAAAAATCGTATGTTTCATGAAAAGATCGACGGAAATTCTAACTCTGGTGGGTCCAAATAATAAGTAGAATCCATGGAATCAGTTTTCCTTACGAGGTCACTTACACCTTTTACAAAAGCCACTCTATAAATTCAAAAAAATTGGAATGTTTAATGTACGTACGAGCCTTTTTAACATGAACTGTACCAGTCTACGTCATACTTGTGGATGCTCCAAAAATGTTGATATTAAATCCTCGCAATAACTCGAAAAGTTTAAAAACATGTAATTTAAACTTTCCGCCCAAAGGCGAAGTTATATTTGACGCACCCAAAAAAATGTCCCGAGGTGCAGTCGAATTAGTTTATGCTACGGTTCGTTTTAATTTCGTTTGCGAAACGTTTCCTGTAGTCGATTTGGCCAAAGTAGATATATTATGTAGAGACATGGCCTCTAAACAAATGTAACTCGTTTTTCTCAAGCAAAATAATTGTATATTTTTTTGAGAAACATACGTCTTTTCCACGAAACAACCCGTCTCAAGAAAAGAATTCGACATGTGTCCTATTATTTTTTATTGGATTTGCTGATAGAGGATAGGACTTAGCAGGGACTTATCATCATACGGGCCATTACGCAATTGGAAATATCAATTTTCCGGACTCCGCTCTGTGGACAAGAAGGTTATCAATATCGTTTGATGGACATGACACCCTGTCGGTGACATGCTAGAACGTACCCACTGGGATTTTTATCAATTTAAGATAGAAATAATAATACCGGCCTTTTTTAAATTTCCCTTTGTTGGACCGGGCTTCCCTTTTATGCGTGGTGGATTAGGTCATAGTCAATCAAGCTGGCCTAGTGGCCGAATTGGCGGACTTTACACTTATTTCCATGGGTTCTCTCACAAAACCAGTTTTCCTCACGATGTTTTCCTTCACTGTTCAGCGGGTGATAATCATAGTTGAAAATTAGATTCGCAGTTGAGATCCAGAAATCCCAGAGGTGCGAGCCGGGGTTTGAACCAGCGATCCTCGTTACTGAGGCAAGCATTTTAACCAACTTGGCTTTTAAACTGCTTTTTAGCATAACTAGTTTAGCAGTAAAGGGAAGATCTTCCAGCCAGGCGGCCGCTATGCCCCAAGGGTTATTCTCGGGATCTTGTATTTATGTTAAGTTCTCCGTAAACTCTCATAACGTGTTTCAGGATCATATGATAATCGTCATATTTGTTCTGAATGTCATTTGCAACGCAAACATGTCTACTTGAGGATTGACTATAAAACATGTAACCAATAATATTAATAGCCTGCCGTATAATGGACTGTTAGCGATCCCAATATGCAAATATATAATCGTCCATGGATTCGGGAACATAAAACTTTCGTGTTCATCACACAAAGTTGGGCTATACGGGGATATGAACCCGGGATCCTCGGTACAGAAAACAGCCAACCAACTGTGCCAGTCCGGTAATAATAAAAGATTACCTACTAAATCTGTTCTTTTCTCAAGGCTCAAAGGTCCGTGGCATATTTGTTTTTACGTCAAGCGTTATTCGGCAAAATATTTTATCGATAAAGTTATTCGTAGCATGTGCGCAAAAAGTAAATGCCTTTCCAGGCATACATATCTCATGACGTAATAGTGTCACGTTTCAACCCAGTCTCAGCGAGGGATTGCTTCCAATACGTATCCAATAAAACTCCGAAAGCCCGCGGGGCCTGCGAAGCGGTGTCATAGGCCCGTATTCGTATAAACCAAGTTAGGCGACGAATAGCGATATAAACAAATAAATCTAGTCACCTTCGAATTAACGTGGCTCGAATGTCTAATAAAGTACGGTTAACTTGTTTGTGTTTTTGAACATTCTTCGCAGGATTCGTGGGGACAACATCTATAAATATTTAATTCAACAGTTTTCTTCCGTGATTGTACGGAAAATTGAATTATATAATATTCTATTCTAAAATTTCTTGGGAAAGGTCCCATCCACCCGCATTAACATATTTTTTTACTCCGCTGCTTGACCCCCAATGGCCATAGCGTAATGATACACATCACGCTATGGCCATTTGGATAACCAACAATTCATATTGGTCAAAAACTGCTACACACAACAGGATTTCATTTTGATTAGAAACTATTGATATTTTATCTGTGATACGTGAACAAACAGAGGCACTGAAAAAAATCGATTTAGAGACTACCAGGAAAACACATATTTGGATTTACAAACTACAAAGATAAAGACTTCTTAGGATTTAGAAACTATAAATAACACTTTTTTGGATTTAGACTACAAAAATACACTTCTTTGGGTTTGGAGACTACAATAAAACCACTTTATTTGGATTTAAACTACAAAAACACTTCTTTGAGCTAAGAGACTACAAAAAGCAGGTACTCCACTGCCATTCATTCTTTGTTTATTTTAAGCATATTCAGTAAGAAGAACCATGACATCAGAAGCTTGTGGCTGCGGGTGGCGAAGGGCCGTGATGTGTGGAAGTTATTAGCGGCGGCGGCGGCGCACAGATGATCACACACAATTGACTCAAAATGGAGTGGCAATGGCATCGTCATAGTCAGGGGAAAACAGTCTAAAAAGACAAATATGAGGCCATTCCCATTCTTACTATCAGTCAGTTGTTTACGCAGACTTCAAGCCCAGTTGTGGACGTCTTCTCTCTTACGGATGGAGTAAGAGCGAGCCACGCCAAATAGAAAAGCAAAATGAATGTAAACTTACCAAACAACAACAGTAGTAGATCGCTTAATGCCAAACTGAACAAGTAGTAATTTGTGGCTGTGTGCATCGCGGGGTGACGTACTATCACCACACACACGGCCACGTTCCCCGCCACGCCGGTCAAGAATATAATCAACAGAAGCACGGAGATGGGCACTATCTTCTGCAGGGGCAGCCTCTTGGGCCCCATCATCAAATACAGCATCTCCTCTTCAGTGCAGTCGAAGTAGCTCAGGTTGGTGCATCGCTGTATGAACTGCACGCTCGTCTCGTTGGCGCGAAAGAATTCCGACATTTTGAATTTGGTGTTAATTTGAATTTCGAAAGGTCCGTTGCATTTTATGATTATTTTTTTTATTTGGTTATCTTAGTATATATATATATACACACATATATATAACACTTTATTACGAAAATCAATGCGTGATGCACACGGCTAGTAAACACGGAGATTCATATATTTTTACCATCCCCATAAACTACAATTATTTATTATGTAAGTACTTATAATATACACTTCCACAGTTTAATTTTATTTTAATAATAACTTCTCAAGATAGGTCAGAAATTACACTGCTAGATTTAAATTTTATATTAAACGTCATTTAATTTACTTAAAAACTACAAAATAACCACCATACAAGTTTTCTTTAATAATAATCAAAAGGTATTCATTTATTTTTCTATTTACACATTTAATTTATTTATTTATAACAACTTTCAAACTTCGTACGTTGCGATCGTAGCGCTACGCCGCTCCGTAGCTACGTGCGTAGCCCCCGGTAGCCGATCTCGCACTGCTTCGCAATTGCATGCAACCCCATTTGCCACCCTTGGCCGTGAATGGAACCCGTAAGAGCCTGTTAAAGCCGCGGCTTTGCCTGTCAGTCCGGAAAGGGTAAGGCCTTTATGACGGCTTACAAAAAGCTTTTAAAAAAAAACTTTTATGCGTTGTAAAGACATGAAGGGCCGCGTAATTCCAGCGCTCACTTTGAAAGTTTAGTGCGACGCTTGTTAGCTGCGAGGATGAACGCTAACCTGATTGGCTGAGTTACCTGAGTTGGATTACAGCATTACATTTAATACCATCACGCCTGTAGTGCTGGATAAGGTAGGCAGAGGTGCACTGCTGTGCACCCCCTTTTCGCCAATGGTATTTGGTCCCAATGCAATTAGGTGCCTATTGCCGTTATTCTGGGTACATTCTCCATAATATAAGGAGGTTTTGAGTCATAGTCCACCGCACTGGCTCAGTGCGATTTGGTGAACTTCGCTCAGTATTCGACAGACGTAAAGGTTTCCTCACGATGTTTGCATTTACCATACGGTAAGTGACAATTGGAACAAAATAATTCGCACTTGAAGAGTTGCGTTCTATCAAAATGACTATCACTGCTTAATGAAATTCAAATACTAATTTATATAGGTGGATGCAGTTAATGGGTAATACAGAACGGTACATTTTGAAGTGCACCATGTTTGGAGTCTCCCCAAGTTATGTCAGATATGTAGTAACTGTATGTTTCCACGCCTGGGGCTCCCTGGCCAATTGACAGCCAGTGGATTGGATAATCCTCTCAACATGATGCTTTCAATAATTTTGCTATCCACATAATCCATGTTCTATATGGGCAGATTATTTAATCACATAAAGTATTTTTTGTTGACATTGGGCAATACACAAATTGAGTTGGGCCATTAATATATTTCCCCACGCAAGTTTAGAGAAACTAATCAATTTGTATAAAACAAGTAGGTACTCCAACAAATTCAGCTTATCTTTTAAACCTTAAAAGTCATTTTATTCAAGCACCTACGTACAATTTTTCAATCTCTATAAAAAGTTATCCAAACTGTTACTCAATATTGCGAATTTTTTAAGCTGAAAAACTTCGACAATCGACGACAAAAGTACTCTTTAGTCAGCAAAAATATTTTTTTTATAAAAATATTCGACACGTATTTCGTCTCTAAACGAAGCATCCTCAGGACGGCTGGGCTACGAATGAACCCTATCAATTCTAGCTTGATATTATAATACTTCCCCCAATAGCATTCAGCGCGTTTATAGTACAAATTAAAAATGACATTTTCAATTTCATATTATTTATTACTAACATAAAAAACGTTAACACTCGACCAAAAAATACTAAATTAAAGCTAATACCTCCATAAAGGAAATGGATGCTTGTTTTATGGAGCACACCCATGATAAATCATCAAAATAAATCAATCGGTTTTCAATAGCCGTTGATTTTCTCCTGTGTGATTTTTGATTTTATTTCGGTAGGTACCTACTGTGGTACAAGTATTTGATAGTAATACATCAAACCGTTTGGATTAATCACGTAAAAAACCCCATGTAAAAAAGGTGTAAATGATGGTTATTTTTTTTCCAAAAAAATTACGTGTACAAAAAAAAATGGGGGAAGAAGGACCCACCACTGACTCTCGGCTTGTCAACTTTTCCAATTATAAACCAACAAGTTGATCGATAATTATAGAAGCCAACTAAACCGAATCTGTCTGTCACGAGTGTCGGAACCCTAATTAATATGCAATTCTCCGCGAAACGATGTGAATCTAGAAAAGTGTTCATTGCACTTAGTATAATATGGTTGCATTTTCAAATTTCTACTAAATTGGTAGATCTTTTTATGGCAAGTAATATTAATTTTACACTTAATTATTATTATAACTATGACACAGATCTCGGAAAATATACCTACATGATCAATATACTACACCAATGATAATAATAATCGTGCATGTTTAAATGACATGATCATATAAATTGTTTGACCTCGATAAGTATGTCATACCTAATTAGTTTTACATCGTCGCCCAATTCCCGCGGCAATCACAAAACTTATCGCATTTCGCTCCAGTTCGTTACTTTAATCCACTATATACATGTACCTATAATAAGTACATAGTGTTTAGTGTAGGTAAGGTTGAGGATTGATGCTAAGTACTGTGATAGGTAAAAACATGATTCTATTAAAAAAAGTATATAAAAAATACAGTCACCTTCAAACCGTACAAAAAACCTCTAGTTTGAAAATAACTATTTATATTAGATCATGAAACTTTGCATAATAACTAAACCAAAAATTACAGTACGTAGGTATATGGAAACAATATTAATATACTTGGATATTAGATTAAAGGAATATACCTAATACCTACGAAACCTTATTACCACGCTTCGCTTCTTTCCTGATATTGGATGTCAAGACTTATTATAAGTAGGTACAGTCACGGAATGAAAAGGTTCCTCACCTCAAAGTCGACTTTTGTTTACCATAGTACAAAATCTACAATGCCAACATTTCAGTGCGAAAAACAGCACTGCCATCTTTTTAATAATTGCTACGCGTTTACAATAGAATCTATGAAATAAAGTTTTTACTTCGTTTTGCCCTTTTGCTTACTCCATCCTTCTTATTCTTGCTTTATAAAATGAAATAAAATGGAGTCAATTATAAAATATTCTCAAAAAGCATTGGTGACATTGACAGACACTGTGATTATATGTTTTAATCATCAGGAACGCGCTTTAAAATTTACATAAAATATTGAACTAGGTAGGTAGACTACCGCGACGAATAACCCCGAATTTAATTGGGGGAGGCCTAAATCCTGCTGTAAACGTGCTGATGGATGTATCTCTTTATTTTTTTTATTTTGGTAATTCCCACAAATTTATAGAAAGTTGCAATGTATTTAGGAACCTACAAAGAAATTAGAAATGATTGTGCTTTTAAAATATGCTTTGTAATGTAATAAGTATAAATAATATATCACAATATTGAAACGGCCTACATGCATAGGTTCCTAATTAGATAATAACTTGTATTAAGTATAAAAGGTAATTAGCCCCTTAATGCCAGGGGAATAGTCCACAACCCTGGTGCAGCTCGGGGTGTCTACCTCGCACCCCTTCCGGGAACTATTCAGGGTCTCTCAGACATTTCCTCATAAATGTTTTTATTCACCTTTGAGCAACTGGTAATCATGGTTGAAAATGAGATTTGAAGATGAAATCTAGAAATCCCCAATGTGCGAGCCGGGTTCGAACTTGCAACTCTAGTATCCAAATATAGGTTAAGCTAGGACAACAAAAGCCCAATTTAGTGCAGAACAAATGAATTACGGCTAATGAGCTGAGACGGGGCGGAGCGCGACATGAGCAGGGCGGAGGCCAACACCTAGGGTTACCAGATATAAAACTGAATAGCCCTACAAACAGACAGATTTTTAAAAAGCTGTCCATATAATCGCCGCCAGCGCGTGGGCAAGTCTCAACTTGTTTTGTGTGTGAGCTTTCGACTCGGACGGAAGTCGGGTGTCCTTGGCTCCCCAGCCGGCAGTTTGGGAGGCCAGGGCGGGTTTGCTTTTAGTACAAACTCTTACGGTTGAATGTTTTGTTTGTATTTAATAAGTAGGTATTAAAACTCCTGACATTTTGTAAGTCCGGGTGGAATGTTGACCAGTGCGTAAGAATCCTGAAGTGTGGCAACCCTACGTAGTGCCGTACCTAACTAAACTGATCTAATATGCATCGCAGCTACGCTTCAACACCTGAAATAACAAACCGCGAGTAGGTGCCTAGGCAGTTAGCAATTAACAAAGCGGAAATAAGATTGTGTGAATGTATCATAACCAAGCCCGAATAAAGGGCATTTTGTTTTAAGGGAGGGGAGGGGGGAGGGACTTTCGATTGAAGGGGGGGTTGGCCAAAATAAAGTACTTTAGTCGTGAGTAAGGGGGATTCAGAATACAGAATAATTATGACAATCTTGACATTTCATTTCATTTCATCTTGACATTAAGTCATAAAAGTCATCACCCTTCCTATAGGCTTTGCCGTAGTGGAAGTCTCCAATTTTCTTCTAGCTTCGTCTCTCTCTGTTGGGCGGCTAACCAACCGCTACCTATGTGGAGACGATGAATAAAAGCAGACTTATGAAAGTTTCGGAAGAGTTGTCAGGATCGTATTATGATCAAACTGTCCTCTCTGCCTATCCCCATTGTAACCATTGATATTGCCGCAATGTACGTATTGGTATAATCACGGAGAATACGGTAAGACCTACCTAAATTTACTTCAATCTAATTTTAGTATTGCATGCTTGTTCTTTTTAAACTCGATAGATGGCGCCAGATGTCACTTTAAAGTTGGATGGCAAAGAACTTAATGAATTTTAAATTTTGATTTATAGCCCACGATAATATAACATACGTTATGAGTAACTATATACATAACATTTTTTGGATTTCTGTACCACCATGTCAATACTGTACCTATTATGGCAACTGTGCGAGAGAGACGCCGCGATCAAATAGTGAGGCTGCTCTCTCCAGACGTTTTTGGATCCTTCGTAAGTAATACGAAATTGTACTGTATTCTCTTGCTCTAAAGTTTAAATTCGTTTCACAATAAATTTCGACTTGGCTCTCCAGTTGTATTGTATGCTACTCTATGGTTTCGAAGGTCACCGTTTGCCGCGCTTTCATTCAAAGCTGCCAATCTAATCAAATTAATAGTTGGGTGTTTGGATACACAAGATTTAGTCATAGACTAGAAATAAACTATACACTTCGATTATAAAGAACCAATAACATAGGTTGATATTTACTGTATGTTACGGAGTTACATAGGTAAAAAAGTTCTCTAATGTTTTGTTAACGCTATAACAGTACGAAAGTAATAAGTTTACGTTAGTGATGAGCAAGGCCCGTATAAGTTGTTCAAAGGCCTTAAGTCGTTTAAGGGATTTCTTTTCATTGGGATTCCCTACGCTTTTATTTACCCATCAACGACTTGCTTAAAATCATAATTTCCCTCTAAGGACTGGCCTAAAATCGCAATGAAGGGGTTCCTTAAGGATTCTTGGGGTTTGAATACATATAGATCTCCGTTATGAAGACCTTTTCAAAGGGTTTTATGGGGCTTACCTGACTTACTAGTGTTATAGGATAGCCTTTTAAATAGATAAACCTGTAGTGAATGCGTTATTATAAGTCAAATTTGACAGAAATTAAGTGGTTTAAAACCCAATCAAAACTCGTTCATAGACTCTCCGGTTCCAGCCCCTGGTGAAATTATACCATTTTATTTACATTTTCTTCACTCGTGGACATATAACATCACACAACGATTAATATCCAACTAATAATACACATTAATGATCAAACATCACATTATTTGCATTATTTGGAAAATAATAAAAAAGGACAACTTCACGGTTAACCTTCCCGCCAAAAAGACCAAAATACTATTTCATTCGCAACCACGCTCTGGTTGTATCTACGGGCTTATAATCCAACAGAACAACCAAGCCAGAGTCAGACTCATGTCAGACCATACCTCTAATCTGTATTCAAACCTTTTTAAAGGAGACCTTATATTATATATTTTACCTTACGCCATTTTCATATCTTGATTTCACATCCATTATTTTGTTTATAATGTGTATTTATTGAATATATTGCTATTAATTACTTGACATTGGCAAAATACGCGCTAAGTTACAGGTGAGGCCATATGGCCTGCCTTCTCGTTAAGTAAAGACTAAAAAAATATTACAAAGTTAAGAAATAAAACAGACACACTAGATTACTGGTATAAAAATATCTGAAAATGATTAGGATATTATATTCTATTTTTTTTAGAAACTTATCTGAAATGAAGTATCCGGACATCCGAAGTAATAAAAAGCCTTGTCCCAAGATTCTGGCCGAATATTTTAAAACTATAATTTGACATAGACAATTTCTTGACGTCCGACGCCGTTCTTTTAGTGTTCGTAATATTGGCAGCGCTGTTGCTAACGCCATTTTTGTTATACACTAGAAGCTTCGTAAGGTGATTTTTTTTTACTCATAGCTAACTTCAACGAGTGCGAAAGAGAGATTCGAATTAGATTGATCTATGTAGCTTCAAGTAACCTGAATATTTTCTTCAAAGCTTATTTACGACGTTTCTCATTGTCTATGCTGAAGATACGCATCCTGAGCGATACATACGGTATAAAGTTTTTAGTGACAAATGTATAGTAAAAATGAAGGAAAACGCCGTACTTAAGTGGCAAAAAGTATACAACCCTACCGGCCCGCAGCCCCGACCTCGCCATGGCCATCGCGCGGTCGCCATAAAAGATTTGATGATAGTTTTCGGCGGCGGAAACGAAGGGATTGTTCACGAGCTGCATGTCTTCAACACCACCACAAACCAATGGTTCGTACCTGTCACGAAAGGGGAAGTGCCTCCAGGATGCGCCGCGTATGGGTTTGTGGTCGACGGGACACGTCTCCTCGTTTTTGGCGGCATGGTGGAGTACGGCAAGTATTCTAATGATTTGTACGAATTGCAAGCGTCGCGGTGGGAGTGGAAGCGAATGAAGCCTCTGCCGCCCAAGCAAGGCCTGCCTCCATGCCCTCGGCTCGGTCACAGCTTTACACTCCTTAATGGGAAGGTGTATCTCTTCGGTGGGCTCGCTAACGAGAGCGATGACCCTAAGAACAACATACCCAGGTATCTCAATGATCTGTATACCCTAGAGCTGTACCCAAATTCTACCATGACAGTATGGGACATGCCACTGACATATGGGCAGTCCCCGCCGCCGCGCGAGTCCCACAGTGGTGTGTCATACACTGACAGAAACACTGGGAAATCATCACTAATTATCTATGGAGGCATGAGTGGCTCGCGTCTCGGAGACCTGTGGGTCCTTGATGTGGACAGTATGTCATGGTCTCGGCCCGAGGTAGGAGGTCCTCCACCTCTGCCCCGCTCCCTGCACACTGCCACTGTCATTGGGCATCACATGTATGTGTATGGTGGCTGGGTACCTCTAGTGCCTGATGAATCCAAACTTGCCACACATGAAAAGGAATGGAAATGCACCAATACTCTAGCTTCACTCAACTTAGAGACAATGACATGGGACAATATAGCTTTGGACAAGTTTGAAGAGTGTGTGCCTCGGGCCAGAGCTGGCCACAGTGCGGTTGCTATCCAAACTAGGCTCTACATATGGTCAGGAAGAGATGGCTACAGGAAAACATGGAATAACCAGATTTGCTGCAAAGATCTGTGGTATCTGGAAGTGGGAGTGCCTCCACAGGCTAACCGTGTTGCACTTGTTCGTGCTGGAACAACATCATTAGAATTATGTTGGCCTTCAATGAATACTATCACTACTTATCTCTTGCAAGTACAGAAATGTGGGAAGGTTACACCAGCTCGCTTTCCATCAGCGGCGGAACCAGTGGCTGCGCTGCCCCCAGCATCCCCGGTGGCCAGCCAGCCTGATGCAGCAAAGGCATTTGGCTTCACATCGCCCATCTCATCTGGACTTCAACCTGTTGCGGAGCCAGCGCGCCCTCTGGTCACTGCCGTGTCTCCGGCCATGACGCCAATCGTGTCGACCCCTCAAAAGATTATCCCCACAGCTATCAAGGTACCTGTACAACCTGCAGTTAAAATCACTACCAACACTCCACTCAAACAGGCTACATATCAAACAAAGACGATTGTCAAGTCGCCAGCGACGGTGGCGACACCAGGCTCGTCACAGCAGATCAAGGTGGCGGCGGTCACACCACAGGGAGTCACGAGAATCGTGAGCGGAGTCGCGACGCCGGGCACCGTCAGAGTATCTACTGCTCAGTCCAGTGCACAGATTGTTCTAAGCTCCGCAACGGGCGGCGGCGGCACACCACGTTTCGTGCAGGTCAAAACCGGTGGAAGTGGCGCGATGCCTGTCAAATTGAGCGCGGGTAATGTTCCCATGAAACTCGCCGGCAGCACTGTACCCCTCAAGATTGGTACCGCCAATATCCAGGGAAAAATAACGGCCAATAGCATTCAGAAAGTCACCACAACTAATGTCCCGTTGAAGCTGGGCGCTGGCAACGTCAAGATCGGCACAAGCAATGTCCTCGTTAAAGCCGCAGGCGGCATGCCTATACAAGCTGGAATGGCGAACCTACAGAATAAGTCTGGCGTACCGGTGAAGTTGGGAGCTGGTAACCTGCCCGTTATAGCGAGCAGCGGCGGTACAATACAGATAGCCAGCAGCTCTATCGCGGGCCAAAAGACGCCTGTATACAAAATAGTCACGGCGAAGTCGGGGGAGCAGACTGCGACAGTGACCACAAGCACGGGCGCGGCGGGAGCTACGGTTCTTCGACAAGCTGGCGGAAACGCCGGAATTCCGGTCATAATCAAGAAGACTCCTGGATCCAACTCGCAATCCAGCAATGCACCTCAATACGTCACCTTGGTGAAGACGTCGACGGGTATGACCGTGGCGACCATGCCAAAAGTCGCAATGATGCAGAACCGAACGGCGGTTTCTGCGTCCAGTGGGCAGGCCCAGGGCCTCGCCCCTGGCGCGACCATCGTCAAGCTGGTGTCTACTAACACAGTGGGCGGCAACAAGATCATAACGCTGCCGTCGAACATGCTTCAGCTGGGTAAGTCGGGCGTCGGTGGCAAGCAGACCATCGTTATCACGAAATCGGCGAGCCAGGCTGCGCAGTCGAGTCACCAGCAGTGAAGCCTGGACCACTAAACTGTAGAGTATTCTCATAGTGCCCTTAGGTAGCCGCGAGTGGTGTGACGGACTCGGGAGCCACAGTGAGTGATGTGACGAGTGTGACGCAATTAATGGTGGTATTTTAAATTGTACATTTGAGAAAACACTGAGTGCAACTCTCAGACTAAAGCCTGGCATACACGAGGATAGCATGCAAGTAAATTAGTAGTCAGTGTCTTCATGTAAACAGTTTGTGTACTTCACAAATAAACAAGTAGGCAAGTGTCCAACCCAAACCCAAACTAGCAGCAAATGTTGAATCCCAATATTTTCCAAGATGATAGTTGTTCACTATCCTCATGTAACAATGGTGTTCCACTTATCCAATATCTTTGTCCGAAGTACACACATCCAAAAAAGTTAAGATGATTACAGTAACTCATCATATGAACAATCCAAACTTCTTTGAGTGGAGCAACATTGGATAAGTGGAACAACACCCTAAGCCAGGCAAAAAGTATATTTTAAATACATATAATGAATATATAGTTTATCGTGTTTTTTGTATGTTAAATGGGTCTGTGTAGAGAAATCCTAGAATTTTTACTAAAAAATATTTTATTTACATAGGTACTCTATAAATTAAAATTATATGTATTGGATATAAGGATCAAGCACTGATTTCCTGACTTGTTCTGATCTGTGCCAGTGTACTAGCACATGTAGTGCACACCGCTGACCCACACAGACCTTACTACTAAGTGCCTGCTGTGCTTAGAATCGAACTGGATGATGCATTAATTAAACATACATTTTTTATAACACTTGTGGAGTGAACACTTCAAGTTCAGCTTAATTTTAAGCCTTAAGTTTTATTGTATTTGATAATTATTTTTGTATGTTATTGGCTTTTGTTATAAAAATATGTGCAGTAAATTTATTTTCTAAATAACATGCTGGCTTTATGTAACTACCACCACTATGAACTCGCTAACTCAATATGGATTGGACATAGCAAGTACAAGACATTAAATATCAATTTCTTAAACACGTCTTCCCCTTTACTAATTTTCCAAAGAGGTACCTCAACTTGCCGTGTTGATTGTATCTAATATTTTCGGGCACGTGACGCGTGTTATATGTAGTGTGCTAGAAATTAAACTATATTATTATCTCATTATTTCCCTGATTTTAATGGCTGCAAACATTTCATTTGCATAATTATTATCGTTCACATAGTGAACCGTTTTTGTGCGGCCATTGGAAACACGGCAACTTTGTTTCTTAGTTTTAGATAAATCACAATGTAGTATGCACTATTTAAGTTTTTTTTATGTATGACCATCTGTTGAGTTTTTGGCATTTTATTTGTTGCAAAGTTTTGGATCAGTGGCGTATCTTCATCAATCAGACTCGCGACGCTCCTTGAGGCTATTTACAGTATTAAGATATTCCAATGATCCGAACAACGGATGCGAAAATGCCTGTGTGCGATGCGCGGTGACCAAGTGTCCGTCAGGGGACTTTCGACTGTCGTGTCCACAATAATGGGAAACGAGAGGGCACTTTCAATTTTAAAACTATGACAATTTTATTGATAAAAAATATCAATAATTGTTGCGAATAAGAGAGTATGTAATATTAAAAATGCAGAATATATTTTGTTCAGAGCGAAACTTTAAAACAAAGTTCATAATCCAATCTAGGATTTGTAGCCGCCCATGTCGTGTTAAATGCAAGAGCACCCTTTTTAATTCTGTCGATTTATTCTTGGATCATGCTAAAAGATTTGCCTTGATCTAAGTATGTATAGGTAAGTAGTTTTATTTTGTACAATCTTGCAAAAATTAGGTATGTTCTGCGTTTTTATACTGTTTAGTATAAGTGTCCTAGGTGTACGTACGTAGAATAATCATATTAAGGTAAGCGAGGTATGGAATGTAAATATCATTAAGTAGATAAATTTAATGTTATAGTTTGTTCATATTATGTTCATTTGCTTGAATAAACGATTTGGATAAGCGCGACTTTCATTTCCAGTTCACTTCGTGTCGATAACGGCGTTGCGTAATGACAATACTAATTTGTAATACATAATTATCTTTTTGTGTGCACTCATCGAACATAAGAGTAGGTCACACAGAAAATGAGGCATCTGAAATAGAATTTTGTAAGGCAGGCATGTGCGAATCCAGCTTCGAAGATGAACTAACACGTCATCTAATTGTCTTAAGTAAGCTCTCTTGAGAAATTTCGTTTTATGGATGACTAGTCGACTACAATACCTCGAGTGGGTAATGGTAGTTGTGTATGTTTATATGTACCCTATTATAATCTAAGCTGCGATTCAATTGTACTCGGGAGGCTTTATTTTGGTAATTTAGAAAATACAAACCATTATAATATTGATGTACGCGCCATCTAGTGAGTATCTTATTAACCTCGTGAATTTATGTCCAATGTATTGAATTATAAAATGTCAACTAGATAGCGCTATATTAACGAATAGAACAATCTAAACGCCATAATGTAATTCAATGCGATAGCGCAACTTCTATTGAAGTAGGTATATACCGAGAAATTTTCGTTTGCTTTCAGTAACATCAAATTGCTTCATACCAATTCGTCAATTTCAATTGCACATATTTTATCCATGTTCATTTATGTGTCGTTTTAATTAATCTGAACTAGATGTCACTACTGGTATCAATTTTGAATTTCCATTGTAATTATAGAAGCCGCGTTATACCCAGTATTTAGCATTTCTTAGAAGAGCCAGTAAAAAACTAATTTAATTTCATGTGAAATTGAGATCATCCAGACATTTTTAAGACAACATATCTTATTGATCTCTTATATTTGCGCGAATATTACATACAATATCTTCACGATGTGAACATATCTTCCATTGACAGATTTTATGCGTACTTAAATGGTGTCTATTATAGAGTAGCTCTCCTCAGTGGTTTCAGTCAACTGATACTGGCCACAGAGGTGTTATAAAATTTTAAGACTTGCTTGTAGGTTGGTATCTAATGCTTATCGGCTGGCGGTTCAATGACCACCCAAAGTGGGTACTTACGTCCAGTATTGTAGGCAAGTTTTGGGGGGTGGGTATAGGCACTTACAAAATAGTACCTAACTAAGTAATAGTTCAAAGTCCAATGAGAATCGATGTCTCAGGTACTTTCATTGTTTTCAGCTAAAACTTATCCGCAGCTTATCTCACAGCAGTTAAGTTTAATTTAAATAAATGTTGCATAAAGTTGTGGGTAAGGTTTATCAGCGAGTGGTATACGGTTTGACCAGACCTTTACAAAGGTCTAAATTGGAAGATGGTAGATAATAATATAGGTACCTAATTAGCAGGCCTGCCACGTCCGACTGTGATAAGATATCCATTTTGTGTCATTCCCTCGTATAAATTAAGAAATGGAGAGAGCGACTCGGTGCGACATAATCCGAAAGTACATAGTCTCGTTCAAGCCCGCGTGCTAGCCTTGCAGCTGTGGTATTTATTTGCAATACGCAATGTGCCTTAGAAAAAAAATAAGATAAACGGTAAAAAATATATTTATTGTTTCTTTAAAACAACGTCGATTGTATCATTACAATGTAGTACTTAATTGATTTTAAGATAAAAATTGAATACATTATTAAAGTACCTACGTACTTCCAAGATATAACCGCATTCAATTTATCTCTTGGACAGGCTCCACGCCTCCCTATCCGACTCTTATTATCGAAAGAAATCGGATAATGTGTAGGGCAATCGGCCTAAGAAGGCCGTCCGATTTTATGACTACCGATTGTACACATTATCCTATAATTAGGATCAGGTCGGAAGGTGTGGAGCCTGCATTAGAATTGTTTATCTATACGATGAACCTCGCGGGGTGTGGCACCGCGCCATGAGCCGGCGCGGCGGGCTCGCTATCCCACGAGACCGCACGTGATGATGTTGAAGCAGCTCCTGGTCTCCGGCTTGCCGTCGGGTCTAGCGGCTATCACACGCTTCTTCTTCTTGCCGTTAGCGTCGTACCGCTTCTCCTCCTGAAATTCAGAAAATTAACAGGTTTTTTTCTTCGCTGGTCACCTTATCAGAATGGTCGTGTTCATGGGTTGCTATTTCCGATTGGTCGAAAGTCGAAATAATCTTGCATTTTCTCTAAGCAACCCAGTGTATTATTTTGGGTAGGTATGTAGGTAATTAGGTATACATAGTCAGCTCATCTCGGAACCGAGGTGGGTTCGTGTGTTAAATCCACGGACAAAACTGGCTAAACTACCCACCCTGTATCTTATACCTATTTCGTAGTAAAATAGGTATTTACATTTATTGAGAATTAGACTTTCAAAAGTTAATTTAACACACTACACTAAAATCCCTATTATAATATTACTTGCATCGAAATTGGCTAAGCTGTAATAAGATTTGTTTAATTCATTTGAAAAAGTCGGGACTAGAGTAGGGATGCACATTTGTAGAGCAAGCAAATTATTTACAAATAGTTTATTCATTGCATGAGGCGAGGCACCGCGACATCTGCCACGTGGCTCGTTGTCAGCCCGCGCGAGGCATGACCCCGAGATAGTCTAGCAAGGCTGCGTGTCGGTAAAACCATAGCCAATAATATAACGTATTACTACTAAGTACCCGGTAACAAATCTAAAACTGAACCTTAGCTTTTCCTTTGTACATTTCACTCTGTGATCTTTTTATTTGTGTCCTATCCATCTCACGAAACGACTAATCAAGTTAAAACAAACGCGATGCGTTCGTTATCGCGCCGGCACTTCGTCCAATCGCGCTATTGTTCCGTTCCATTTCTTCGTGAATGAATGACATTTGTCGGAACTCAACAATTGCTATCTAACATCTAGCATTACGTAGGATGCCTCTTAGTGAAGATGTAATGGAAATATTTATCCCGTAAATGTATATCTGTTTAGTAATGGAACCCTGAAAACACAAACGGCTGATAATTATGTGACAGGTCAGCATGGTTAATGTCTGAAATGAAGACATTAATAAATATATCGACAGACGAACACACAAACTGTACGGTCCATATCTAAGCAACACTAATAAGGGTACCGTACATTGGAATGGGGCGATCCCGATAACACCCATCCCAGGGAGAATTAAGTAAAGATAATTTCCGAAATGTGAGTGTAAGTGGAAATCGAACTCGCCACCACCGAGTGCAAATGAGAGCCAAGAAGCATACGCTCAAACCAATATTCCACGCGGATCAGCAGGAATGTTATGTAACTATGTTCCAATCATTTGGTGTATTTCTATGGACTAATAATTAGTCGACTAAATTAGTCGCGAGATATACAAGAAATTATTGAAACAGGTTAGCAACAGCATTGTGATTCTATTTGCAAACCTGTTTTAATCATCTCGCTTATTTCTATCGATTAGGTAATTAGTGGATAGAAATACACGAAACATAGTAACATAATTGCCCGGCAGAAATCAGCATAAAACATTGAGAAATTTATAGAAAAATAAGCAAACGTAGGGTCACTTTGTAACTATAGTAGGTGCCTATGCACGACGCTTTCAGTTCTAGAGTTGCGTTTATGTATTTTGTAGTAGGGCTACCAACGTGTTTAAGGAAGGCGGGGACATTCCTATTTTAAGTAATATGCTATATACATAATACTAGTAGTCCCGTTAGCACCTCCAACAAACCCAACCTGATATAATACAAATAATTGACTTAAAAATTTCGCCCTGACACAAAAAATAAGTATAAAAAGTGTAAAATAATGCGTTCGTTCTAATTCTCAGCGGTCCTTGAAGCATATCTTCTATCTATATATATATATGCAACCATGGTCACGGGAGGACTGAGGTGTTTGGCGTCCTAGTGTCAAAGTTTGAACTAGAGTACCCTCATATTTACGTACTTCGTGACCTTGGTTGCTGTAAAGCAGCCAAAACGTCGGGAACGTAAAAATTATATAATAAACGCGATAAAATCCGTAAGATTAGTAGTATTGTACTATTTAACTTTTTTTCTGTCTGGTGTTCTTACGTGACATCGTGGTTGGACACCCTACCCCCAAGGTCCCGACACCGGCCCCCGCTGCGCATCCTCACCCACTCACAGTAATCGCGCGATTAGAAGCATTTATTAGTGAAACCTTTCGTCGGTGCTCGCCCTCAATACCACAAACCCTGCACTTCACGGAAAATAGAAGCCATGTATACAATAACAATATCTATAATAGTTACAATTTATTCATTTCTAAATTACCTTTAAGGACTAGAAGGCAGCTGTTCATATGTTATTAAAAAAAAATGGTTTCTTCATACAAACTTTGACGCCCCATTTGACCTTCTTAGGGGTCGAATTCGAATCAAAGGGTTAATTTATCTTCTTAACTCTACATCCGGGTCAGAACGCGACCTCAACTGACAATCAAATTCGGCATGAAACTCAGCGGGCTTGTCTTTTTTTCTCTCTCTCGCTCTCGCACCTCTAGAAATAATTAAGTATATCTTCCAAATTTTTAAACTCTTTAATTGTATTTTATTTTTAAACTAATTCATGAAATTCCTGTATAGAGAGTTTTTTTAAATATAAAAAGTTCAAGTCTTTGCCCTATCAACTCAACAAACATGTACACAAGTCTCTTCGAAGATTGCGATCGAGTTACGTTCAATGATGATTACTTTTTTTTTTTTTTACCTCAACTATTTCTCCAATCTTGTACTTGAGTATGATCTTCCTCGCGTCGGAGGTGTGGCCCACCTCATCGAACGCTTTCGTGGCGTCCTTGCCAGCCTCCTCCTCAATAACATCGGCTCCTCCAGGGTGCTGGAACATGAAGCATATGAGTATAAGACCATGCTGTGGTCGATGATGTATTTCATTTACAGAAACGCCCACTTTGCAGGTACTCCTGCCTGGTATTCTTTATTATTAATTCTTGTTGACATCGGAGAGATGAGTATGTCCCCCCCTTCCCTTCCTCATCCTTGCTAAGTGGGGTAGTAGGGGTAGTGCTCACCTGCCGATTTGTTTATTTTATTCTGCACGTTTTCGCTGTATGCGCGCTACCTACTATGAAATGTATGGAATGATTCGGTCACTCGACCAGTGTAGTTTGTTACCATAACTTGTACTCAACACGTAGTTGTATAATTACATAAAATAAACGGTCTCACCTCATATAAATATTTGGTGACATCATATACAACGTCTTTGTAAACCATCCAGATGGGTTGCTCGTTCTTCCCGTTCCTCGTCGCCACCTCGGCCAATGTGTACCTGCTCACCTCACCCATTGTCAGCTACTGAAACACCAGGGATTCGGGTGACTACAGCTCGTAAATGATTAAGTTTTTCTTTTTCTTCTATGGCGCATACTACTACTACTCCCAACATAGTTAATCCTGTAAGCTACGACCTAGAGCAGTGACCAACGAAGACGCCGAAGTTTGACCCTCGGCAAGTCCCCCCATGAGAATTCCACTGAGCAATACAACGCTGCACCCACATTTCACCTATGGTACATCTCGTCCTAATGTAATAGCGGGCGAGACTATAGCCACTATTCCGAGCACACACCCCTTAGTGCAAGGGGAATTAGGACTATAATCACTTCACACGGCTATCGAAAGACTGTCGGTTTCCTTACGATGTTTGCCTTCACTGTATAGCAATACATACTTAATCATTGCTCATAGAAAATAAGAGTAAAAATCTGGAGGTCCCAGAGGTGTGACCTCGGGTGTGAACGTCCAACTTGGTTATCACTGCTTTCTTATATAAAAACGATTTAATTTATATTAGGACTCACTTTTTGTAATTCAGATTGCACCCTTCACGTCCGACGCAACTCCATCGACTATTGAACGGTCGAATGATAACGGGATAAGATTGTAGGTATCACTGATATAATACCTTATCAGCCGCGTTGACGTTGGGAATTACTTGGTGACGACACGCGACATGACTTCGAATCGAAATAATTACGAATAAAAATAACATTTGTTTGTTCGTTTTGTTCGTTTGTGACGATACATAATTAGACGTAAAGGAAGTGTGTTTATAATACGTGTCTGTGTGTTTCAGTGTCATTGAAAACAGCTGTACCAATTCGAATGGGGTTCTGCTATTGCATAGCCTACGGTTAGAAGCGAAAGACAGGGTCACACTTTGAACATTTGGGGTAGAGCTTCAGAGCAAATTAAGAACTAAAGGTATAAAATACTTAACAAACAATAAATATAATGTTTTAAACGCATATTTCATTTAATTAGATATTTCGATTGTAAGATTGTAATTATCATATACGTCGGTTCTTCACTTCTTCATTGGTGAGCAAGGCTATTACCTAAAAGAAACAAATATATTCAATCGCCTGTCGGAGTCTAATAATATTTGGATCATGGTAAAGGACAACGTTGCAGTTAAGCTATAAAACTAATTAGTCCCGCCCCTTTCCTACATTTGAAGTCGTATACTACTGAACGTCAAGTGCGAGATTATTCGTATGCAAACCGCATACTTTATAGTCTGCGTATTTAGACATTTTGTATAGAGAATTGAACAGCGCATCTAGCGGACAGTATTTCATACTTTTAATTCTCCATAGTGCTGTGGATTTAATTTGTATTTATGTAAATAACTGTCGATCGCGATAAAATGGTGGAACTGGCAGATCGGGATTATTTGGAAAAAATGGTTTAGAAAAATCACGCCGAGGGTCAATAGGATAGGGTTATTCTATTAAAACCAAGATTGGTTTTGGAACAAATTGGTAAGTACAGAGGTCTATAATGCCGTGGGCATTGTTTCTTACTAAACTTGCCTGCATAACCCAAGCTTAGAAGAGATCCACCCGCAGCTCTGAGACGGTGATGGCTCGGTGGTGGTCGCCACTGGAGCCACTGTAGGAGCTGGTACCTGCCACCATTGTGAAATGAAAGAAAATAAAAAATCGTTGTTCGTGTCTCCACAGACCCATGCAAAATAGTGTAAGAGAGTTCCACCTCTTCCGTGATTCTCCCTAATGCGAAGGGGATTCGGGCAATTTATGATGTAAATGCTGGTCCAAAAAGAGTTGGCGGACTTCACACATGTTTCGCAAGACGTGTTGACTTTCTCACGATTCTTAATTTCACACAGCAATTGATATTTAATTAGCATAAGAAATGGGATTTGCACATGAAACGCTAAAAGGTGACAATTTCGAATCGGGCTTCAAACCATTCGTTTTCAAGGTGAATGTTTAACTATTTTGGAGTAGAAATTAGCGGAAATGTACCTTAGTGTGGCAATAGGCCCATCTCCAATTTAATTGGGAGCAAATGCCATCGGTGAAATATGGATGCACTACAGTGCACCTCCTCTGCCTACCACTGGGGAAATACACTCACAATTTTCCCAATGATGAATTTCTTTAGAAGTGTGTTGAACACCACCGCCGGCATCCCGGATGATCGCATCGCTTGTGTTGCGTCCTGACCAGCACACTCCACGAGGGCAGCGGGCCCTGCTGGGTGCTGGCGGCATCATGATTACATCAAAGCATTAAGATTCCCAACTTGATGATATTGAAAATGGTGGAATTTATTCCATTCCTTAACATCCTTCGGTAAGAATCATCATTATCATCAGTAGCTTTCATCGCTTTTAAATGGCTAGTAAGCATTTAAAAGCGATGAAAGCTACTAGTTCATGACCATCTCTTAAGCAATGTGCAGATTCAATTCCCGTCGAGGTAAATTTAGAAAATTATGTTTTAGTAATTTCCCCTGTTCTGGTGGTGCGATCGCCTCCAAGCAATTGTGCAATAAGTGCCCATGATACAAACACACATTGTGATAACTCAAGTATCGTTTAGTTCGGGCCCATTCTGATGGTGTACATTTGACCATACATCTGTTTTGGAGCTACGATGTTAGGGATCTAACACACAAGGCAAACACTCTATTTGAGTAGCTAGCCTGGTAAATGTAACTATATACGCTACTAAGGGCACAGGGATTTCAAGGAGGTATGTACTTACATATTTTGCAAAATCCGTGAGATCAACAACGTTATCATCGTACACCATGAACAAGCACTTGCCGTGCTGACCGTCACATTTCTGCACGTCTGACAGCGTGAAGTTGCGTTGGACCTGATTTTAACAAGACTTTATTACAAAAACAATCAACTTTATTCTTTTTTAGGGCCCCTTAGTTTGAGATGCCCGTTACAGATGCGGCTATATTATTATCTATGATCATTTATTTTCTATCAACAGATGATCCGTTTGTAACAGCGACAGTCATCCACTCAATTCCTCTCAAACAGCGTAGAGCCTTAGAGTTATTAAAGTCTTTACCTTCCTCGTTAGTGTAGAAAGTACTGATTCACGGGTAGTGCCTCTGGCTAGTGTTATTTGTGATGAAACTCAGTTACAATCCTATTGCTGGCTTGCCTACTGGTACAATAGGACCTATATCATCGGCGAAGGGGGGTCCGGCCTACCCTATCAAGGAACTTGTACCTATGCAAATAACGTCATAGCAGAACGACGTTCTTACCTCTTTAGACTTATCTGGAAACATGGAAAACCAGTTGTCATATTTTGCGGAGTCGGACACCATCTGTTTTGTGGTCCTCAAAATATCAGCAGTCTTCTCTGGGTAAAATAGCGAGCTAGTAGCTTGTGCTATCACTGAAATAAGAACTTTATTTAATAGGAATAAGAGTGTAAAATAGACGCTCATAATTAAACTACACCCTACGAGTGCCCGTAATCGCTCGTGATTATCTCATTATCTCCATCGGAATAGCTGTCTTTATTATTTTCATGTATTTAATATGCGGTGTGAGTGAGACCCCAATATGCTTACTTTAATGTAACGTTACCTCATGTTACGGGAGGACAGTGCTTGTACAAGTAAACTGTAGCAAGAGTCCTTGCGCAAGCAGCTTGACAAGTTAGTCAGTAGACATGGGTTCCTAATAGATTTTTTAGTTGACATTTTGTATGCGCACAGGTAGTATAGATACATACATTTTAAATTGGCTAAGGTCCTATAAAATACTTCTTTATACGCTAATTAATTTAAGATTTAGTGAGCCCAAAAGAAATGTCTAGACAAACTCTTCATAGACATGAGACTAAATGAAATGCCTACAAGACTTAATCGGCGGTATAACAATGTTGTTCAAACTGATTTGTTGACACCGCGGATTGGACGCACTCGTACGAGCTAGACAAACAGATTCATTTATGTTATGAGACACATGTAAGAGGAGCTGAGTAACATATGATTATCTACATTGACTTACATCTACTTTAGTTTGTTTCAGTGGAATTTCCTGACTTAACTATCAAGAAAAATGCCTAAAAATGTTATTTAAAATATTTTTTGCTCTAAAGTTCTTAGAAGTCACGCGGACTTTAAAAAAATGCACCGCTGCCACTATTCTTCATCCATGAATCGTAATTTTTCGTGTAGTTGCTTATTATGCTCATACGTACGAGCGAGTTTATACACATTACCAATATTTAGATATCTTTATAATTTAAAAGTCCGACATCGCACAGTATATCGTCGCTCTGACGGCTTCTGGCAATCGTTTACTCTGAAAATTGTTGCGAAGCCCTTATATAGCGGAAACCCACCCTGCAGTAATGGAGAGGAAAATAAAATATTTAATTGTATGCCCATAACTGAATCAATTGGGTTTAACTGCCCACGAGTGAGCCGAACTATCAGGGCTGCCGGCGCGGCGCGGCGCGGCGGCGAGACCATTGTACGGAGCTTCAAATCTTGTTCCAATATTATAGACTTATATATTTTCTAAGGTAAATTTCAATAACTCATAAAACACTGCACAATCTAGATGATCTAATAACTCTAGAGTTTTATCTCAAATTTATAAAAGCTAACAATGGCTTATCGAACCGATGGTTGCTAGTGCTGGTTCTAGAATAAACATGAGCCGCAGAATCCGACTCTAATTCTGCCCCATCATGATGGTCCACCCCTCATGTCGGGCTTCCCTACATGGATGGGTCGCGGATAGATGGATTGTAGATCGCCGTCTGTATTTCTATCGAGACATACAGTAACAGTAACTTCACGATGGAGTCATTCTAACCGTTACCCAATGTAACATTTATGAAATAGATTTTCAGTATTTCCTAATGATTTTTCAGACCACGGTAGCCCTGAGCCGCTGTAACGTAAACCAAAAAGTAAAACATTTTTCCGCTCGTTAGGTTAAAGCTATTAAGCAATCATGTAGGTCGTGAAAAATGTCCTGTCCAGTTAATTTTACGAGTTTGTATTTTACGATTCTCGCTGCTAACGGCTACAATTGCTGTTTATTGCATGGTTCAACATAATTGCATGCATTTGATGAGTGATGTTAGCTACGAATATGTCAAAGTTGAGTAGGTATTTGTCCCATTTCATAAGTCAGCAATTTGATAGATTCATTTTACTAAATTTAAATATATAATCTGGATCTCTTAGACTAGGCTCGTTTCAGTAAACTAAGAATTAATGTTCACTTGCAAAAAAAAACATTTTTGGTCAGTAAAAGTAAGTACAGAAATCATCACTCTGAAAGGCCTATCCTGCACTGAACCCTTCATATATAAAAACAACAAAATTTTCGTTTGTTCGACAATTTGTTGGTTAAAATTAACAGATGTACCAATAAACATCGCAGGCTGTTCACAATCCCAAAACTCCGCCGGAGTTTTCGGCGTCTCGGCGTTCCCCGTCACGGTATAGGCTGAAGTTGGCCAGCCCGGAGACTTGTCGCTAAACTTCAAGAATTCCAATCAAAATTCCAGAGCAGCTTTTTGTGAGAGTCGAGCCTTAACTGTGTCGAAAAATTATTTTGTCGATCGGAACATACGTATAGTATGAATTGGGTAGAATCTTGAATCTTAAAGCGTTAAGTGTGTCTGCTTTGTTAATTTATCTCATATTTAGAAACATATTGTCCTGTTTACGACAATAATGAATATTTTATATATTCAAGATAATTAGTATGTTTGATAATGGCGAGTGATAATTGTTAGGAAAAAGCCATATATTATGTGCATTAAATAAGAATGGCCTTTTGATCAGAAGACACAATCAAACCTCGAATGGCCTTTTGGCATTCAACGTGGCAATGCTGCCAGCGTTCTGTGCACCCTGCCGGCCAATGGTGGT